>OZ018402.1:41547866-41771725 GCA_963969585.1 Drosophila helvetica | reverse complement strand
TGGAGGGGATTGTTCGCGCCCTGTTTCCGCGAGGAAACCCGGTCACCATACCGATCACCCCACGCTCCGAGCTGGACCCGGCCGACATCTGCGAGGTCATGGAAGACGAGGTGCTGAGGGCCGGTGCGAACCTGAAGCCTAATAAGGCTCCGGGACCAGATGCGATCCCCAACAGAGCGTTGAAGCTGGCGCTATCGCTGCTGCCGAGGGAAGTGGCTGGCCTCTTTAAAAAATGTCTCCATGAGGGGACGTTCCCCGAGAGGTGGAAACGGCAACGGCTCCTCCTACTGGCCAAGCCGGGCAAGCCACCGGGGGAGGCCTCCTCCTACTCTATAGGGACGGTCTTTGAGAGAGTGATCGGCGCGAGGTTAGGAGCAGCAATTGAAGCAGCTTGTGGTCTCTCCGAGAACCAGTAAGGCTTCAGGAAGGGGAGGTCGACGATAGACGCCATCTCCAGAGTGGTGAAAACGGCAGCGGACGCCACCGCAGGGACCAGGTGGAAAGGAGGGACGAAGTCCTATTGTCTGGTGGTAACACTGAACATTAGGAACGCCTTCAACTCAGCCGATTGGGGCCGCACGTTGGAGGCACTCCGGTCCTTCCACATCCCGGGCTACCTGCTGAACATAGCGCAAAGCTATTTTAGCAACAGGGTGCTGTCTATAGACACGAGCCTTGGTCCCAGGGCTTACGAGGTCTCAGCCGGAGTCCCCCAGGGCTCCGTTTTGGGACCGCTGCTCTGGAACGCCATGTACGATGGAGCCCTAAGGCTACCGATGCCAGCCAACACAAGCCTGGTGGGCTTTGCCGACGACGTGGCAATAGTGGTGGTGGCCAAGGAGCTCGCCGCAGCGGAAACCCACGCCAACGCGGCCATCCAAGCCGTAGAGGAGTGGCTAGCCGTCGCAGGACTTGAGCTGGCGGCCCAAAAAACGGAGGCGGTCCTAATTTCGAGCCGGAAGGTGGTTGAGTCCGCTAGAGTGCAGGTCGGCGGGACCACAATCATTTCGCAGAGGGCGATCAAATATCTAGGCGTCCTCATAGACACGCGCTTGTCTTTCAAGGAGCACCTGGAGTACGCGCAGAGGAAGGCCTGTGGGACTGCAGTAGCGCTGTCCAGGATGCTCCTCAACACGAGAGGACCGAAGCAGGCCACGAGAAGCTGCTGACTAGCGTGGTGACGTCCCAGCTGCTCTATGGCGCGCTAGTGTGGACAGCAGCATCTAAGGTGAAGAGCTACATGCGAGGAGTGGAGGCAGTTTATAGACTGTGCGCCATGAGGACAGCGTGCTCGTTCCAGACCATCTCGGACGAAGCAGCGCTGGTCATCGCCGGGCATGTTCCGCTCAAGGAGCTAATCAGGGAGAGGAAGGAGATCCACGCCGCCACGCAGGACAGGGCAGCGGACCCTCCCTCCATGACAGAGCTGAAGTTGGCCGCCAGAAGGAGTAGCATCGCGAGCTGGCAGATGCACTGGGACCGGTCAACCAAAGGGCGCTGGACTCACACGATCATCCCGAGCATAGCGTGCTTGGTCAGAAGGAGTCACGGGCAGGTAGATTTCTACCTCACCCAGGTACTGAGCGGTCACAGCTGCTTCCGCAGCTACCTCATGACAGGGTTTTAAGTTTGTTTATAGAGCTTAATACATATGAATATAAAAAAAAAAAAAAAGGGAACGCCAAACCTGCTGAGAATTCTCTCTCGGAACCCCTTCTCCAGATGTGCATTTGTGGCCTTTCGGAGTGGTACCAGTTCCACCCACTTGCAGAAGGAGTCGAAGAAGACGAGGCTGGTTTACTTTGGTTCACTTTGAACTTCTAACAGTTTTCACAACGCTGCACGTACCGGGCCACGTCGCGGTAGAGTCCCGGCCAGGGATATCGCTGGGTCACTCGGGCAGTAGTCTTTCGTATTCCTTGATGTCCTGCTGTCGGGTGGTCGTGGCATTCTTGAAGTACTCGGCGACGATGATCACTAGCTACGCATAATTTCCATTGATGCAAGTCTTCCTCGGCTGGTCGGTTTCCCATGTGCCTGTACTTTTGTTCTCTATGATGAACTTGCAGCACTTCTCGGGTTGCGTCTGGATCGGTTTGCGTAACCTCTGCATCCATTTGCACTTGGGGGGGGTCTTCTAATATCCGTTGCAGGGCGTCATCGTAATCACTTCAGGGCGAGGTGGTCGGTGATGAAGTCGAAATGGTAGCCTTCAAAGTAGCAGCGTAGTTTCCTTATAGCCCAGACGATGGCTAAATATTCTTTCTCTGTCGCGGAGTAGTTTTCTTCTGCTTTTAGGAGCCGCCGGCTGGCGTAGGCTATGACCCTCTCCTCTCTGGTGACTTGTTGCGTCAAGACCGCTCCTAGTCCATGAGCACTCGCGTCGGTCTGCAGCGTAAATCTCTCCGTGAAGTCGGGGCAGGCTAGGACGGGCGCTTGTGTCAATTTTTCCTTTAAATCCCCAACAGCTGCATGCTGTTCGTCACTCCAGATCCACTTCTTATCCCTCCTCAGGAGGCTAGACATGGGTTGCACAATTGCAGCAAAGTTCGGAGCGAACCGGCGATACCACGACGCCATGCCCAGGCAGCGTCGCAATTCTTTGATGGTGCTCGGGGGTGCTAACGCGGCTCCTCTGACGATGATGTCGTCGAGATAGGCGAAGGCATGGGGTTCCATCTGGGGTCCGTTGACACTATCCAATGCCCTTTGAAACGTCGCTGATGCCGAATGAAGTCCGAAGGGCATAACTTTCCAATGAAAGAGGCCTCGGCCGGGAACGGTAAAGGCTGTGCACTCTCTACTTCCCTCCGCCAAGGGGATCTGCCAGTATCCATTTTTGAGATCCAGTGTGGAAATATAGTGCGCATTACGAAGCCTTTCGAGAATGTGGTTGATTCGAGGAAGGGGGTACGCGTCGGGCACCGATCGTGCGTTGAGTTGTCGGTAGTCTACACACATGCGCAGATCGCCCGTTTTCTTTCCTACCAGTACGCTAGGGGCGCTATGCGGGCTTTTTGAAGGTTCAATACGCCCGTCTCGTAGCAGCTCGTTAACCTGGTCATTGATTATCTTCTGCATCGCCGGATATTTAGGGAAATACCTCTGTTTTATAGGCTTGTGGTGCGTTATGTGAGACATGCTACTTACCGAACTACTGAACTACTACCGAACTTCGAGGTTCGGTCGATGCTTCTGTGCGATGTCCTGGTAGTGCTGCTGATTCTGGCGTGGTCGATGCTTGTGTGCTGTTCCTGGTAGTGTCCCCTTGAGTCATCTTCAGTAAAGGCCGACTGGCCCTGGTATCATCCAGCGGTGTCGCAGCCGTCTGTACTGAAGTCCCGTGGGTCCTTGCGTTGTCTAGATTGGACTGGCCCTGGGAGTGCCCAGCGGTGTCACAATTATCTCCGCCGTAGTCCCGTTGATCCTGTTGGCGTCTGGCGTTGAGTTGGGGCAGACGGACTGGCCCTGGGTATGTCCAGCGGTGTCGCAGTCGTCTCCGTCCGAGTTTCGTTAGCCCTGCTTGCGTATAGCGTTGATTTGGTGGCGGATGGACTGGCCCTGGGTATGTCCATCGGTGTCGCAGTCGTCTCCGTCAAAGGCGTAGTACTATGTCTGGCATGGTCGAGGCTTGCTGGCGTTGGCTGAGGTCGGCATGTTCGAAGTTCGGTTGTGTTGTCCTGGTATTGCGGCTGAGTTCGGCGTGTTCGAGGTTCGGTTGCGTTGTCCTGGTATTGCGGCTGAGTTCGGCGTGTTCGAGGTTCGGTTGCATTGTAACGTGTGCGTCGCGATGTATGGCCTGGTCGTAGTTTGAGTGCGTTGTCATATGGGCGTTGCTGAGTCTGGCCTAGTCGTAGTTTGAGTGCGTTGTCCTGGTTTTTGAGCCGGCCAAAGGCGGGCTCACGGGTTGTAAGGTCAGGGACGGGGTATCCCGGAACGTCACGGTGCGGGGCATTGTTGGCGGAAATGCGGGGATGAGGTTGATGTCTCGTGTCAGTTGCAAATATGCTCGTCTGCATTGTATTACTGCTTGTATTCCGCAAAGAAAATCAAGCCCTAGTATGACATCATCGACTACTATAGGTAGTACCAATAGAGTCACCTGTCTTGCTTGTTGGTCCAGATTTACCTTGACTTTAACTGCTTGCATCACCTCTTTCGTGGTCCCGTCCGCCAGGCGGACCCGAGTACTTACATCTCGTACGTTCTTTTCCGTCCGCAGCTCCTTGACCATTCGATGGCTTACAAATGATCGGGTCGGCTCGGTATCCAAAGTTGCTGACAATGGCATTCCCTTTATGGTTACTAGTGCGGCGATCCGTCCTCCTTCCAACCTTAGAGGGTGCGTTACTCCTGGGGGTTCTGGGTGTATGTCTCCGCCCGGGTCCCTACTGGGCGAAGACTCGGTCCGTTTTCCGGCATCGCTTGACGGCATCGATGGTCTGGAGAGCGCGGCGACCACAGTGCCAGCAGAACAAGACGCGTCGATTCCGGCAGGTGCTGCTTAAGTGGCCTTCTTCTCCACAATTCCGGCAAGCTTGTCGTACGTCCACCGGCCGGTCTCCATATCGTCACACGGCTGGCTGTCTCGGGATTTCGGGGAGGCTCCGTCTCACCTGGAGTGGCCTGCTGTGGCACTGATGGTCCGCGTTCTCGGTACGTTAATATTCTTATCTTAATTTCCGTATGATTGCTAGGTATGTGGGTTTGTCCGCGATCTCGCGGCGTCTCGTATACCACTACAAGATGCGTGAGTTCTCTCAGGGTCACGAACTCATCCCTCTTGGTGAACAGTTGGTACTTGGGAAGGAGGTTTTCATAGATCCTGTCCAGCTCTCTGTCTGGCGTATATTGAACTCATTGCATTATGAGACGGAGGTCAATCAAGTAATCCTGAAATGCTTCCCCGGGTCGCTAGTATCGACTTCGAATTGTTTCTTCCAGGCGCTGGAAGTAACGAGGATGCAAGAAGAATTCCAAAAATTCTTTCGGAATTCGGTCCAGGGCTTCCCTTGCATCTGAAATGTAACCCAGAGATGTGTCGAGGCAGTTGTTCGGGGCTCCCTCCGTAAGATTCTATCCGCTTTCCAGCCGTTCGATAAAAGCCAACGCGTCTGAATGCCCGTCGAACTTCAATCCCCAATTGCGCAATTTGTCGGCCAGTATAGCGTAAGAGATTTCTTCCCTACCGGCTCGCGAATCGCGGTGTGCTTCGGCGGGCCAAGGTCCCTTGATGCCTCGGGGGTATTCGGGAACGGTGATCAATAGGGGTTGCCCCACTGTGACTCCTTCCTTGGGACCTTGCTGGCTAGATTTCGGCGACAGGGCTGCTGTGTTCTGACTATTCGGGCTGGGTGCGCTGGTGTATATGGTTCCTAACTCTTCGATCCGCTGCTTGACCACTGCTGAGTGTTTGCCGCGTGAGATAAAGGCCGAGATCCGGCTGCGCAATTCCTCCACAGATCCACAGTGCCTTGGTGTCCTGGGTGAGGGTTATCCTGGTCGATGTTCCTTGCTGTCGGTGATCCTGGTCGTTGATCCTTTTATAGGAATGATCCCTGCGATCGCTGGTCCTTACGAAGGTCCTTGTCGTTGATCCTTAGTATACTGCCGGGGTGTCCTGGTCGTTGATTGACTGTGAATTAATCGTCCTGTTTCGAAACCACGGGTGAACTGTATTGATTTGAAGTCGTGAATGTACTCTCTCGGTTTGCAGCTGCGAATGAACTGTCCCGATTTGTAGCTGCGAATCAACTGTCTTGAATGGAAGCGGCGGATTCACTGTCCCGGTTTGTAGCTGATTAACTGTCCTCCTCTGGGCTCGGGGTCCTTCATATCTAGCGGCTGGCCTTCGTTCGAAGCTCCGCCACCCGATCTCCTCTGCCGACTCCTCGGTCGGTCCTCCCTCGGCCCCTCTGTCTTACTCTCTGCTTCTCCGTCGGTGCTGCTCCTCTGCTCCACTCCACTGCTCTCCTGCTGCTCCGCTGTTGCTGCTCTGCCGCTGCTCTATTGCTGCTGCTCTACCGATGCTGCTGCTCTGCCGCTGCTCCACTGCTGCTACTCTACTCTTAGAGACTGTACGTGCGGTTTTGCAAAAGCTTCAACTGTTTCTCCCTATCGGCGTTGCCCAGCCACGCGGTTAGGCCCACCTGATGCTACACTACTGACACTTCTGTTTCTCTGTTCTTGCTCGTTCCTTATGGCGCTGCTCGCTCACGCCTGTTTATCCCGTTTCCGAACGCCACGTGGGGCCACTCGAAAAATTTAAGTTTGTGGCTTTTTTGCGGTGTGTAGATGATGTTTCACTCGGAGGCCTTGCTAATGACGGGTTGGAGGCTGGAGGTTATTTTTGGTTCCTTTTTTCAACGTAAGCGGCTGTTAATGCATTTTTGCAGTGAAGATCCAAAAGAGTTTGAAAGTTTACTGATTTGTCTGCCAATGGCCAGATCAAATGCTGGGTTTAGATCTGTTAGTCCCGCTTCCGCCAAATGATTTTGAATGGGTGTGGTCCGACAAGCTCCTAGGGCGTGTCTAATGGCAGCGTGGTAAGGTGTTGATAGTTGCCTGAGATTAGTTTTACTATTCTTTCCGTATATACAGAAGCCGTATTCGATTTTGGACAGGAGGATAGCTTTAGTGAAAGTTACTTGTTTTAATTATATTAAGCCTAGCTTAAATGGACTTTGTTAGTTCTTTAGTGTTTTCGTTCCACGAATTTTTTTATTGAAAATTAGTCCTAGTATTTTTTGGTTGTCTTTCTTTTGAATGTTCATGTTGTTAATTTTAATTTCTAAATTTGTGCGAATTTTTTTATTGAAAATTAGTCCTAGTATTTTTTGGCTGTCTTTCTTTTGAATGTTTATGTTGTTAATGTTAATTTCTAAATTTGTGCAGCATATTTTTCTACAGATGTGAACGTGGGATGATTTTTCTTTGGATAATTTAGTACCGCAAAATTCGCACCATTCTTCTATGTCATTAAAAAGTGAGTTCAGATGTATTTCGTGCTTGTTTTTTGACTTGAAAGCAAGGGGTGAAGAAGCTATATTTGTTAATTATAGTGCTTAGTCTGTTGAAGGCTATCAGAAGCAGTGTGACTGATAGTGGCGATCCCTGGGGAATGCCATTGTGCAGTTTCTTTATTTCAGATAATTTGTTGTTGACTTTTACTCTTAAAGTCCTGTTTGATAGAAAACTGCGAACAAAGTTGATTATTTTCATTCCGAAATTCAGTTCTATTAATTGTTTTAGTATGCAGTGGACACCTAATCTATCAAATGCCTTTTCCATGTCTATAGATAGGATTCAAACATGATTTCGGGTAGAGAGACTATTATTTATAAAATCGTCCAATACTAGTAAGGCATCAATGGTGCTACGGTTTGATCACAAGTAGGTATCAGGGTTTCACAAGGATACCGACCGCTGGCGCCGGAGAGGATCGAGGCGATCGCCGTACGACTCCCTTTTGGGCATCCAATGGTCTACGCACTACGCTGGGGGAAGGCACACCCTCAGCCAACAATTAGGGTGCTACAAAAGGGTCAAGGCAGCCGTTGAAGCACACATTAGAAAATGGGGGAGGGGTAAGGAACACGCGGGGACGCCAGTCAGCGTCTCCAAATGCCGAGACATGGGTCGGAGGACTCCTTGGGACCCGCGTGTCTTTGGTTCACTTTGAACTTCTAACAGTTTTCACAACGCTGCACGTACCGGGCCACGTCGTGGTAGAGTCCCGGCCAGGGATATCGCTGGGTCACTCGGGCAGTAGTCTTTCGTATTCCTTGATGTCCTGCTGTCGGGTGGTCGTGGCATTCTTGAAGTACTCGGCGACGATGATCACTAGCTACGCATAATTTCCATTGATGCAAGTCTTCCTCGGCTGGTCGGTTTCCCATGTGCCTGTACTTTTGTTCTCTATGATGAACTTGCAGCACTTCTCGGGTTGCGTCTGGATCGGTTTGCGTAACCTCTGCATCCATTTGCACTTGGGGGGGGTCTTCTAATATCCGTTGCAGGGCGTCATCGTAATCACTTCAGGGCGAGGTGGTCGGTGATGAAGTCGAAATGGTAGCCTTCAAAGTAGCAGCGTAGTTTCCTTATAGCCCAGACGATGGCTAAATATTCTTTCTCTGTCGCGGAGTAGTTTTCTTCTGCTTTTAGGAGCCGCCGGCTGGCGTAGGCTATGACCCTCTCCTCTCTGGTGACTTGTTGCGTCAAGACCGCTCCTAGTCCATGAGCACTCGCGTCGGTCTGCAGCGTAAATCTCTCCGTGAAGTCGGGGCAGGCTAGGACGGGCGCTTGTGTCAATTTTTCCTTTAAATCCCCAACAGCTGCATGCTGTTCGTCACTCCAAATCCACTTCTTATCCCTCCTCAGGAGGCTAGACATGGGTTGCACAATTGCAGCAAAGTTCGGAGCGAACCGGCGATACCACGACGCCATGCCCAGGCAGCGTCGCAATTCTTTGATGGTGCTCGGGGGTGCTAACGCGGCTCCTCTGACGATGATGTCGTCGAGATAGGCGAAGGCATGGGGTTCCATCTGGGGTCCGTTGACACTATCCAATGCCCTTTGAAACGTCGCTGATGCCGAATGAAGTCCGAAGGGCATAACTTTCCAATGAAAGAGGCCTCGGCCGGGAACGGTAAAGGCTGTGCACTCTCTACTTCCCTCCGCCAAGGGGATCTGCCAGTATCCATTTTTGAGATCCAGTGTGGAAATATAGTGCGCATTACGAAGCCTTTCGAGAATGTGGTTGATTCGAGGAAGGGGGTACGCGTCGGGCACCGATCGTGCGTTGAGTTGTCGGTAGTCTACACACATGCGCAGATCGCCCGTTTTCTTTCCTACCAGTACGCTAGGGGCGCTATGCGGGCTTTTTGAAGGTTCAATACGCCCGTCTCGTAGCAGCTCGTTAACCTGGTCATTGATTATCTTCTGCATCGCCGGATATTTAGGGAAATACCTCTGTTTTATAGGCTTGTGGTGCGTTATGTGAGACATGCTACTTACCGAACTACTGAACTACTACCGAACTTCGAGGTTCGGTCGATGCTTCTGTGCGATGTCCTGGTAGTGCTGCTGATTCTGGCGTGGTCGATGCTTGTGTGCTGTTCCTGGTAGTGTCCCCTTGAGTCATCTTCAGTAAAGGCCGACTGGCCCTGGTATCATCCAGCGGTGTCGCAGCCGTCTGTACTGAAGTCCCGTGGGTCCTTGCGTTGTCTAGATTGGACTGGCCCTGGGAGTGCCCAGCGGTGTCACAATTATCTCCGCCGTAGTCCCGTTGATCCTGTTGGCGTCTGGCGTTGAGTTGGGGCAGACGGACTGGCCCTGGGTATGTCCAGCGGTGTCGCAGTCGTCTCCGTCCGAGTTTCGTTAGCCCTGCTTGCGTATAGCGTTGATTTGGTGGCGGATGGACTGGCCCTGGGTATGTCCATCGGTGTCGCAGTCGTCTCCGTCAAAGGCGTAGTACTATGTCTGGCATGATCGAGGCTTGCTGGCGTTGGCTGAGGTCGGCATGTTCGAAGTTCGGTTGTGTTGTCCTGGTATAGCGGCTGAGTTCGGCGTGTTCGAGGTTCGGTTGCGTTGTCCTGGTATTACGGCTGAGTTCGGCGTGTTCGAGGTTCGGTTGCATTGTAACGTGTGCGTCGCGATGTATGGCGTGGTCGTAGTTTGAGTGCGTTGTCATATGGGCGTTGCTGAGTCTGGCCTAGTCGTAGTTTGAGTGCGTTGTCCTGGTTTTTGAGCCGGCCAAAGGCGGGGTCACGGGTTGTATGGTCAGGGACGGGGTATCCCGGAACGTCACGGTGCGGGGCATTGTTGGCGGAAATGCGGGGATGAGGTTGATGTCTCGTGTCAGTTGCAAATATGCTCGTCTGCATTGTATTACTGCTTGTATTCCGCAAAGAAAATCAAGCCCTAGTATGACATCATCGACTACTATAGGTAGTACCAATAGAGTCACCTGTCTTGCTTGTTGGTCCAGATTTACCTTGACTTTAACTGCTTGCATCACCTCTTTCATGGTCCCGTCCGCCAGGCGGACCCGAGTACTTACATCTCGTACGTTCTTTTCCGTCCGCAGCTCCTTGACCATTCGATGGCTTACAAATGATCGGGTCGGCTCGGTATCCAAAGTTGCTGACAATGGCATTCCCTTTATGGTTACTAGTGCGGCGATCCGTCCTCCTTCCAACCTTAGAGGGTGCGTTACTCCTGGGGGTTCTGGGTGTATGTCTCCGCCCGGGTCCCTACTGGGCGAAGACTCGGTCCGTTTTCCGGCATCGCTTGACGGCATCGATGGTCTGGAGAGCGCGGCGACCACAGTGCCAGCAGAACAAGACGCGTCGATTCCGGCAGGTGCTGCTTAAGTGGCCTTCTTCTCCACAATTCCGGCAAGCTTGTCGTACGTCCACCGGCCGGTCTCCATATCGTCACACGGCTGGCTGTCTCGGGATTTCGGGGAGGCTCCGTCTCACCTGGAGTGGCCTGCTGTGGCACTGATGGTCCGCGTTCTCGGTACGTTAATATTCTTATCTTAATTTCCGTATGATTGCTAGGTATGTGGGTTTGTCCGCGATCTCGCGGCGTCTCGTATACCACTACAAGCTGCGTGAGTTCTCTCAGGGTCACGAACTCATCCCTCTTGGTGAACAGTTGGTACTTGGGAAGGAGGTTTTCATAGATCCTGTCCAGCTCTCTGTCTGGCGTATATTGAACTCATTGCATTATGAGACGGAGGTCAATCAAGTAATCCTGAAATGCTTCCCCGGGTCGCTAGTATCGACTTCGAATTGTTTCTTCCAGGCGCTGGAAGTAACGAGGATGCAAGAAGAATTCCAAAAATTCTTTCGGAATTCGGTCCAGGGCTTCCCTTGCATCTGAAATGTAACCCAGAGATGTGTCGAGGCAGTTGTTCGGGGCTCCCTCCGTAAGATTCTATCCGCTTTCCAGCCGTTCGATAAAAGCCAACGCGTCTGAATGCCCGTCGAACTTCAATCCCCAATTGCGCAATTTGTCGGCCAGTATAGCGTAAGAGTTTTCTTCCCTACCGGCTCGCGAATCGCGGTGTGCTTCGGCGGGCCAAGGTCCCTTGATGCCTCGGGGGTATTCGGGAACGGTGATCAATAGGGGTTGCCCCACTGTGACTCCTTCCTTGGGACCTTGCTGGCTAGATTTCGGCGACAGGGCTGCTGTGTTCTGACTCCTCGGGCTGGGTGCGCTGGTGTATATGGTTCCTAACTCTTCGATCCGCTGCTTGACCACTGCTGAGTGTTTGCCGCGTGAGATAAAGGCCGAGATCCGGCTGCGCAATTCCTCCACAGATCCACAGTGCCTTGGTGTCCTGGGTGAGGGTTATCCTGGTCGATGTTCCTTGCTGTCGGTGATCCTGATCGTTGATCCTTGTATAGGAATGATCCCTGCGATCGCTGGTCCTTACGAAGGTCCTTGTCGTTGATCCTTAGTATACTGCCGGGGTGTCCTGGTCGTTGATTGACTGTGAATTAATCGTCCTGTTTCGAAACCACGGGTGAACTGTATTGATTTGAAGTCGTGAATGTACTCTCTCGGTTTGCAGCTGCGAATGAACTGTCCCGATTTGTAGCTGCGAATAAACTGTCTTGAATGGAAGCGGCGGATTCACTGTCCCGGTTTGTAGCTGATTAACTGTCCTCCTCTGGGCTCGGGGTCCTTCATATCTAGCGGCTGGCCTTCGTTCGAAGCTCCGCCACCCGATCTCCTCTGCCGACTCCTCGGTCGGTCCTCCCTCGGCCCCTCTGTCTTACTCTCTGCTTCTCCGTCGGTGCTGCTCCTCTGCTCCACTCCACTGCTCTCCTGCTGCTCCGCTGTTGCTGCTCTGCCGCTGCTCTATTGCTGCTGCTCTACCGATGCTGCTGCTCTGCCGCTGCTCCACTGCTGCTACTCTACTCTTAGAGACTGTACGTGCGGTTTTGCAAAAGCTTCAACTGTTTCTCCCTATCGGCGTTGCCCAGCCACGCGGTTAGGCCCACCTGATGCTACACTACTGACACTTCTGCTTCTCTGTTCTTGCTCGTTCCTTATGGCGCTGCTCGCTCACGCCTGTTTATCCCGTTTCCGAACGCCACGTGGGGCCACTCGAAAAATTTAAGTTTGTGGCTTTTTTGCGGTGTGTAGATGATGTTTAACTCGGAGGCCTTGCTAATGACGAGTTGGAGGCTGGAGGTTATTTTTGGTTCCTTTTTTCAACGTAAGCGGCTGTTAATGCATTTTTGCAGTGAAGATCCAAAAGAGTTTGAAAGTTTACTGATTTGTCTGCCAATGGCCAGATCAAATGTTGGGTTTAGATCTGTTAGTCCCGCTTCCGCCAAATGATTTTGAATGGGTGTGGTCCGACAAGCTCCTAGGGCGTGTCTAATGGCAGCGTGGTAAGGTGTTGATAGTTGCCTGAGATTAGGTTAGGTTAGGTTAACCCGGACGTCCCTCAGCGGGGACTTTCATAGGCCAGTCTGGCCCTTAGTGATCCGGATGTAGATGGACCTTTACGGGGGTATTGCTGAGATTTGGAAGTCCTCGAGTATCGAGGTGTGTTTCGCAAAGGCAAGTAATTCCCTCGGCGTCCTCTTGGAGGCATCTTCTAGTGATGCCATCTCCGGTGCGCCTAGGTATCTTGTCCTTGCCCGTGAAAGAGCCGGGCAGTTGCAGATGAGATGTTCCAGGGTTTCGATAGCCCCGGATTCATCGCATTTCCTGCAGCTGTCTATGTTGGTAATGCCTAGCTTGGCCGCGTGCGCCGCAGCCAGACAGTGACCTGTGAGTATTCCCACTATCAGTCTACAGTCTTTCCGTGGAAGATGCAGTAGATAGTGAGCTAGCTTTTCATTGCGCTCCTTGCACATGGTTCTCGAGGTTCTGCAGGTGGTTGCGTTCCTCCATCTGTTCTTGGTTTGTAGGGCGGCCTGCTTCTCTAGATCGCTTTGTAACGTTCTAAGGGAGATAGGCACGTTTTCGATTCTTTCGCTCGTCAGCCCAACGCCTTCCTTAGCCAGAACGTCCGCAGCCTCGTTTCCTTCGATGCCCTGGTGGCTGGGAACCCAGTAGATTCGCACTGACTTGGTCGTGCATAGTGAGTCTAATGCCTCCCTGCTTGCCAGGACACTTCTGGAGCCGACTGCGAACGACTGCATGGATTTTATCGCTGCTTGGCTATCGACGAATATGTTCACCACGTTGTGTGGTCGCTCTATTTGCTGAGCGACCTCTGCTGCCTTCTTTATAGCGAAAACTTCCGCCTGGAATATGCTGCATCGGTCTGGTAGCCTATATGGCACCCTTATTTCGGGGTTTGTACAATATAAGCCCGCTCCTACTCCTCCGTCCATCTTGGAGCCGTCAGTATATATGTTGAGGTGTTGAGTCTGGTCCCGTCCCTTTTTCCAGTCTTCGGGTCCCAAAAATGTGTTGGTTTTGACCTCTAGGCAAGTTTGGGGGGTCATGTAGTCTGTATGACTGGTCATGTTCCTCCCAATTGAACTGTGCCCGTATCCTTGGGGTGACATGTTCCCCGATGCGATAAGTCGCTGTGCTGCTTTACCCGCAGTCAGCCGAGCGTGGATGTCGAGGGGATCGATCCCGAGTATGGTTTCGAGTGCTATAGTTGGGGTTGACCTCAGCGCCCCTGTGATACATAGCAAAGCCTGTCGCTGGGTCCTTTCCATAAGCTTGTGGTACGTCTTCTTCTCAGTTGCTTGCCACCACACTAGGACTCCATACAGCAGAGTTGGTCGCACCACCGAGATGTAGATCCAATGCATTAGGGCGGGTGACAGGCCCCATGTGCTGCTAAGCATCTTCTTGGATGCATAAAGTGCAATGGTGGCCTTCTTCAAACTTTCCACTACATTGGGTTTCCATGCCAATTTGCTATCCAGTACTGTGCCGAGGTATTTGACCTGTGTTTTCGGGGTTAGCCTTGTTTGGTTGATTGTTGGGGGGATCCATGCCGGTACCTTGTACCTCTTTGTAAAGAGGATGAGGTCCGTCTTGTCCGCGTTGATATCGAGTCCTACTTCGTCCGCCCACTCGCATATCTCCCTGAGTGTTCGTTCCATTATGGAGCTGAGAGTCGATGGACATACGCCCGTAATAATTATGCTTATGTCGTCTGCATAAGCTGTTATTTTTGGGGCCTTCCTCTCGAATCTCTTGATGAGGTCGTCGACCACCAGATTCCACAGGAGGGGCGACAAGACTCCACCTTGAGGTGTGCCTCTATGCGCTCCCTTTACCGTGGAAGCGGTGCCCCACTCAGATTGCACCCGTCTACAACTCAGGAGGTTCTTTATCCATAGGTTGATTGCTTGGTGTGTGTGGGTCGCTTCAAGGCGATCCATTATTGCGTTGGTGGCTACGTTGTTAAATGCTCCGGATATATCTACGAATACTCCTAGTGCATACTTTTTATTGTTGAGAGCCTTCTCGATGGTAGCTACTAGTGAATGTAGAGCTGTTTCCACCGATTTCCCTTTGGTATAAGCGTGCTGGTTGGTTGACATCAGTCCTCCCACCTCCTTCCTGATGTATCCGTCCAGCAGCTTTTCCAGTGTTTTTAGCATAAAAGAGGTAAGGCTTATCGGTCTGTAGTCCTTGGGACTAGCATGGCTGCACTTTCCTGCCTTTGGGAGGAAGACAACTCTAGCCGTTCTCCATTGGATAGGGATATAGCCTGTACTTAGACATGCCGAGTATATTGCGAAGAGCCATGGGATGATCGTCTCTTTGGTCGCCTGCAACATGGCTGGGAATATTCCGTCCAGTCCAGGTGCTTTGATGCCCGCAAAGGAGTCTATGGCCCATTGGATCTTCTTGTGGGTTATTAGATCTGTCGGGGGTGTTTGTTCCTCGGTTGCTAGGTCCTGATGCGTTTCAGCATCAGTGACCTCGGTGCATCCCGGGAAGTGGGCCTCCATTAGTGCTGTCAGAGCCTCTTCGCTGTCTTCTGACCACTGTCCGTTATTTAATTGTAGCTGACTCTGTATGGTGGGCTGCTTCGAGAGCAGCTTCCTGAGTCTTGCTGTTTCAGGCACTTTCTCGATGTTCGAGCAGAAGTTCCTCCACGATCGACGTTGTGCCTTGCGTATTTCCTTCTTGTAGTCTCTGAGTAGTGTTTTGTATTCCTCATTGATGATCTCCTCATTCGCTACTCTGGCGAGTTTGAAGAGTTCCCTGAGGTTATTTCTCTTGAGGGAGAGGTCCCTATTCCACCAGAGTGGTTTGGTCCTCTTTCTCGTTCTTGATGGCGGGCATGCTCCTTGGTAGGCAGACAGAAGTTCCTTGGAGAGGGTCTCCAAGGACTTCTCTATGTCTTCCGCGGATTTCACTATTCCCGGATTCGCGAGCTTCGAGGTAACGGTCTTCCTGAACTTCTCCCAGTTTGTGTTCCGGGGGTTCCTGAAGACTGTCACCTTCGGAGTGTATTTGAAATCGCACTTGAACTGAATGTACTTATGGTCCGAGAAGGATGGTCTTTCAAGGACTCTCCATCCAGATACCAAGGTACTCTTTCCTGTTACGAGGGTTAGATCTAGCACGTTGGACGAGGTGGGACCTACGTAAGTGTAGTCCTCTCCCACGTTTGCTACATCTATGTTATTTGATAATATAAAGTCTAGGAGTGACTCACCTCGGTCATTGATATCGGGGCTTCCCCACACACTGTGGTGGGCATTGGCGTCCGTACCAATGATGAGTTGCTGGTCTTTGGAGTCGGCTTTTTCCACCAGACTCCTTAGTTCTTCAGGTGGTGCGGGCCTGTCGTGTGCCATGTAGCAGGAGGCTACCAGAAGGCGCTTCTCCTCACTCTCCAGCATCACTACTGTCAGGTCGTTTCCATTCCCTTTCGTACTAGTACGACGGTTCTATTCCTGCTTACCGATGTTGGGTAGAACGAGTTGTAATTTGCGAACTTCAGTCCGGCCACTGTATTGCCTGACGCAATCCAGGGCTCCTGGACCAAAGCTATATCGGCGGGCCCTTGCTCCATGGCTATGAGGAGCTCCGCCGATGCTACCTTGCTTTTATGCAGGTTGATTTGCAGCACACTCAGTTTCATGGGCGGCTGGCTCAACTGCATACGACGGGTTGACTGTAATCGTCAGGTCACCGTCCTCATCTTCCTGGGAGTCTTCAAGAGCCAGACCCTGGGCGGCCTTCACGATGGTGTCTAGACCGAGGTCCTTCTCCACCTCACCTGCCTGCAGGGTGTGTGTGTCTGTGTCTTCGGGGCGGCGCTTCTTGAGGCGCAGGTACACACTGCCCATGCCCCACGCCATTTTCCCGTATCTGGGGTAAAGAACGTCCTCTGCGTCTTTGTTGATCTGGAGGATCACATGCTGGCCCCCCTCGTTGGGTAGTGGGCTACCAGCGTGCAGTACCTTCCAGTCTGCGGTTGGTATGTCCGGGTTTTGACGCTGAAGGAGCTTCAGCGCGCGGTCTCCTTGGATGACGATGGGGAAGAGTACCTTCGCCTTTGGAATGGACGGGATTAGCTCCCTGTCCACCACCTCCAGCTTGGCCCCTTCCCACAACGCCTCCAATTGGCAGACCGTCTGCGTCAGCCACCTCAGCGTCGGGTCGTCATTGCATTTCAGGATTTTGACCCCATTCAGCCATCCAGCGCCATCAAAAGTGGGCATGGGCACTGTGGGGTCTTCCTCCATCCGTGCAAGCAGGGAGTCGACGAGCCGTGCGTGGACCAGTTTCCACTGCGCCGCCGTCATCTTCCCGTTCTCATCACGTCTGTCGATGAGAGCTACGATCAGGTGTCTCTTGGACACATCGCTGACCTTTGAAGCATTGACAGACCTCTGCTTCGCCGTTTTCGGTGGTGGTGGGGATGGTTCCGCTCTCTTGGGCCCGCGCTGCCGCTTGCCTGCCGGGGTGGCGGTGTTGTCGGTCGAGCGCTGCCTCTTGGTAGCTAGCAACTCCTCCACCTTATTTGCGTGTTCACTAGTGGAAGCCTTCCACCTTCAGCTCGGCCCAAGCTAGCTTGGATTTCTCCTCCGGGGAGATATCTGCCTTGCCTTGTAGCCTGCTAAAAATCTTCAGGGCCGCCTTATACTGAGCTTTTGCCCTCATCCCCTCCCTCGAACGCTTCGGCCCTTCCCTACGCGGGGAGCTGGAAGCTGGTTCAGGCGAGCGGAGAAGGCATTCCTCTTCAGTTTTGCTGATGGACAGCACGCTCTCCAGGTCCGAGTCTGTCTCGACTACGGCACCTGCGCGGCTCATCCTACAGCGAATTTTTCCGGCAGTAGTATTACAACTAACGTGACCTGCTCCCGTCCCGTCAGAGGTGTGACCGCTGGCGACACGCAGAGAGGATTGCTCCTCTCCGTGCCCGCCGGTGGTAGCAGCCACGCTTCCCACCGACGTTTGGGTTGACATCCCAACCCTTGCTTTCCCTTTTGTCCCCTCCATGGTTGGCCCGAAGGTCCATGCGGCTAATGTTTTTCGGGGGAGCCACCCCCTAGCGTTTTAGGCCTGACCGCCAGGCACCTCTAGCCATGGCTCTGACCCAGCTCCCCCGACTCGAGATCGAGAGGACGCTGAATCATTGCCTTAGCTAGACACTGCATTGCCTCGGACAGAGCAAGCGACAATGCATTACCCTTGTCCGGGATAATGCAGTGCCCATTGCCCAGCCGGCACCCTCGGGGAGGGTTCAGCTAGAGGGTTTCTTGCCAGCCTTGCCTGAGATTAGTTTTACTATTCTTTCCGTATATACAGAAGCCGTATTCGATTTTGGACAGGAGGATAGCTTTAGTGAAAGTTACTTGTTTTAATTATATTAAGCCTAGCGTTAATGGACTTTGTTAGTTCTTTAGTGTTTTCGTTCCACGAATTTTTTTATTGAAAATTAGTCCTAGTATTTTTTGGTTGTCTTTCTTTTGAATGTTCATGTTGTTAATTTTAATTTCTAAATTTGTGCGAATTTTTTTATTGAAAATTAGTCCTAGTATTTTTTGGCTGTCTTTCTTTTGAATGTTTATGTTGTTAATGTTAATTTCTTAATTTGTGCAGCATATTTTTCTACAGATGTGAACGTGGGATGATTTTTCTTTGGATAATTTAGTACCGCTAAATTCGCACCATTCTTCTATGTCATTAAAAAGTGAGTTCAGATGTATTTCGTGCTTGTTTTTTGGCTTGAAAGCAAGGGGTGAAGAAGCTATATTTGTTAATTATAGTGCTTAGTCTGTTGAAGGCTATCAGAAGCAGTGTGACTGATAGTGGCGATCCCTGGGGAATGCCATTGTGCAGTTTCTTTATTTCAGATAATTTGTTGTTGACTTTTACTCTTAAAGTCCTGTTTGATAGAAAACTGCGAACAAAGTTGATTATTTTCATTCCGAAATTCAGTTCTATTAATTGTTTCAGTATGCAGTGGACACCTAATCTATCAAATGCCTTTTCCATGTCTATAGATAGGATTCAAACATGATTTCGGGTAGAGAGACTATTATTTATAAAATCGTCCAATACTAGTAAGGCATCAATGGTGCTACGGTTTGATCACAAGTAGGTATCAGGGTTTCACAAGGATACCGACCGCTGGCGCCGGAGAGGATCGAGGCGATCGCCGTACGACTCCCTTTTGGGCATCCAATGGTCTACGCACTACGCTGGGGGAAGGCACACCCTCAGCCAACAATTAGGGTGCTACAAAAGGGTCGAGGCAGCCGTTGAAGCACACATTACAAAATGGGGGAGGGGTACGGAACACGCGGGGACGCCAGTCAGCGTCTCCAAATGCCGAGACATGGGTCGGAGGACTCCTTGGAACCCGCGTGTCTACACACTACAATAGGGAGAGGGACACACAGTGGCGTATGATTGCTAGGTAGGTGGGTTTGTCCGCGATCTCGCGGCGTCTCGTATACCACTACAAGCTGCGTGAGTTCTCTCAGGGTCACGAACTCATCCCTCTTGGTGAACAGTTGGTACTTGGGAAGGAGGTTTTCATAGATCCTGTCCAGCTCTCTGTCTGGCGTATATTGAACTCGTTGCATTATGAGACGGAGGTCAATCAAGTAATCCTGAAATGCTTCCCCGAGTCGCTGGTATCGACTTCGAATTGTTTCTTCCAGGCGCTGGAAGTAACGAGGATGCAAGAAGAATTCCAAAAATTCTTTCGGAATTCGGTCCAGGGCTTCCCTTGCATCTGAAATGTAACCCAGAGATGTGTCGAGGCAGTTGTTCGGGGCTCCCTCCGTAAGATTATATCCGCTTTCCAGCCGTTCTATAAAAGCCAACGCGTCTGAATGCCCGTCGAACTTCAATCCCCAATTGCGCAATTTGTCGGCCAGTATAGCGTAAGAGATTTCTTCCCTACCGGCTCGCGAATCGCGGTGTGCTTCGGCGGGCCAAGGTCCCTTGATGCCTCGGGGGTATTCGGGAACGGTGATCAATAGGGGTTGCCCCACTGTGACTCCTTCCTTGGGACCTTGCTGGCTAGATTTCGGCGACAGGGCTGCTGTGTTCTGACTCCTCGGGCTGGGTGCGCTGGTGTATATGGTTCCTAACTCTTCGATCCGCTGCTTGACCACTGCTGAGTGTTTGCCGCGTGAGATAAAGGCCGAGATCCGTCTGCGCAATTCCTCCACAGATCCACAGTGCCTTGGTGTCCTGGGTGAGGGTTATCCTGGTCGATGTTCCTTGCTGTCGGTGATCCTGGTCGTTGATCCTTGTATAGGAATGATCCCTGCGATCGCTGGTCCTTACGAAGGTCCTTGTCGTTGATCCTTAGTATGCTGCCGGGGTGTCCTGGTCGTTGATTGACTGTGAATTAATCGTCCTGTTTCGAAACCACGGGTGAACTGTATTCATTTGAAGTCATGAATGTACTCTCTCGGTTTGCAGCTGCGAATGAACTGTCCCGATTTGTAGCTGCGAATCAACTGTCTTGAATGGAAGCGGCGGATTCACTGTCCCGGTTTGTAGCTGATTAACTGTCCTCCTCTGAGCTCGGGGTCCTTCATATCTAGCGGCTGGCCTTCGTTCGAAGCTCCGCCACCCGATCTCCTCTGCCGACTCCTCGGTCGGTCCTCCCTCGGCCCCTCTGTCTTACTCTCTGCTTCTCCGCCGGTGCTGCTCCTCTGCTCCACTCCACTGCTCTCCTGCTGCTCCGCTGTTGCTGCTCTGCCGCTGCTCTATTGCTGCTGCTCTACCAATGCTGCTGCTCTGCCGCTGCTCCACTGCTGCTACTCTACTCTTAGAGACTGTACGTGCGGTTTTGCAAAAGCTTCAACTGTTTCTCCCTATCGGCGTTGCCCAGCCACGCGGTTAGGCCCACCTGATGCTACACTACTGACACTTCTGCTTCTCTGTTCTTGCTCGTTCCTTATGGCGCTGCTCGCTCACGCCTGTTTATCCCGTTTCCGAACGCCACGTGGGGCCACTCGAAAAATTCCGAGTCGAGGCCAAGTAGAAACCCCGCTTCTACTCCTTTTCCCTCTCAACTGCTTTAGAACCCCTTGGCCAATCAAAACATAACGGAATCTTGGTGTCCCTGCTCGGGCGCCATCTGTAAGGAAGCGATCCAGGCTGGGGTACAACTCTCAGTCTCACCACGGTCGAAATTACAGCAAAATTTATAATATGCCGGGACTCCGATTTTTGGACAGGGATAGGGGGAAAAGGTGGTATTCTTAGAGCGATGACCGGGAGAAGAAAAGCGGAGAGCGGTCTTTATCTTGACGGCCCCACGATCGCAAGGGGTGGATCACAAGTAGGTATCAGGGTTTCACAAGGATACCGACCGCTGGCGCCGGAGAGGATCGAGGCGATCGCCGTACGACTCCCTTTTGGGCATCCACTGGTCTACGCACTACGCTGGGGGAAGGAGCACCCTCAGCCAACAATTAGGGTGTTACAAAAGGGTCGAGGCAGCCGTTGAAGCACACAGCACAGGGGGGGGGGGTGAAAACATATAGAGACGCCAACCGATATCGCCAAATAGTCGTGGCAAGCGCCGGACGACACTTTAGGGAATTTCCTAGACTACCCGCTACGTTAGTGGGAGGGAGAAAATAAGAGTATATGATACATAAACCCAGTTATAATCTCCGGAAATACTTCCCGGGCCCAGCAATTTTGACACGGATGGCTTGCCTTTGTATTTATTCAAATTTACTCACGTTTTTTTCTTTGCATATGCCTTTGCACCCCGCCTACCACACCGCTCAGCTACCCCTACATGTGCCGCGAGGCTCGCTTACCCCTACTCCACGTTTCTCTGACCGGCGCATTGGTCAGCTCCAAGTGTCGCTCTCGCCCTTCTTCCTATTCTCAGGAGAGGGATTACGGTTTTCTCGGGGTATCCTCTGGGCGAGATGTATCACTCCACTCACAGCGTTCAGCGCTTTGATTCCCGGCACTACTTTTGACGGTCATTCCGCGGGCACAACCGTCTTCTTTTTCGAGTTCTTGGCTTGGCTTTCTTTTGTCCGCCGACACGTCTGTTCAATTCTGGCTCCCTCGACTCAATCCTCTTGGTTACTTTTCCAGCCGGTCTCCAGCCTTCGATCGACTCGTGTTCTGCCTTCTCTCCTGCTCTTCTGTCGATTCTCTCGACTTAGCGTCGACGTCGGCGATTTGGCTCTCTTGGCGTACGGCTTCCCACGGCTTGGCGTTCGTGCGTGGGCTTTTGCCCTCCTCTCTCTCCGTCGTCGATCTCGCCGTTGGGCTTGTATTTTCTGTATTTTCGCTCCTCTTTCGTCGTCGTTAGGCCTCGCTCTCTCGTTGCCAGCGGCGGCGGTGTCTAGACTTTCGCTCTCCTCTTTCATCGCTGTTGGGCCTCGCTCTCTTGTTGTCGGCGGCGTCGGCGTCGGCGTCTGGGTCTTCGCTCTCTTCTTTGGTTGTCGTTGGGCCTGCGCCTGGCTAAAGACGGACCGTGCTGCTTGTGATGCTATTCCGCCCCCCTTTTAAATCACGAAACGCTCGTATTCTTATTGGCTCTTCGGGCCGTATAATTAACAAAAATTACTGATTCATAGTAACGTCGGTACTTACAGGCTATATGTCCTAAAACAATTTAACGAAAGGATTTCACTTGATGCAATAATTAATACTAAAGGAATAAAACGAGGCTGATAAGGATATGAAGCAAACTTAAAATTAAAACAAAAGGAAATTAGTTGCCCTTAGCCCTCTGGGGGCGTCTTCTTCACCTCCTCGCTGACGGGTAGCCTTCTTTGGTGGGAAAACAGAAGGCCGTCTCCCCCGTCCGGAAAAGTTGTGAGGGAGCGAACGCTCCTTCACAATTGATATGTGTTGGTAAGGTGCTCTACAGTTGGAGTAGACCCGTCTCTGCCGGTGATTTTTTAAAAATGTGCTCCTGCGTATACCTTGTGTGTCGAAGACGAAATCTTGTGTAGGTGATGGCTTGGGTTGTACTGACGGTGAGAGGAAGGATAAGCGGCCTTCTGTTCGGGTTGTTTGTTTTATAAAAATGACTATAATTGCTCCAGGAATCTTTAATGTTAAGTTCTGCATGGTTTCTTATGAGGTTTTAAATTTCCTTTTTATTTGTGGAGTTCCGTAGAAATAATGGCGCTTCGGTGGCTGCTTTAGCTGCATCATCTGCAAGCTCATTTCCTACCAGCATTTCTGGGTACCAACATTAGCTTTATTTTATTTGCATTTATTATCCCTTATTTCGGATATGACTGCTTCTGTGTTGTTCAATGTAATGCAATGTACTGCATGCTTATCGTGTGGTCTTTTTTATGTTTAGTTAACTGTAGTTAACTGTTGTTTTTAAGCTGCCACGTAGGAAATTTAAGTTTGTGGCTTTTTTGCGGTGTGTAGATGATGTTTCACTCGGAGGCCTTGCTAATGACGGGTTGGAGGCTGGAGGTTATTTTTGGTTCCTTTTTTCAACGTAAGCGGCTGTTAATGCATTTTTGCAGTGAAGATCCAAAAGAGTTTGAAAGTTTACTGATTTGTCTGCCAATGGCCAGATCAAATGCTGGGTTTAGATCTGTTAGTCCCGCTTCCGCCAAATGATTTTGAATGGGTGTGGTCCGACAAGCTCCTAGGGCGTGTCTAATGGCAGCGTGGTAAGGTGTTGATAGTTGCCTGAGATTAGTTTTACTATTCTTTCCGTATATACAGAAGCCGTATTCGATTTTGGACAGGAGGATAGCTTTAGTGAAAGTTACTTGTTTTAATTATATTAAGCCTAGCGTTAATGGACTTTGTTAGTTCTTTAGTGTTTTCGTTCCACGAATTTTTTTATTGAAAATTAGTCCTAGTATTTTTTGGTTGTCTTTCTTTTGAATGTTCATGTTGTTAATTTTAATTTCTAAATTTGTGCGAATTTTTTTATTGAAAATTAGTCCTAGTATTTTTTGGCTGTCTTTCTTTTGAATGTTTATGTTGTTAATGTTAATTTCTAAATTTGTGCAGCATATTTTTCTACAGATGTGAACGTGGGATGATTTTTCTTTGGATAATTTAGTACCGCAAAATTCGCACCATTCTTCTATGTCATTAAAAAGTGAGTTCAGATGTATTTCGTGCTTGTTTTTTGGCTTGAAAGCAAGGGGTGAAGAAGCTATATTTGTTAATTATAGTGCTTAGTCTGTTGAAGGCTATCAGAAGCAGTGTAACTGATAGTGGCGATCCCTGGGGAATGCCATTGTGCAGTTTCTTTATTTCAGATAATTTGTTGTTGAATTTTTCTTCTTAAAGTCCTGTTTGATAGAAAACTGCGAACAAAGTTGATTATTTTCATTCCGAAATTCAGTTCTATTAATTGTTTCAGTATGCAGTGGACACCTAATCTATCAAATGCCTTTTCCATGTCTATAGATAGGATTCAAACATGATTTCGGGTAGAGAGACTATTATTTATAAAATCGTCCAATACTAGTAAGGCATCAATGGTGCTACGGTTTGATTTGTATGCAAATTGCCGTGGGGAAAGCATGTTTTGCTGGGTTAGGTACCAGATGATTCGTTTTGAAATGCAAGGTAGCAGGAAAATGGGACGGTAACCTGTGGTACTATTTTTGGGTTTGTTAGGTTTGTATGATTTGAGCTAGTTTCCATTGCTGAGAAATTATGTGGGTTTCAAATAATTTGTTGTAGAGGTCATATAGTATGGAATGTTATCAAAACCTGGTGTGTTACCTTTAAGACTTTGCAGTGTTAATGTGACATTTATTTTAGTTATTGGTGTCTCTATTAGCTGTGCTTTTGGTTTTATTTTGTGGAAGAGGGTGGAGATTGTTGTGAACTGCTTTTTATTTGCTATGAATGTTTCAGAAAAGTTGGCGGTTTCTGAATATTTAGCCCAGGTTTGGCTGAGTATGTTTGCTATGGTTCTTGAGGCGCACGTGTTTATTTCGGGAGTTTCTATGTTGTGGATGTGGTTTAGTTTTCTGATGCCTGTGATTATATGTACCTTATCCCATAGTTTTTGTGTGTTAGTATTTGGGTTAATATATGATGTAAACTTTATGAAAGCAGTTCTTTGGGCTATTTTAGCTTCTCGCTTGAATTTCGCGTTGGCTTGTTCGTATTTGAACATGTTGGTATCGTTGAGATTGTGTCTAAGCTCTTTGAGTCGATCTAATTTGTCTTTACATAGTGCTGCTAGGATTTTATTTGACCAATATACTAGTTTTACACGGGAATTGGGCTGTGGGTTATATAAAGGAATTGTGGTGCTGGCGCATTCCTTGATAATTCTGTTAATCTTAGCTGCGGTGTGATTGGTATTGTTAGTGATGTTTAAATGGCAATTTTTTTTATTTATTTCCCTTTCGAATTGACTCCAGTTTGCTAAGTGTAGTTTGTATTTTGATGATTTTGTGTTTGGGCTGTAACTTGCTTTACGAAAAAGATTTATGATAATGGGGAAATGGTCACTGCCATGCAAGTCATTACAGACTGACCAAGTGCATAGGAGAGCAGGAGAGGTCGATGTTAGTGAATGTCTTGCGCGTTGAGTAGTGCGTCGGTGCTCCGTTGTTTAGTATAGTAAGGTTGCTGTTCTGTATAAAGTTGGCAACAACTTTACCTCGTTATTTAATTGAGGGGGAACCCCACAGACTATGCGCGGAATTAAAGTCTCCTACTAATAAGACGGGCGTGTTAATGTTGCCTAAGGTATCATGTAGATCTTTTTAAGTGAAAAGGTCTGTAGGTGAGATGTATACATTTATTATGACGAATGGTGTTTCAGTCTGAATTTCGGCGGCTGTGGCCAAGATGTTCAAATTAATGATTATTTCTTTGTGTTGTATGGCTTTGGCTATTAGGAGTGCCACTCCTCTGTTAGCTTTGGGGCAATTTGGGTCTATGCCATTGTTTGAGTACCAATTGTAGTGCTTGGGTTTTAGATGTGGGGTGTAATTGTTGTGCAGGTGCGTCTCCTGGAGTGCTATAATATTTGATTTGTATTTGTTTATCAAAAGAGAGAAGCTTTGATAGTTATTTGAGTAGCCGTTTATGTTCCATTGAAGAATATTTAGTGGAATTGAGGTAAAGATATAAATTTATAAGATTGTTAAGCTCTGTTTTTTATTCTTTTTTAGTTTCTATATTCTGTCTTTGCCTTATATACCTCCCACACTTTAGGCAAATGCCTGCCAAGAGCAAGAGGCGAGAAATATTTTTATAATTCTAGCTCCTCTGTGATATCGCTATCAATATCACTGGGTTCCGCACTGTTTTCGGTTGTTGTGTGTTTCGTAAGTTCTGAGAGCTTATATTAAGGTTGGTTGTTTTTGTTTTTTGTTATGTTTGTTTTTAGTGAAGTGGATGGTTTGGCTTTAGATGATGTATTCGGTTCATCGATTTGCATCGGTACATTGGTTGTGTCGGTGCTAATTTTATTATTTGAGTGTTTTTTTGGTGCTTAAAATGTCGGTAATCTTCTTTGGGTTAGTCTGCTGAGTGGTGGTGATGGGTTTTGTTTTCTTGCTTTTGTTTTGGCTTGGGAGAGATTGCTTCTGAGTATGACTTGCTGTATTCGAGGGCTTGAGAGAGGCTATGGTACTTGGCTTTTGCTTCGTATTTGAAACATTTCTCTTTTGTTTTTATTTTTAGTATTTCTCGTGCTTCTACGTATTTTGAACAGTTGTTGCTGCTTGCAGCATGCTTTCCAGAGCAGATAGCGCAGTGAGAGCGAGAACAAGGGATTGTATTGTGGGGCGGCAGTTCACAGCCGGCACACATAGTTTAATTTTTGCAATATTTGCCCGTATGGCCTAAATACTGACAATTTTTACAGTGCATGGGGTTTGGGGTCTTAATTTTGGCTGGGAGGGTGTAGAGTTCGAAAGTGAGATGAATAACACCCGTTTGTGTGTGCTTACCCTCGACTTGCCTGCTGTATTTGAAAATACTTATTTTTCCCTGAGGTTTGGCGCATAAATGGATCCCTTGCAGTGATTAAGGTTGCTATGATAATCTGGTTTTATCTTACATATTCCATGTAGTTCTTTCGCTGCAATGCATTTTTCGGCAACTGTGTTATTTTCTACAAAGAGAAGCAGGTTGCCGTCGCGGAGAGTGGTAATGTTGATGATTTTGTTACTGATAAGCTTGATTGATCGATATACTGCGAAACACGAGTAAGAAGAGAGAGGCCTATCTTTGTCAAGAGTTGACATTATTAAATATTTTGGGTTTGGAAGCTGTACGCTAGGAAGTTCTGGGAAAGCTTCAATTAGATGCATGGCTTTTTTTCTCTTTGTCTTGGCGCTATCACTGAAAAGCTCAAAGCGATTAGCCCCTTGGCTTGTGGGGCCGGAGGGCATGGTGGATGCACGCTGATTTTGATGTTGTTTTTATTATCCGATGGGTAGGTGAAAAAATAAAGAAAAGAGAGAATGAAAGAAGAATGTTTATTATCTGTAAACTGATAAAACTCTCCGCTTTACACTTTGCACAACCGATCATTGTGAGAGTTAGTCGACGACTGTGTAAAATGCATAAAACATAGTCTTTTACATACAATTCTATTTGAATTTCAATTCACTAACAACTAGTCACCCTCTTCTTGTCATACATTAACCAAAATAATTTAGCATTGCAAAAAATTCTTCCTCATCGAATTCATTTATTTGGTTTTCCCCACTACCAATTTTTGCAACAACATTTGTTGCTGTTGAACCACAGTCGAAACAGTAATTAAATTTTCCATATTTAATGTTTAATTTTGACAAAATGCAGAGCAGAAATCATAGGTTTGTTGTTTGTCAGATGTGTTTTCAATGGATGGTAGATGATGGATGGTGGCCTGTGGGAATAGAGGTTTCACATCTGTCAAAAAATCCTACCGTTCCCCGTTAATGTACTGTGTGGGAAAAGGCTATATAACTGTCTGTGCAAAAGACCAGCCTTTTATTGAGTATTGATAACAATGAATATATCTAAAAGGGCACACCAAAAACAGAATCATACGTAACGTAGTTTACGTTTAATTCATCCTGAAAGATGCAATAGGTGAACAAAAGTTGAATACGTTTTTGCAATTGAAATAATTTTTTGAATGCTCATATATCCTAAACTTAATGTCTGATTATCTTGAAAATGAAAACCTCTGGGAAATTTTCTGTTAGATGAGTTTTTTTATTTTATCCAAAGCGCATATACAATTTTTTAATTTTGCCACCTCTTTGCGTCTGATGTCCCACTGTGCGGCGCTAAGACGAACAAAGTGTTATTTGGTAAATACTGACATTATTGCCAAACTGATTACCAATGATAATGGTATTGAAAGAAAATTAACGATGTATAATGAGAGTCATATTGGTGCTGCAGCTGTACTGTAGCTATTCTGTCTGAAGTTTTTTCTCGTGACCTTAGCTACAGAAAATTAGCAAATTATAATCTCCTAGAAAAATACAGAGATGATAGATATGGAGAAGTAGACTACAGGAAAGGTTTAAAACTAAAAAAAATTGCCATACGAGACAAATAAAGATATTATAATAGCCAGCACTACTAACAACAATTAGAATCTTCTCATCTCCTCGGTTTACTTTAAACCATCGATTTCTCTTGAAACTTTTAAGCAAGCTATTGAAAATCTATTGGAAAAACTTGATTATGCTAATAACGTCATTGTGACTGGTAGGTGATTTTAACGCAAGACACACTGATTTTGGAGACACGATAAATAGTGGAAAAGGTACCTTTACCGATATAACTTTCAGGAGAAATATTGATTCAATTTCTGGGTCTGTTCTGGATTTAACCTTCGCGAAAGGAATCGGAATAGGGAAATGGAAATGTTAAAACTTTTTTCAGGGTGGTAGTCATCATCACCCAATTACTTTTGAAACAGTAGGAAATGAGGGTAGACTTTTAGCCAAAAACAGACCACTTAAAAAGTTAGGGCAGGTTGAGTTTAAGATGAACATAAGAGATCTTACTAAAAGCATCCAACATGAAATTAAGGAAGCAACTTATTAAATCCAAAATAAATTTCTGATGCTGTGGTGAATTCAAAAACAAGCCAAACTTTTTAGCTTTTCCACTGTGTCAGAACCATCGTTTCCAAATTACTGATTATTTAGACCTTAAAATCAAATGGAAGAAAGCTGTCAAAATTGCCACAAATACCAATTATGCAAGAAAGTTGACGGGACTCAATGTAAACTCAAATAGCAGGGAAGCTTGGAGGTTTCTTACAAACCTCACAAATTGCGATTTATATACACCTATTTTGTTTGTCTTGGCTGAAACGGTTAATGGAATGATTAAGGTCAGGCTTGACAAGCATATAAACGATTTCAAAGTACTACCTAACGGATCTTACGCCTATCAGAAAAACAAATCAGCTGCGATGTGAATAAATGATGTTTTAAATGTAGTAGCCTCTAGAAACAAAAACAAGGAACACGTTGTGCTTGTTTCGGTTGATCTGAACGACGCCTACAACTGTATAAGTCTAAACTTCCTTAAAATATTGTTAGAAAACAAAAGATTGCTGAAAACCTTCATTGACTGGGTCATCAGTTTTATGTCCGTGAAAATATTAAAATTAGAAGATGCTGTAAAAGTAGTACAGGGTGGCATTTGTCAAGGCTCATGCCTGTCTCCGCTTCTTTTCAATGTCTGCACTAAAAGACTACATCAAGTTAGCGATAACATGACTCACATCATGCAATTTGCTGATGACTTTTTTCTAATTTGACTTGAAAACGAAATTAAACGACTTTAATCTCTTATGTGGGGATTTAGGTTTCAGTTTCAACCCTAGCAAATCGTCGGTCATGAACATAGGCAAAGATAATGGAAAGCTAATTGATATCTCGATAGGAGGAATGTAAATACCAATGCAAAAGAATATTCGCTTTATAGGTAGAATGATAAGTGCCAACATGCCTGTCCATCATGTAAAAATGATTAGAGAAGAAACTAAAAGAAAGCAATCGACTTTTGCAGGGCTGAAACCAAAGACTAGTGTTAACATTTTCAAGTCTTTCATCAGAACAAAACAAGAATATACACTCACCAGTTTCTCTAACATGGGTATAGATTCCAAAAAAGATATGGAAATTGCACAAGCGGGAGTGCTAAGGAGAAGTGTCGGTGTGCCACCAAACACATGTAAGCATGAGATTTTTGTTCTGGCGGGTGTCATGCCACCACCTTTTTTCAGAGCAAAATGGCTCACAGCCAAAGAACTTTTAAAAAATAATATTCTTAATCCAAGAATGTTTGAAGAACTGTAGAAGTCGAAAGCCAACACTAGCTTCACCTGTACCTTAAATGATTTCAAATCCTTTTCGACAACACACAATGCTGTGATAATTTTAAATATTGTAATAAAATAAATATTTTGGATAAATTACTTGCTAAAAACAAAGATGAGTACTCTGAAATTCTCGACAAATATGCAAACGAAGGCTGGAACATCATTTCCAAAGATGCCTCAGTGACACAAGGTGTATGTGGTATAGGTCTAGTAGAGATAAATACGTACGTACGTATAAATACAAGGTGGAAACCCGGCTCTCATCGGTGGGCGCTGAACTAGTTGGGATTAAAAAGGCGAGTGAACTATGTTTAATTAAAAAATATAAGAAAGTTGTGATAGTTTGCGATTGATTGGGAGCTATACAACTTATAAGCAATAATCAAACAGACTTATATCTAGTTAAAAACATACATGACAACATAAACATATCTGATATTCAACAATTGGACATCCTTTGTATTTCAGGTCACAAGGGTTTGGCTGTCAATGAAAAAGCTGATAGAACAGCTAAAACTGCATTAAGCGAAAGGAAAATAATACATGTAAAATTTAGCATAAAAGAAGCATTAAGAGAAATCAAAAACTTATTAGAACACAACTGGAATGAAGATTACAAGCACAAATGCAGATCCAAAGGCTCGAACTTCATTGATATTTTTCCGGACATCCCTAAGAAGCCTTGGCATTTTAATCTAAAATGGAATCCAAAAAGCATCAAGATCATAAATAGAGTAATGACGGGCACACCAATGACAAAGCTTTTTTACACAGAATCAAAGCAGTTGACTCCAATATTTGTGAGACTTGTAATGTTACTGAATATGCTGAACATCTGATTTTCGATTGCCAAAGATTTGCTGACCTCAGGCTCAAATTCAATTCAAATTTAAATAGAGTAAAGCGTTTAAATAACAAGAGTGATTTATTGTATATGTATGCATGTAGAACAATGTTGAATGAATGATATTAATTTATCCCGGTGGCGACGAAGCTCAATTACCGACTGCTTGCAAAGGCTGACGACCTAATTTCCGTGCCCTATGAAGCAATGCTTAAAGAGACCGAATAAAGGCGAGAGTAAAACAGCTCGGGCTGCTGCCGAGTGCGAAGATCGAAAGAGGCGATATAAAGAGGCGAAAGAACACCGCTGCCGTACGTAAGCATATGCGGGAACAATTTATTTTATAGTGGGCATTGCAAGTTACAAACAATAATCTGAATTTACTTTAGGCCGCACCACTGACTATAATTTATAATATTTAGACGACGTCATATTGGGGTGGGAAACCCGACACTTTTCCTATCCCTTTATAATGTAAATAAACATGTGTAGTAATGTTAACAAGTCAGTGTAGAATATTATTCATCACTAAGACGATATGTCAAACTTGCCCTCAGCTAAATTAATGACCTATTTCAGTGGTCTTAAAAGAAAAATTACATCGAATTTAAAGAGACACAAACACCTTTCACGCATCTTAAAATCGGGCTGTTTGGGTTTCACATGAAAGATTATATGAAGACATCTAACTACGTGAGTGTGTCTTGAACATGCTCCCAAACCACCAGTATCTGATCAATGTGGCTATCTTAGCTACGATATAACCCCGGTCATCCTTGAGATGGTTTAAGAAAAAAAAAAAAAAAATTTGTATTTTGTATTTCATTTTGTCAAATTAAAAACAAATGGGTGAATGTTTGGTTAATTGCAACAACAAAAATATACATACAATTTTTTGTAAAAAGATGAATCAGAATTGAGCCCAATGGGACACCAGCCGAATGCTGTTACGCGCGAATCCCAGGCCGAAACGCAGCTCTCCTCCCACCCGACCGACCGAGAGATGCTGCCGCATGACGCGCGACTCGTTAACCGAACCGATCACGATCATGCACGAAAGATTGATGGTAGACTAATATTCGAGGAAAATTAGAACTAATCTTACTAAAGGAACTAAGCATTGTAACGAACCGTTTTCTTCCGTTAAAGGTCAGCTAAGCTGGCTCAGCGGTCGATAGGCTGCTGCAACAAATTTGTATGTTGCCCCGGCGACAAGCAAGAAATACACTCGGGTTGGGTATTCTAAGAGTACTTTGCTTTATTGGTATCTTATGGCTATATCATTCGCTGGGGTTTCTCAGTGGTACCTCTGCCGACCACTACTCCGATGGCACTCTAGCTAGGGGTTCTGACTCGGCTATCGCTCTGTCCGCCCGCACAACTCCGCACCGATCGGATCTTCTCGTGGCTCCTTTGGGCAACGGCTGGGGGTTCTGACTCGGCTATCGCTCTGTCCAGCTCCGCACTCACAACGGTTAATTCCGGTGGCGTCAGTAACTTTCCATCGGCCTCTCTGTGTTCCCACGTCCTTCCTAGCGGGTTCAGCCTGCATGGTCTGCATGGCATATACGGCCTACATGGGCCCGCTTACATGACCTACATGGACCGGCCCACTACCACCTTTCCCTTCCTCTTGTGCGATCCGCATTGTGATCTCTTGTAACGGGACCGCCTCGCTCACGTAACCAGCGAATTCACCCCATCCCCTACCAGGGCTTTGTGAGGAATATTAATTCATACACTTCTCTCTTTCTTCAGCAACGAAAAACCTCGGTTTTCTGTCTTCTTTCCACCCGCCGGACGGCCGTCTCTTGTCAACAATGGGTTCCATATTTAAAAACGCGCGCGCCCTTCTCGCCTTTTCCCTTAGGGCACCCCTGTCGGTGCTCGGCTCCCATCGCTCGCGAGTCACCGCGGCTGGCGATGTTCACCTATCGGCTCCATTGAACCGGGTCTCCGCCACGGCCCGGATCACCGCTTCTGGCCACTCCTCCTCCGATACCTGACACCAGCCCGGTTCCGCTGCCGATGCTTCGCGCCTTGTCTCGGTCGTCGGCTCGCTCTCGGCTGCTCTCGCGCCGTGTTTTCTGACCGCTTTCGTGCTCGCGGGTGTAGATGGTGCAGCCGGTTCCTCGGGTGCCCTCCCTTCCTCATGGTGCCCCCGCGGATCACGCGCGTTGCTGCATCGAGGCGGCTCCTCCTCCCACAGCTTGGGCTCCTCCGGTTTCTGCTGCGTTTGTTCGACCGCCCAAGAAATTTGGATGGTCTGGTGATGCCACACCACCCCGTCGCCGACCACCGTATGACCCTTCTCGGTCACAAATGGCGCGTACTTTGCGGCTTCGGGCCCCTGCCACTGGGGCTGAGGCTCCGGCGCCGGCTCCTGCTGGCCCCGGTGCTGCTGCGCCTCTGTCTGCTGCTGCGCCTCTGTCTGCTGCTGCGCCTCTGTCTGCTGCTGCGGCTGTTGCTGCTGCTGCGGCGACTGCTGCTGCTGCGACTGCTGCTGCTGCGACTGCTGCTGCTGCGACTGCTGCTGCTGCGACTGCTGCTGCTGCGACTAATGCTGCTGCGACTAATGCTGCTGCGACTGCTGCTGCTGCGACTGCTAATGCTGCGACTGCTGCTGCTGCGACTGCTGCTGCTGCGACTGCTGATGCTGCTGCGGCTGCTCCCTGCGCTGCCATGGATCAGCTTTCTCCTGCTGCAAGCGCAGCGGCTGCTCTTGCGACTCTGGCAGGCCCTGCTGCATCTCTGCGGCCGACTTTATCCGCCAAAGCTTTGGTGGCGGTGGAGCCTCCTCTCGTCTTTCGGCCTCCCGCTCAGCGTGTCGTGCTTTTTCCTCGGTCTGGCGCCGCAGAGCATCTCGAGCCGCCTGAATGTTGGCCGCCTCCTCCCTTGCCCTTCGCTCTGCAGCCCTCCGTGCCTCGCTCCGTTGACGCTCCTCTTCGCGCTCCTTTACCCGTCGCCCTTCCTCGCGCTGGAATCGCTCCTCCTCGCGCCGCGCTTCTGCCGCTCTTCGGTCCGCGTTCCGTTGGCGTTCCTCCTCACGCTGTGGCTGATCCTCTTTCGCTAAAGGCGCGCCAGATCGCGTCGCCTCGCCGCTTCCTCGCGTCGCGCCTCTGCCTCTGCCCGCCGGATCCTCCGCTGGTTCATCCGCTCTTGCCAAAGGGCCGTGATGGTCTGCTTAAGGAACTGCTTGTCCTCCTCCTCTTCCGCCGTGTTCCGCTGCCTTCCGGCCTCGGATTTGTCGCTGCCTGCATTGTTTTTGGCACTGCCTGCGTCGGCCTTGCCGCTGCCTGCGTCGGCTTCGGCGCTGCCTGCGTCGGCTTCGGGGCTGCCTTCGCCGGCTCCTCTCCTCTTTTCACGCAGAAACCGCTCCGCGGACCTGATGGCGATGCTCAGGAACGCTGCGTCGCGCCTGGCCTCCTGCTCCTCCCATGTGGGCACCCTTCGTGACGGTGCTGGTTCCACCGACACCAGCACCACGTCGTCGCTGTCCTCCGACACCTCGATCGTCCGCCTACTCCGCGGGGACTCCAGTGCCGACCACGTGATTCCCGGGGAAATTCCTGGGCTCCCCATCGGCGACGCGATCAGCTCCAGCTCCGGCGTTTCGCTCCGCCGAGCACACCGCTCACCACGCGAGGGCTCCCCCGTTGGCCCATTCATTCATCCACTTATTCCGACCCTTCTTCCAGCCCGTCCAGTATCCTAGGTTCCGGCTATCGACCACCGTCCGCTAGTAGGTCTTCCGACCTCTCGCCCGGGTCTAGGGCGGCGGTCGTACCCGACCTACATATACCCTCTGCCTTCGGTTTGGCTTTTTGCGTGGCCTCTGCGCCAAACAACCGCCCGGACCCGGGGAACCTCCGTATCCCCGCTCGAAAAGCAGCGCTTGGGCGAGCATTCTGCACGGCCGTACCCGACAGATATGGGTGGCCCTAGGATCTGGAACTCTGGCCGGACCTTCTCCTGACTCGATTCCTAGTTCCCCCCGGCCCTCCGGATGCCTCTCAGCCCGGAGCCCGGCCGGCGCACGTTCAGCGCCGCCAGGTATGTCTTGCCCTTTTTTCCGTTTTGATGACCCGACTTAATCCTTGCCTGCTTTCTTTCCAGAATTCTCTTCACCGTCCGCCGTTTACGAACTGTCGCCGGTTCCAACCCGTGTCCTGCGTGCCACCCCCTTGGGATCGGCGGCACTTGGATATAGCTATGACCTTTTTATTCCTTCTTGCGTTCCACTATCTCCGTATTGTTTCCTTTTTGTATGTCTTCCCCTTCCGGTTGTGGCTTCAGATCGCCAATGTGCGCCCTCCGGGTATGTATATTGCCTTCCTTCCTGAGCTCACAAATCACCGGCGAAATAAAATTCACTATTTGGTATGGCCCGCCGAATCTTGGGCCCAATTTCGCGGCGAATCCTTCGGCGGCGTTAGACAGGTGGTGTTGCTTAGCCCACACCATCTCTCCTACCTTCGGTTTCCATGACCTTCTTTGCAAGTTATAGTGTCTTGCCTGGTCCTGCGCCGCACGCTCCAGGTTGCGCCTCACCAACTGGAACAACTCCCGTAGTTTGGTCGCATTCTTATCCGGGGTGAGGGTCTCCTGCCCGGTGCCTAGCGTCTCTTCGTCGTACAGCGCCTTTGGCAGCCTCGGTTCCCTTCCTTGTACGATGAACGTTGGCGAATATCCCGTAGACTCTGATACGCCCGAATTTACGGCCAACATTAGTTCTGGCCACTTCTCGTCCCAACACCTCTGGTCTCCTACGGTGAATTGTGAAATCATCGTTTTCACCGTCCTGTTGGTTCGCTCCGTCGGGTTTTCTTGCGGGGTGTAGGGTGCCGTGAACTGGTGCCGTGCCCCGGATTGTTCCAGAAACTTTTTGAACGCTCGACTGGTGAATTAGACGCCATTGTCGGTGACCACCACCTTCGGACAAAATCCGCTCTCTAAATGCCCTCACTAGTGTCTCCGCCGTAGCCTTTCTCAGCGGCACTAGCTCGGTCCACTTCGAGAACCGATCCACCAGTACTAACAACATGGTGTTCCCGTGCTTCGACCTCGGCAGTGGGCCCACAAAATCGGCACATTCTGTCGCCCACGGCTCTTTCGGAACCTGCGTCAGCATCTTACCGGCCGCCTGCAGTTGACTCGGCTTGAACCGCATGCAGACTTCACACCTCCGGACGTAATTTCTCACGTCGCGGTGCATTCCGGGCCAATAATATCTGGCGGCTATCCTCGTCATCTTCTTTCTGCTCCCCGCGTGCCCCGCTTCGGGGATGTTGTGATTTTCTTCGATCACACTCTCCCGAAGATCCTTCGGAACGCAGCGCTTCCACGACGCCACTTCCTCGTCTCCGGCCCTGTGAGGCCCGCCTCCTCTATGTAATCGGGATACTTTGCCGGTTCCTTTTCTATATCTCCTTGATCTTCGTGATCCACGAGCACTCGGCCTTCCCCGTTTGGTCATCCACTCTGATGCATCGTTCCGCTAATGGCTGTCGAGAGAGCGCGTCCGCTACTATATTCAGTTGTCCCTTTCTCTATGCTGTTTCGAAATCATACTGCTGAAGCTCCAGCGCCCATCTCGCGATTCTTCCCGTCGGGCTTTCTATGCTATTGAGCCATTTTAGTGCCATATGGTCGGTGACCACTTTGAAATGGTACCCCTCCAAATATGGCTTCAGTTTTCTGACAGCCCATACAATGGCCAGGCATTCTTTTTCCGTCGCTGAATAGTTCTTTTCAGCGCTACTCAGCGTTCTGCTGGCATACGAGATGACCTTCTCGCCCTTATCCGTTTCTTGGGTAAGAATCGCTCCTAGCCCGTAGTCACTGGCATCCATCTGGAGCACGAACCTTTTGGAGAAATCTGGGCATGTCAGAACTGGATCCGCCACCAGCCGGCTCTTCACTGCCTCGAAGTCCTGCTGTCTCTCGTGTGTCCACTCCCATTTAGACTTTTTCTTTAGTAACGCGCTGAGTGGCTGTACTAGAGTAGCGAAACATTCTACAAACCGCATATACCAAGATGCCACGCCGAAATACTGGCGTAGCTCCTTGACGTTCGCCGGCGGTTGTAGTTCCACAATGGCTGCCACCTTTTCGGGATCGGTGCAAATCCCTTCACTTGTCACCAGATGACCCAGGTACCGCAGCTCCCTCCGGAAGAACTGACACTTGTCCACGTTCAACCGCAGGTTGGCCTCCTTCAGTCGGCGGAAGACCTCTTCCAGATTTCGCCGGTGTTCCTCCCTCGTTCGTCCGATGACAATGATATCATCTTGGTACGCGAACGCGTGTGGAATCATGTCGGGACCTATCACTTGGTCTAGCGCCCTCTGGAACGTGGCCGACGCTGAGTAGAGCCCAAATGGCATCACTTTCCATTGGAACAGCCCCTTGCCTGGCACCGTGAAAGCGGTGAACTGTTTGCTGTTCTTTTCCAACAGTACCTGCCAATATCCGTCCTTCAAATCCAGACTACTGATAAACCGCGCCTCCTTGAGCTGATCCTAAATGTAGTCTATTCTGGGCATGCGATACGCGTCCTTGATGGACCTCGCGTTTATTTGGGGGAAATCCACGCACAACCTCTACTTTCCTGTCTTCTTTTTGACCATCACAATGGGTGAACTGTAGGGACTCTTTGACGGCTCAATCCGCCCCGTCTCCAGCAATTCTTCCATTTGCAGGTCGATCTCGGCCTGCATTTTGGGATTCTTCGGGTATTATCGCTGTTTGACCGGCTGAGTGTCCTTCATGGTGATGGTATGCACCGCCACATTGGACACCCCCGTCATGTCCCGGAACTCCTGCAGCTCCTTGGCCAAAAAGTCTTCGTCCGCCAACGGCTTGGGCCTCCCGTTTTGCTCGCCCTCCTCGCTCCCTGTTCCCCTGGGTTCTTCCGTGGTCTCCACGATCGCCACAGATAACTTTTCTTCTAGCCGCCCGCATTGTCGACCTCTCGCAGGGATTATCACCCTGTGCCCCGCACAGGTCACCTCTGCTCCGACCGCGGCGATGAAGTCCCAACCCAGAACAAGTGCGTCGATCACCTCCGGCAATATGAGGAGTGCCATTGGGACTCTCTTATCCCCAAACGCAACCTCTACTTCGAGCTAGGATCTGATTTCCTGGCTATGACCATCTGCCAGTCGCACCCGCTTATGCATCTCCGTTTCCCGACCGACTCCCCGCAACTTGTCTGCCAGCTCGCGGCTAATGAAGCTACTGGTGGCACCCGTATCCACCGTAGCTTCTGGGAATCGCCACCACGGCCGACAGTTGCACCTCCTCTTCCGTCAGACCACCGATTAGGTTTGGGGAGCCCCCGCTGAGGCTTCCTCCATTTTGGGAGCCTCCACTTGCGACCCTGGCACGGCCCTTCTTGGCTTGGATCGCGGCGCGTTTCCCGCATGCTGGCAGCACTGCCAGGTGGGCATTCCCACCTTGCCACACCTCCAGCAAAACGTCAGCGGCTTGCCTGTGCACCCTTGGGCCCAATGGTCGTCACTCCCACATCTTCGGCATGCCTGCGACGGATTTTGTATGTATCCGTTCACCACGTTGGCGTTAGTTTCATGCCCACTCGTCGACACCGTTGGCTTCTTCTCGTGAGCCTTACCGGGCGTCGTCTCGTCTTTGCATCTTCGGCACACCCCTGTCCCCGTCGTGCGGGTGAAAGGACTCGCAGCCTTCGCCCGGCCGGCTGGGCTTTCCCGCTGGAACTCCGCTCGGTCTCGTTTTAATGCCTCGAATTCGTCAGCCAGCATCATCAGCTGATCGAGGCTTTGGCAGTGGTGTGGTCGTATGAACATCCGCAGATCCGGTGTGCTGTTTTCCCTTATGAACTCCAGTTGCTTGTCAAGTGTGCACTTCAACGATCTCATAAGGGTCTGCATTTTGACCATGAAATCCTTGAACGATTCTCCCCACCTTTGTTTCCTCATTCGGACCTCCTGGAGCAACTTTTCGAAGTATCCCCTTGGCAGGAAATAGGCCTGGAAGCTATGGGCAAAGGCTTCCCACGTCTGCCATTGCCTGTTATTGGCGATGAATCACATGAGCGCCCGCCCTTTCAGCAGCTCTGGCATTGCTCTTGGGACCTGATCCAGCTCCAACCCGTACATGTCAGCTGACCGCTCCACCTGCTCCAGGAACTCTAGGGGCTTTTCCGACCCGTCGAAGCGGAACGACCACTCTCTTGCGGTCGCCTCACGGTCTGCTCCTCGGTCCCTCGCCGATCCCCTTTTTCGGCGGGCTCTTCTCCCGTTCGTTGCGGGCTCTTTGCTGACCTTTGTCGACTGGAAGACCGAATCTTCTTCGGCACCGTCAGGCTCGCTGCCGATTTCTGCTAGGCCTCTGCCGGCGTTTTCCCCTGCGATGGCCGGCTTGAATCGGTCGGGGTCTCCAGGTGTTCAACCCATTCACCCCCTTCGTCAGTCGGAGCAGCCGCCGGGACCACATCCGCCTTAATTTCCCATGCTTCAAGTACATTCGCGAATTTTGGCTCCGCCCCATGCTTCTCGGCCCAATCTTTGAATGCCTTCCGCATTTCGGACAATGAGCTCTCCAATTGGATCCCGCTGCCAGTGCAACTTGGACCAAGTCCTCCTTCTTCAGCGAATGAATCCATTGCCGGCCTTTCATCTTGCCAACCTTCAGATACCCTGCTCAGTACCGCCCTTCCCGATGTACTTTTTCCTTTGCTTTGTCGTGGGGCCCCATGTTGGGTGCCAGTTGTAACGAACTGTTTTCTTCCGTTAAAGGTCAGCTAAGCTGGCTCAGCGGTCGATAGGCTGCTGCAACAAATTTGTATGTTGCCCCGGTGACAAGCAAGAAATACACTCGGGTTGGGTATTCTAAGAGTACTTCGCTTTATTGGTATCTTATGGCTATCTAACGGCTATCTTATGGCTAAATCATTCGCTGGGGTTTCTCAGTGGTACCTCTGCCGACCACTACTCCAATGGCACTCTAGCTAGGGGTTCTGACTCGGCTATCGCTCTGTCCGCCCGCACAACTACGCACCAATCGGGTCTCCTCGTGGCTCCTTTGGGCAACGGCTGGGGGTTCTGACTCGGCTATCGCTCTGTCCACCGCTCACAGCTCCGCACTCACTGGATTGGCACTTTGACTCTCACCTCTGATCAGGGTCTTTCTTACTGCTCTCCGAGCCTGTCTGTGGAGATTGTTCCGTCGCTGTCTTCCGTATCACCTGTTTTCCGCGTTACTCCGTTGCACTTCTACTTGGTTTCTCTCCACACTTGTTTCCTCCCCGCACTTGACTGTCTCGCTTCACGGCCGCCGGCCTCCTCTTATAGGCTCGGCGCGGCCCAGCGTCTGCGCCGCTGCCCAGCCACAACGGTTAATTCCGGTAGCGTCGGTAACTTTCCATCGGCCTTTCTGTGTTCCCACGTCCTTCCTAGCGGGTCCAGCCTGCATGGTCTGCATGGCATGTACGGCCTACATGGCCTACATGGACCGGCCCACTACCACCTTTCCCTTCCTCTTGTGCGATCCGCATTGTGATCCCTTGTAACGGGACCGCCTCGCTCACGTAACCAGCGAATTCGCCCCATCCCCTACCAGGGCCTTTTTGAGGAATATTAATTCCTCACAGCATGCATTAAAAATATCTTACACTTACAATTTCTAACTACGAGAAAGGTATGTGAGTATTAGTGATTTAAGAAGAGGAAGGGAAATCGTAGTAGATATGATATGGTAGAGGGAATTATAATCGGAGTATAAAATAGTGAAGTTTATGCGGCTTAACAAGTCCAGGCTATCTACGTCACCCTTGATCAAGTTGTGCACAAAAATCACACCAAGCATTTTTCTACGATATACTAACGATGGAAGGTTTATTAAAAGCAATCTATTGGAGTATGACGGCTGTCTCACACTTTCATCCCAGTTGAGGCCTCGTAGAGCGAAAATTAAAAAGTTTTTCTGGACTGATTTTAAGCGGTCCTAGTGTACTTTGTACTGAGGGCACCATACACAAGATCCGTATGATAAAATAGGATAAAATCCATGCTGAGCAGGAGATATAAGTGACCTGCAAAAATGCTGCAGGTGCGGAGCTAAATTTTCTCAAACACTTTTGGAATAGCGGATAACTTAGATATGCCTCTATAGTTTTTCGCGTCAGACTTACTACCCATATCGAGGGGAAGCATAAAGAGTTAATGGACAGGCTGAATAGTTTAAGCAACGGTCCACACAGAGACTCGGCGCAGTACCTGAGTACACAGCCGGGAACTCCGTCAGGACTCGGTGAAAAAACCGGCTTAACTGTTCGGAGACCATGAAGCAGCGAGCTTTCATTTAGCAAAGGACTGAAAATGCCGTTCGACCTTGGTTAACCGTATGGGTACGGCTGACCGGAGTAGCCACAGAAGTACCCGGACTACGTGGAGAAAGGGGAGGCGGTGTATCGCCATATTCCCCACCGCGCGGGCGGCGAGGATGTCGCGTCCTTGAAGCTGTGTGTCCCGAAGGAATCGCGAGCAAGGGTCATGCAGGAAAACCTCGATACCCCAGAAGCAGGCCATGCGGGTGGCCGGAGAACGGCGACGCGGATTGCAGCGCGGTATTACTGGCCGTGAATGTACAGGGATGTGAGGGCATACGTGAGGAGGTGTACCCTTTGCCGCCGGTTCAAGTCCTGACCCAAATCCCAGAGGAGCCCTGGGCAACGGTATGTGCCGATTTTGTAGGACCGCTGCCGAGGTCGAAACATGGGAATTCGATGCTGCTGGTGCTGGTGGATCGCTTCTCGAAATGGACGGAGCTGGTGCCGATGAGGAAGGCCACAGAAGAGGCTCTCGCCAAGGCATTTCGAGAGCGAATCATATCACGCTTCGGATTTCCAAAGGTGGTCATAACGGATAATGGGGTGCAGTTCACCAGTAGGATGTTCAGGAAGTTCCTCGACCAAATGGGGGCGCGCCACCATACACCCCGCAGGAAAATCCAACGGAGCGTACAAATAGGACGGTGAAGACCATGATAGCCCAATTCACCGAGGGAGACCAGCGATGTTGGGATGAAAAATGGCCTGAGTTGATGTTGGCCATGAATTCGGTGGTGTCAGACTCAACAGGATACTCGCCGGCGTATATTGCGCAGGGAAGGGAGCCCCGAGTACCAAGGGCCCTGTACGATGAAGAAACTATCGGCAAGAAACGCAGACGCCTGAGAACAATGCGGAGAAACTGAAGGAATTGTTCCAGTTGGTGCGTCGCAATCTAGAGAAAGCGGCCCAGGACCAAGCGCGGCACTATAACCTACGGAGAAGGCCGTGGAAGCCAACAATAGGAGAGATGGTTTGGGCCAAGCAACACCATCTGTCAAGTGCGGTGGAGGGCTTTGCTGCCAAACTAGCGCCAAGGTACGACGGACCCTACAGGATAGTGGACTTCGTGTCGCCCGTGATATTCAGGCTTAGGAAAGACGGGGATAAGCGGTCACGGACTGCACATATAGGAGACCTGAAGCCACAGCCGGAAGAGGATGGAGACGGTGCCACGCAGGACACGGGAATGGACGGTGCCACGCAGGGCACAGGTAGAGGCGGTGCCACGCAGGGCACAGATGGAGACGCTGCCACGCAGGACACGGGAAAGGACGGTGCCATTCAGGGCACAGAAAGGACGGTGCCACGCAGGGCACAAGTAAAGACGGTGCCGCGCAGGACACTGACGAGGGATGATAACAGGGCATTCGCGGGGACCATCAGCACACGGGGTGATGTCGCCTCGCGCCCAGCCAGCGCTTATAACTAAAGGGACGACGATGCAAATAGAAGAGAGAAATAGAGGTGAGTGCATTGAAGGGAAAATATAACGGAGCGAACCAGGAGGAACGGGGGCGTCCAATGCACGCAGTGCTGAGAGGCGAGTCCTGATGTGCTGGAGGGGTGGAGGGGTGCCGGGCGGGCGGTGTCGAGAGCAGTCCAGGCTCACGCCTCAGGCCGAGCAGCCAGACCAACTAAAAGCGTCGGGCCTGACAGAGCGGGTGCAGCTCATGCGTGGTCTACCGGGCGGGGTATCGGAGGATCCCCGTGTCCGAGCTACTGCATGAGGGTGACACCCCGCGATATTCGGGTCGTGGGCGCGACGAGTTGGGCAGGGCGGCCCGTCGGGGAGCCGTACACGGACGAAAAGTTGGATAACCTATTGATCGCGGGCGGTTTCAGCGTGGGCAGCTCGGGCCGAGGGCGAGCTGGAAAGAGGGAAGTTGAATAGGGCAACACAAGCCAGGCATACTCACCGGGGCAGACCAAACAGCACGTAGCGCAGACGGCGTCGCCGAGCCCACAAGATGGAGGCAAGGCCAAGGAAAGCCCTCCGCTGGCAAAATGAAGCGGGGGGTGGGTCCATCGAGGATGGATAAAATCAGTAACTGTCGGGAAGAACGATGGTCAGTGCGGCACTGGGGCGGCGAAGATGGATAAAGTGCGAGGCTAGAGAGAGAACCCGAAAGCACTGAGCGCGGAGCAGAAGCACCGTTCGTTTTTTTGGGGAGCACACTTAACACGGGAGCACAGAAAGCCTGACCCATACGCGAGAGCACCGCCACGGGGAGAGCGATCACCGTTATGTGGAACAGGTGGAAATGCAACGAGAGTATAAGGGAACGCACGACACAGGAGGGGATCACTTTGTAAAGCCACGTGGTGAACACAACACAGAAATGCAATCCTGAACCAGGGGGGCTACGGGGCCACTCACTTCGGTCAGCGACGGGCGACCATGCTCTCGCGAGGAGACGGAGGGGAGTGGCTGCAGCTGCTGGCGTCGCCGCTGGTGTCCCCGGCGGAGTCAGAGTGCGGCACAGCCACGCCCGTTGTCTCGCCCGGAGCGTCGCCGACGAGAGCGACGATGAGGTGGTGTTGGTGGAGTGGCGGCCAGCACTGGCAAAGGAGGAGACGGCAGAGTGGCAGGCAGCAGAGGTGGAGGGTCCCACGCCGGTCGAGCCATGGCTCTACCGCGCGACGATGAGGGCGGCGGTAGAGAAGGTGCTGCGGAAGCAGCAACTTAGAGGGAAGACGTTGGACCTCAGGCGGCGTATCGCGAAGGCGAAGGCGGCAATCCGCCAGCGGATCACGCGTGAGGCACTCGGGGAGAGCGACGGAGGAGAAAGCGAGTCAACCGAGGAGGAGTCGTCGTCCTCCACAGAGCAAGTACCACAGCCGCCACAGCACACGCCGAGCGCGGAGGGTGAGATGCCACCGTCCCCACAACGCCCGCCGGGCCCCGCATCGGAGCCACCACAGTCGCCACACCGCCCGCCGGGTCCCGCAGTGGAGCCACCACAGTCGCCTCCGTGCCCGTCGGCCCCCTCGTGGGAGCCAACACAGGTGCCCGGTCCAGCGAACGACCCCGAGGAGCTGTGGCAGCAGCGGCTACGACAGGCCGAGGCCGAGGAAGAGGGGCTGTAGGAGCAGCCAGCACCGGAGGAGGAGCCCTAGGAGGAGGTGCTGTGGCAGAGGAGGGAGCAGCAGCAGCGGTACCAACAGCAGCAGCACCAACAGCAGCAGCAGCAGCACCAACAGCAGCAGCAACAACAGCAGTGGAGGGAGCCACCAGGTGACTCGCCAGGGCCGTTCGTGTGGCAGCAAATGTGGACTGCGGTGCGAAGTGGAATGTTATGGCACCACCAGGTGCAACACATCACGTGGTCATCGGAGCCCGCGCCGCGGGATGCACCGGCGGAAGGTGGAGCTCAGGTGTGGGAGGAGGCCCCGAGGGCCAGCAACACGAGGGACCCGAGGGGGCGTGGCTCGGTGCCTGCCCCAGTACCACCCGGCGCACCGACGACGACGACACGGGAGACGGCGAGCGACGAGGCGACCGCAACACAATAGGTGGAGTCCGAGACAGCAGTGAGCGCGATGACACCGGCGCGAAGGACGTACTGGTGAGCGGAGAGACGACGGCAACCGTGGCGGCTCCGAAGGCGATGGCGGCACCGACACCGACGGCCGAGAAGGCGCATGAGCGGGGCCCGATGGACGTCTCGGCCGAGAGCGCGACCCAGGAGACGTGGGAACGCGGACCGTGGCAGTGGCCGGCTCCGCAAGCACCACCGACCGAACGCCCATCCCTGAAGAGGCAGACGTCGTGTCCCGTGCCACGGAGAGAGGTGAAACGGCCCACGCTCCAGCGGCAGGGCTCGGCGCCCGCCCGGGTGGATTGGGTACCGATCCCCAGGGAGGAGTGGCCGGGCTCGGTCACGCGCGCGCAAGCGAAGATTCGCCTCCAGGGGAGGAGAGTGAAGAAGTTGGTGAGTGACAAGGGGGTTTGATATCGGATCTCGATGTCGGCACCCAGGACCGAGGTGCCCCGCGAAGGGCGAGGCAACTAGAGGGAAGGGAGAGAGGTAACACCAGGAAAATAAAAATGAAGAACAACAAAAAAAACACCGAGCAGTACTTACAGGGGAGGGGAGGGGCACAGGCCGGAACCCCGGTCCAGCGACGAAAGGCCACACAGAGGGGAATATGGGAAAAGATGCACAATAAGAATGCCAACAGGAAGACACACGCGGTGGAGGCCGAGGTCAAGCACGGTACGACCGGTCGGGCAGCGCGCCAGCCCAGCATGATCGATCACGACGATACGGCAACCCCGGCAACAGAGGCCGAGAAGTGATCCGCGGAAAAGGAGAGTTTTCCGCTACCGGAAAAAAGGGGGGAATGTGAGGAACCATGTTCCCCACAGACCGGATAAGTGAGAACTATCGAATGCGGCGGGCGTCCCGGATAAACCGGATAACCCGGATATCCGGTGGCGGCAATTCGCCGCGGGCCCGCTCAGAAAACTGCGGCGAGAGGAGCCAGCTCACGCGAGAGCAGGGAGATGACGGGTTCGGGCCGGCAGTGGCTGGACGTATGTCCAAATATGGTCATGCAGACACGCCATCGGCCGGGTCCCGTTACGAATCTGGTGGAATCCCACGGAAGAGCCGATGGAAAATCACTGGCGCCGGAGGTCCCGTTAGGGCCGGCCCAAATAAGAGGGTCGGCGCCTACAGCGGGTCTCTTAGAGTGCGCGCGAGTTATGTCCTGTCCTCGTAGGTGGTGAGAACTCGGAATGGTTATATATGTTTTATCTCCTCCTTTTTGGTTGTGAGTGATCAAGGGAATTCGTACGATCTTCGGATCGAGATTGAATAGAAGTGTTTCGTTTGGAAGTTGGAAATCAAGTGTTTTATTCTACATATTGTTGGCTCCGCCGAAGCTCAGCCCTTACTCTAAGAAATGCAGCATAAGCATTTCTGTACAAATGTATATATGTCTAAGTGTAAGAATATCGCTGTATGTATGTATGTATGCATTTATGTATGTATGTCCGGCCGGATGTATATGTGGCTGCTGACCGTTTGGTTTTTATTGTGTCAGGTCCCCAGCTATGTCGGCCGGACGTCTATGTGCTGTTGACCGGTGGAGAGGGTTGCTCAACCTGTAACTCCTCTCGCCCCAGATTGGAGAGACGGCCAGAGAGAGGGGATGGTCGTCGTGACAACCGGGTGATTGGTGGCCTCCTGTTGTTGTGTCCAGATGATCGTCGTGGTTTTTCCTCTCGCCCAGATGATGATTAGAATTAATACCAAAGTACCCGTGATACCATATATGACGATTGCATGTTTTTGGTTATCATATTTCGTTATGGCCATTATGTTCTGTAGGTCCATATTTTGTAAAGGTAGTCCGTGTAGAGTGATCACTTGGACTTTACGGTTGAGTGTTAGTTTCTCCGATGGTGGGAGGAAGATGTTTAAATGATCTATTACGGTGGTTTCCGTACTGTCATATGCAATGTCGTTTATTGTTACTGTGCAATTACTGTGGGTAATGATTGCGGACCCATTAATTTGTGTATTGATGCCGCAGGTTGAATTTATGGATAAGTTTCTGGCGTTGAATATGAAGATGAACCCTTCTTCTGGTTCAAATATGTCTGTGGCCAATCCGATTTCTTGTATGTCGCAGGATTCGGGATTCTTCTTGTTCAGAAGACTGGCAAGGCATTTGCTTGAGATTGAAGGTGTGTGTGTATCCTTTGGTTTTTTACAGAACATGGTTTTGTTTATCGTCGGGCATTTGGTTTTAAATTCTTTCGTTTTTCCGTCCTTTTGCGCAACGAAGTTCGGCGTGTTGATGAGCTGCGTGTTCTTAATTGGTAAGAGAATTATTCTGTAGAATTTGTATATGGTTTCTTCGAAAATGGGCACTTTGATATTGAACATTATATGATTCTTATGTATGGTGGTTTGTGTCTGGATGATAGAAAGTACCTCTTCTTCTAAGTTTATTTGTAGGTTTTGTTTATTTAGAATATTTTTGATTTTGCTCATTTCGTTTTTATCAAAAATGAATTTGGGGAGTATATTGGCTCTTGCAAAAACCATACTTTCTGCGATGTTTTCGATGAGGTTACTTATAGTGTCTATATTAAAAGCTATTCTATTTTGATATTGTAGTGTGTGTAAATTACTATTTTCGTTATCTATTTCCTTATATATTGAATTTTGAATATTATTGAAGAATTGCTTAATTTTTTGTTGTTCTATGTTTATATGTTTTGTTATGTTTGAAAACCTGAGCATAATTTCATGATTCAGGTTGTTCTGAATTTTGTTTTCTATGTTTATGTCATTTTGCGTAACTTTTAATGCATTTAGTTCTTTAAAAATTTCCTCTGCATCTTCATTGTCCATATTTCCTGATATTGTTTTTATAATTGATCCTAAACCATTTACCAATCCTCTTTTCATTCTGTATTGTGGTATAAGGTTACCTAATTATACCCGGTACTCGAAGAGTAAAGGGGTATATTAGATTTGTGCAAAAAATGGATGTGTGTAACACCCAGAAGGAAGCGTTTCCGACCCTATAAAGTATATATATTCTTGATCAGCATCAATAGCCGAGTCGATATAGCTATGTCTGTCTGTCCGTCCGTCCGTCTGTCCGTCTGTCCGTCTTCATTAGCGCCTATAGCTCAAAGACCATAAAAGCTAGAGGAACACTATTTTGTATCCAGACTCCTGTTCTATCGCACTGTTACAAGTGTATTTCAAAATTTCGTCCCGCCCCTTTCCGCCCACTCTAAGGACGAAAATCTTCTGCAAGCACAATTTTAAAGATACGAGAAAACTAAAAACGCAGAATCATAGACACTGACCTTAGCTATCAGATTGTAGAATCTGGATCAGATCGGATAATAAATATAGCCACAATGAAGAAAACCATTTCGAAATGCATCGTTCCCTCTCGCTCTCTCTCACACACAGGGGTAGGCGCTATGCCTGATCGAATTTTTTGACGCCTAGTTCTCAGAGACTATAAGAGCTAGAACCAAACTTTCTATCCAAGCTCCTGTGATATCAAACCGAGACGAGTTTGTTTTAAAATTTGGCCACGCCCCCTTCCGCCCCCACAAAAGATGAAAATCTACAATTTTGAAGATACGGGAAAACCAAAAACGCAGAATCATAGAAAATGACTATATCTATCAGAGTATGAAATTTCAGTCCCCCCCTCGTTTTGATTCTAGGTTTGTGATTTTAATTTTTAGTATCTCTACTGATGGATTAAGTATTGGGTCTACGGCTAAGTTTCTTACTGTGTCGCCTAGTATTTTCGTGCAATTCTCGTATTCTTCTATGTTAATGATGTGGGTGATTGATTTGTGGTTATGGTCGATGAGGGCTTCTCCTAGGTAAATGGTTGCGATTGGTTGTGTTCCATTTATTTTATGTATGTACATGTGAGGTTTTACATGTATCAACCTAAGGGCGAAATGAGTATGAAGGGAGTTAGGTGAGATGAGTTGTAAAATGGGTTATTTATATGGTTTGGGATGGTTGTTCATTGGTTTGTTTGACCAACGGCATTTATTAGGTTAGTATGATTTCTTACTAATCTCCTTATTTTTGCTTTATGAAGTTTCTGACCTTTAGTTGTTATAAAGGTTGTGTGTTTGTTGGAGACTACTTTATGTCTTGTAAATCTTAGGGTTATTTTGTTTCTTCTATTTTCTTTACGAAATACTATGTCGCCCTGATTTAAAGGAGTCGGTTCGTCCCTGTCCTGGCTTACCTTGTCAATTCTGGTTTGCGCTGTTTTATTTAATATTTGTTCTATTTCTGGGTAGAGTTTCTGTTGGTATTCGTTGAGTTTCTGTAAATAGTCGTGGTTATCGTTGTAGGTAATTGTTTTATCGAAAATGTGTGTCCGTCCTGTAAATAATTCGAATGGAGTGAGATTGGTCGTTGAGTGAATCGCGTTGTTATATGTTATAATGGTTTCTGTCATAATCGCTTCGTGTTCGAGTGTTAGTTGTTGTTCTTTCTTCGTCGTTAAAATTATCCGGAAGATTTCCGTCAGGGTGGAATGAAGTCGTTTGACAGGGGAATTGCTTGATGACTGTTGAAATGAAGTAAAGTGGGGAGTGATATTACTTACTAAGTAATCTTGAAACATGCCTCCTGAGAATTCTGCGCCCTGATCAAAAACGATTTTTAAGGGGATGCCGAATTGACAAAGGAATGTTTTCAAGGCTTTAATTACGCATACAGTATTTCTATTTGTTAGTACGTAAGCTTGCGCGAATTTCGAGAACTTATCTATAATTGTGAGGTGTAAATTATGGTTGATAGTGTAGATATCGATGTGGAGTATGTCTAAAGATCTTTAGGTGGGTTTCTATCGTATTTTAATGTTGAACAAATATCGCATTCTCTTATAATTTGCGACACTTTATTCTTGAGTTGGGGGAAGTAGATTTCTCTTTTCAAGTGTTTATACGTTTCTTCGCTGCCTCTGTGATTATTATTGATGTGATATTCCGATATTCTGGAAATTTTGTCGTTTTGGTTTGGGATATCCTCTAATAGTGTTAAGCATCGAATGAGTTTGTAGAGATTATTCTCTGAAAAATGTGTGACGAAGGCTTCTTGAAGGGTGTTGAAAATTTCGTTTGTGGTAAATACTGCGTAAGTCTTGTTAGGTTTTAGGATTGTTGCTAATAGTCTACTAACAATTTCTATGTCAAAATTTGGTTCTGTTATGATTCTACGTATTTTATTTGTAAAGGGGACTGAGGTTGTTAAGGAGCACTGTGTTCCGATTTTGAAGATTGTCTGTATGTTGTATATGTTTAAGGGTTGTGTGGCTGTGGGTATTGCAGAAGGGCCTTCTATTATGTTAAGGTTGGGTTCTATTCTGCTAAGGGCGTCTGCTACTACATTTTGGGAGCCTTTTTTATAAGTTATTTCGAAGTCATAGGAGGCTAGTGTTGTTTTCCATCTTAAAAACTTAGTGTTTTGATGATTGAGGTTTTGTAACCAAATTAAAGGTTTGTGATCCGTGATAATTTTGAATCTCCTACCGAATAGGAAAGGTCTGAAGTGTCCCACTGCCCATATAATAGCTAGCATTTCTTTTTCTATAGTAGAGTATCTGGTTTCGGTGTCCGATAAGGTTCTGCTAGCAAACGACACTGGTTTATCATTAAATTCGGGGCCTTGGGATAGTACTGCTCCTATTGCAAAATTACTAGCGTCTGTGGTGAGTGTGAATTGTTTCTCAAGGTCTGGGTATTGAAGGATCGGTTGATTACAGAGTAGTGTTTTGGATAATTCGAAAGCTTTCAAGAATTCTGTGTCTATTACTACGGATTTTTTTCCTTTCAGTTGTTGGGTCATTGGTTTTGTGAGTTTGGCGAAGTCTTTGATGAATTTCCTGTAGTATCCTAATAGCCCTAGGAAAGATTTTATTTCTTTCACGTTTTTGGGGCATGGGAAATTTTTTATTGCTTCTATTTTAATTGGATTGGGTTTCACCCCTTCTTGTGTGACGATATGTCCGAGGAACTCTATTTCTTAATGCATAAAGTTGCATTTGGAAGGTTGCATCTTGAGATTAGCTGTTTGAAGTTTTCGGAAAACGGCTTTTAAGTTGGCAATATGTTATATTAGAGATGGAGAAAAAACTATTATGTCGTCTAAATAGACTAAGCAATTGTTACCGATTAATTCACCAAGGACGTTGTCCACGACTCGTTGGAATGTGGCCGGGGCGTTTTTCAACCCGAAAGGCATTCTTGTGAATTCGTAATGGCCGTTCTCAACGGAAAACGCGGTCTTGGACATGTCTTTCGGAACCATTTCTATTTGATGGAATCCACTCGCGAGGTCGAGTGTCGTGAAATATTTTGTTTTACCGATTTTGTCTAGAATTTCGTTGATATTTGGTATAGGGTATTTATTGAGTCATTGAGCTTCCGAAAGTCTATGACTAGTCTCCATTTCTGGTTTCCGTCATTATCGGCTTTTTTGGGAACTACCCACACCGGTGAGCTCCAGGGTGAGTGGCTGTTTTTAATGGTTTTTTCGTCTAGCATTTTCGTTATTTGTTTGCGTACTTCTTCTTTGTGTGTGAAAGGGTAACGGAGTCCGTTGTCGGAATATTGTGTTTGACAACGTTTGTGAAGGAAAGTGGTTTCCCTTCGCTATGGAGGAGGTTTGGGAACATTTTGAGCAATTTGCTGAGTGCTAGTTTCTCTTCGCTATTCAGGTAATCTGTTTGTATTTGGTGTTCATTGTTCGTGTTGTTATCAGTGGTATGTATTTTCATTGATTGGGATACGTGGAAGTTTTCTGCTTCGAATCTGAATACTTCAAGAGGTTTCTCTAGATAGAAGATTTGGTCCTGCTCTGACTCATTAACTATTTCCAATATTCCTGTATTATCTGTGGCTGTATACAATCCTCCTGTAATTGATAGGTTATCTCGAATTTTCGTGTTTGGGCAGAGGAAATCTCCTTCCCGAATTTCTACGTTTTATTGGTAATCGGACTTTTGTGTGTGGGGGAATTGTATGTGTATCTGTGATAGGGTTACTTTGAATGAAGATTTTAATTTTTGCAAACGGGGTTTCTAATAGGTTCTTTTCGAGGTTTATTTTTGTTTTATGTTTTGTCAAAAAGTCTATCCCCAGTAGGCCGTTAAAGTATGGGTGGAACTTGAAGATTAAGAATTGTGAAATTCCTGTTTCTGAAAATTCCCTAAATGTTGCCAAGTTAGAAAAATGAGTAATTGTGAAATTATTAAGTACGGTGTTGACTTGGATGTCATTGTCCAGTTTTGTCTGGGTTGAATCGGGGATCATATCTGGGTCGACGAAGGAGTATGTCGATCCCGTATCGATTAAGAATTTAACAGTTTGGTTTGGGTCATTGGGGGAAGCTAGTTTTATGAATGGTAGTGCTGAGCCGTGGGTTTGCCTACTTAAGTATCCGATTGGACTGTCGAGGCTGATGTCGGAAAATTTGCGGAATCCGCGATGTTGCATAAATATGCAGGTTGGGTCGAATTTTGTCCGTTAAAGGGGTTATTACGGTTCGGGTTAGGGTTCGTGGAAGAGTTATTACGGTTAGTTTCTGGGTCCCGTCTTTGGTTATTGTTGTAGCGATGATTGTCGTATCTGTTGTTGGATCTAGTGTTGTTGTCGTATCTATTATTGTTCCTCGTATTATTATCGTATCTATTGTTGTTCCTTACATTATTGTCATATCTATTGTTGTTCCTTGGGTTATTGTTGTATATATTTTTGTTGTACCCTGTATTATTATCGTATCTATTATTGTTCCTCCCTGAATTGTTTTCCTGTTGACGTTGGTAAGGCCTATCGCGGTCATACGAATTGTCCCGCTGCCTGTAATAAGTCTGGGATAAGAAAGCTTGTTCTGTTCTACAAATTTGATAGGCCTTGTCTAGGTTCTTGGGTTTTCGAGATCGGACAGCGCTCCTGAGGGGTTCTCTAAGCCCTATGAAGAATGCATTTAAGCAGATTTCGTCATATAAATCTTCCTTCTTTGAATGTCCCTCCTCGAATGGGTCATCCGTGTTTTTGAGAGACAGAAATTGGTCCCCAAGTCGGGCAATCCCGAAGTATAGTGTCCCTATCGAGGAGTCAGGTGGGAATGTTTGTATTTCCCTTATTAGCATCGCTACCGTTTTCTTGGGTACGTAGATGTTACGAAGATTGGTTTTTATGTGGTCCCACTCTAACTTGGTCCTGGCTAATGTTAGGGCTTCATGAGTCTTCCCTTTAATTTTGTTCCTGATCGCCCTCATAAGTAGTACCCCGTATGGTGTTTGGTCTGCCCCCCTAATGAGCATTATGAGCTCTTCTACACTGTCGATAAATAGGTCCAGGTTGTCTGGTGGTCCCTCGTAAGTGGTTAGATGGTCAATAAAGGCGAGAAGGTCTGTTGGTTTGAGGTTTGTCGAAATGGTTGTTTGGGTACTGATAGTTGGAGTTGGGGTCTGGGGTCTGGTGAAGTGGGTGGCGTGGGTGGTGTTTCCATATTGGTTTTGTTAGTGTCTATCTCTGTGATTGTTTCTTCTATGGATGCTAAGCTACTGCTTCCGCTACTCCTAAGTCCGAACCTGGTTCTAACTTTGCCTGTCGTATTCCTCTTGTACATTTATTTATGGGTATTATTAGTGTTTGTGTTGTGTTTAGTGTTTCTTATATGCTATTTTGTGTATTCGTGATCTTATGAAGTAATTTTTTTGTTTTTGTATTCTTATGTAATACTTATATACTATATTTTTGTATTTTATTTATATGTAGATGGTACTTATGTGTTGTGTGTGTTGGTTTGTCGTTAGGTGTTGAAATTTCTGTAAAATATCGTTATTAGTATTTGTGATAATAAAGTTAGGGTAACAATTGAATCTGCATATATGCCTCAAGTGCTGTGTGTATATGAATTTAATACGTTGTATATAGAGGCCCAGTGACAAATTGTGTGTTCGGCTTTTTCTCTTTTTGTTCTTTCTTTTTTCTTATTTTTTTTGTTTGTAGTTAAGTTTCTTACTTGCCTTTATTGACCGGGTCTGTTAGTGTTTGTGACAAAGTGTAAGATTTAATTTTTTTGTTTTTGAGGGTGTCGAGTGTCACGGCTGTGGCCGTTGTTGCCGAGTTGGTCGGCTTGTTTGTTTGTATTTGCAGTGAAGTAAATGTTTGTGAGTGTTGGCAATTTTATTCGGTTTTGTTTCCGAGCAGTGGAATTGGGTTCTATGTATGAATGTATGTACTTTGTTTTTGATAGCTGGTCCCATACGTTATATTTGCATTGATCCGTATGCACTTTATCTACGTTAGATGGTCTCATACGTTGGATATGCAATAGGGTATTCTTTATGTGTATGGTGTTGTATATTTGGGTGGATTGTAGTGTACTTATTTTTTCCCACTAGTTATTCGTACGTGAGCACTTTATCTATGTTAGATGGTCTCGCGTTTGTACGGCAAGAATAGTTAGGGTATGTTGAAATATTTTATTTTCTCTTGTGTACGTGTGTACTTTATCCGCAGTGGATGATCCCACACTTTGTACGCAGAGAAGGGTTAGGGTATGTTGAAGTATGTTTTATTTGTTGGATTTCTTGCAAAAAAATTTCCACTATGTACGTGTGTACTTAATCCACGATGGATGATCTCACACTTTGTACACGGGAATTTGTTGGGGTACACAGTTATGTGCACAGGGGCCCATTGGGGTTTTTTCGTATGCCGGTTAACACTCTCATTTACTTTTCCGCGATTTTTTATATTTCCTCTTTTCATTTAATTCGAACTGAACTTTTCTTAAATGTATTTTGTTGGCCATTTTCGTATTTTCTTTTATTTTATTTCCACTTCAGTCATATATATTAGATCAATTGCTTACATGAATATTATCAGGAGCGTAGTAGGCATTTAATCTAATCCTGATGTACAACGTCGGCTGCGTCAGTTATGGCCTGTCTCCGTAGGTGGTGAGAACTCGGAATGGTTATATATGTTTTATCTCCTCCTTTTTGGTTGTGAGTGATCAAGGGAATTCGTACGATCTTCGGATCGAGATTGAATAGAAGTGTTTCGTTTGGAAGTTGAAAATCAAGTGTTTTATTCTACATATTGTTAGCTCTGCCGAAGCTCGGCCCTTACTCTAAGAAATGCAGCATAAGCATTTCTGTACAAATGTATATATGTCTAAGTGTAAGAATATCGCTGTATGTATGTATGTATGTATGTATGCATTTATGTATGTATGTCCGGCCGGATGTATATGTGGCTGCTGACCGTTTGGTTTTTATTGTGTCAGGTCCCCAGCTATGTCGGCCGGACGTCTATATGCTGTTGACCGGTGGAGAGGGTTGCTCAACCGGTAACTCGCGCGAGTGAGTGAACAAGGCGAGAATAATCTACGAAAGTGACCCAAGTAAGAAGACAAACGGAACGAGGATCAACAGGAGGACCAGACATACAGCCCAACAGAGTATACTGAGTGAGTCGCGGCCAAATCTGGTGGTAACGGTCAGCCGAGGCGGGCATAGAGAAAGACGAACAGTTGAGTGCGAGCTTGGTGGTGCGGATCGAAGCGATAGCGGAGATCATTGGTCCCTAAGCGTTAGCGCCAACGTTGCTACGTCTGGAGGTAGCCTCGCAGGTGGCTGAGGCCCAGTTTTGGAGGAACACACCCATAAACCCAGATTACTTCTCCTAAGCCTTAGCCTAAGCCATAGCTATAAGAAACCTACTCATAAGGTACAAATAAAATACCCCAAGAAACCCGTTTGTGTTACTTGTCGTTGAGGCAACATTATAAATTCGTTGCACCGAGTCCACCAGCCGCTGAGCGAGCCCAGCAAAAATCAGACGGACGGAAACCGGTTCGTTACAACATAAAGAGTATTCGATACAAAACATTAAATTCAGAACGGCAATATTTTATATTGCAATTCGCATATGGAACCAACTGCCCCATCGCATTAAGTCATTGAGAAACACAACGCAATATAAAAAAAAAATAAAAAACATACCTACAATCATAAAAAAAACTATAAACACTCAAAAATAAACAACAAAATCTAAAAAAAAGTAAAAAAAAAAATTACAACAAATTTAAAAAAAAATAAAGTAAATGAAAAAAATTAAATTAACTTTTAAGGAATGAAAAATATTCTTTATATTTAAGATAAAAAGAATGTTTAAAACATAACTGTATAGTGACTACTGCATTAAAAATAAGTTTATTTTACTTGTAGCACTGGGAATAATTCTAAATAAAATAAAAAATAAATACAAATAAAATATAATCAATACATTTTGTTGTCTGACCAAAGTCATGCTGTCTTTTGGTTCTATATTACGATCTCTAGCAAAAAAAATACGATCCTCACTAAGCAAGTAATGCATTTTTATACCCTGTACTCGAAGAGAATAGGGGTATATTAGAGACAAGCGCAGACTCTCTCTCTCGCACACAGCCGATTATGTATATATGGGAAGTAGATTAAGACATGTAGAAAATACAGATGTAAAAAACATATAATAGATAAAAATCTCCGAAAAGGTTCGACATAATTTTGGTTTTTTTTTTGGCTAAAATTAAAGTAGTCCTTTTTGCGCACATGTAATAAATTACAACAAGCTCACATACATATATACTGACTACCGGGTATAAGATAGAGCCGCAGCCGTAGACGCGGCTCACAACGTTCCCCCTCGTTTTTATTTGATATAGGAAAATATTATGTCTTAGGGCTTTGCAATATTGCACCAACTAGTTTTGGTCTCTTTTGCTCCCCTCACCTAATATCTCAGATAATTTCTGTATATACTCAATCATTTTATTTTTTAAATTATGAAGGAGCGAATAGAATCACGAGCAGCACGGTCCATCTTTAGCCAGGCGTAGGCTCAACGACAACAAAAAAAAAAGCGAAGACCCCGATGCCGACGCCGCCGACAACAAGAGAGCGAGGCCCAACAGCGATGAAAGAGGAGAGCGAAAGTCTAGACACCGCCGCCGCTGGCAACGAGAGAGCGAGGCCTAACGACGACGAAAGAGGAGCGAAAATACAGAAAATACAAGCCCAATGGCGAGATCGACGACGGAGAGAGAGGAGTGCAAAAGCGTACGCCAGCCCGTGGAAAGCCGTACGCCAAGAGAGCCAAATCGCCGACGTCGACGCTGAGTCGAGAGAATCGACAGAAGAGCAGGAGAGAATGCAAAAACGCCGGCAGAACACGAGTCGATCGAAGGCTGGAGACCGGCTGGAAAAGTAACCAAGAGGATTGAGTCGAGGGAGCCAGAATTGAATAGACGTGTCGGCGGACAAAAGAAAGGCAAGAAAAGAACTCGAAAAAGAAGACGGTTGTGCCCGCGGAATGGCCGTAAAAAGTAGTGCCGGGAATCAAAGCGCCGAACGCTGTGAGTGGAGTGATACATCTCGCCCAGAGGATACCCCGAGAAGACAGTAATCCCTCTCCTGAGAGGGCGAGAGCGACACTTGGAGCTGACCAATTCGCCGGTCAGAGAAACGTGGAGTAGGGGTAAGCGAGCATCACGGCATGTGTAGGGGTAGCTGAGCGGTGTGGTAGGCGGGGTGAACAGGCATATGCAAAGAAAACAACGTGAGTAAATTTGAATAAATACAAAGGCAAGCCGTCCGTGTCAAAATTGCTGGGCCCGGGAAGTATTTCCGGAGATTATAACTGGGTTTATGTGTCATATACTCTTATTTTCTCCCTCCCACCAACGTAGCGGGTAGTCTAGGAAATTCCCTAAAGTGTCGTCCGTCGCTTGCCTCGACTATTTGGCGATATCGGTTGGCGTCTCTATATGTTTTCACCCCCCCCCCCCCCCCCCCGCCACTTTCCTCCTTTAGTGTGTGGTGACACAGGTCCCAGGGTGCCGTCCAACGTTGTCTCGGCCTTTGGAGGCGTTGATTGACGCCACTGTGTGTCCCTCTCCCTATTGTAGTGTGTAGACACGCGGGTCCCAAGAGTCCTCCGACATGTCTCGGCATTTGGAGACGCTGACTGGCGTCCCCGCGTGTTCCTTACCCCTCCCCCATTTTGTAGTGTGTGCTTCAACGGCTTCCTCGACCCTTTTGTAACACCCTAATTGTTGGCTGAGGGTGTTCCTTCCCCCAGCGTAGTGCGTAGACCAGTGGATGCCCAAAAGGGAGTCGTACGGCGATCGCCTCGATCCTCTCCGGCGCCAGCGGTCGGTATCCTTGTGAAACCCTGATACCTACTTGTGATCCACCCCTTGCGATCGTGGGCCGTCAAGATAAAGACCGCTCTCCGCGCTTTTCTTCTCCCGGTCATCGCTCTAAGAATACACCCTTTTCCCCCTATCCCTGTCCAAAAATCGGAGTCCCGGCATATTATAAATTTTCTGTAATTTCGACCGTGGCGAGACTGAGAGTTGTACCCCAGCCTGGATCGCTTCCTTACAGATGGCGCCCGAGCAGGGACTCCGAGATTCCGTTATGTTTTGATTGGCCAAGGGGTTCTAAAGCAGTTCGGAGGGAACAGGAGTAGAAGCGGGCTTTCGACTTGGCCTCGACTCGGAATTTTTCGAGTGGCCCCACGTGGCGTTCGGAAACGGGATAAACAGGCGTGGGCGAGCAGCGCCAAAAGGAACGAGCAAGAACAGAGAAGCAGAAGTGGATGAGGACAGAGAACAGAGAGAGGAAAACGTAGCGTCAGGTGGGCCCAACCGCGTGGCTGGGCAACGCCGATAGGGAGAAACAGGTGAAGCTTTTGCAAAACCGCACGTACAGTCTCTAATTACCTATGTACAGCCGAGGCTGGCTTCTCTCACCTCCCGAGTCATAGCATCAGTCCGTGGCCGCCCCGCGCAGAGAGGGGGGTACGTCCCGATCAAATCACCTGCAGCAGTGGAGCAGCGGCAGAGTAGCCGCAGTGGAGCAGCGGCAGAATAGCAGCAGTGGAGCAGCGGCAGAGCAACAGCAGCGGTAGTGCAGTAGCAATAGAGCAGCGGCAGAGCAGCAACAGCGGAGCAGCAGGAGAGCAGTGGAGTGGAGCAGAGAAGCAGCAACGGCGGAGAAGCAGAGAGTAAGACAGAGGGGCCGAGGGAGGACCGACCGAGGAGTCGGCAGAGGAGATCGGGTGGCGGAGCTTCGACCGAAGGCCAGCCGCTAGATATGAAGGACCCCGAGCTCAGAGGAGGACAGTTAATCAGCTACAAACCGGGACAGTGAATCCGCCGCTTCCATTCAAGACAGTTGATTCGCAGCTACAAATCGGGACAGTTCATTCGCAGCTACAAGCCGAGAGAGTTCATTCACGACTTCAGTTCAATACAGTTCACCCGTGGATCAACGACAAGGACCTTCGTAAGGACCAGCGATCGCAAGGATCATTCCTATACAAGGATCAACGACCAGGATCACCGACAGCAAGGAACATCGACCAGGAAAACCCTCACCCAGGACACCAAGGCACTGTGGATCTGTGGAGGAATTGCGCAGCCGGATCTCGGCCTTTATCTCACGCGGCAAACACTCAGCAGTGGTCAAGCAGCGGATCGAAGAGTTAGGAACCATATATACCAGCGCACCCAGCCCGAGGAGTCAGAACACAGCAGCCCTGTTGCCGAAATCTAGCCAGCAAGGTCCCAAGGAAGGAGTCACAGTGGGGCAACTCCTATTGATCACCGTTCCCGAATACCCCCGAGGCATCAAGGGACCTTGGCCCGCCGAAGAACACCGTGATTCGCGAGCCGGTAGGGATATACTGGCCGACAAATTGCGCAATTGGGGATTGAAGTTCGACGCGCATTCAGACGCGTTGGCTTTTATCGATCGGCTGGAAAAGCGGATGGAATCTTACGGAGGGAGCCCCGAACAACTGCCTCGACACATCTCTGGGTTACATTTCAGATGCAAGGAGAGCCCTAGACCGAATTCCGAAAGGAATTTTTGGAATTCTTCTTGCCTCCTCGTTACTTCCAGCGACTGGAAAAAACAATTCCAAGTCGATACCAGCGACCCGGGGAAGCATTTCAGGATTACTTGATTGACCTCCGTCTGATGATGCAACGAGCTCAATATACGCCGGACAGAAAGCTGGACAGGATCTACGAAAACCTCCTTCCCAAATACCAACTGTTCACCAAGAGGCATGAGTTCGTGACCCTGAGAGAACTCACCCAGCTAGTAGTGGCATACGAGACGACGCGAGATCGCGGGCAAACCTACCTACCTGGCAATCATACGGAAATTAAGCCAAGAACGTCAACGTACTGAGAATGCGGACCATCAGTGCCACAGCAGGCCACTCCAGGTGACACGGAGCCTCCCCGAAATTCGGAGACAGCCAGCCGTGTGACGACCCAAGATGGAGACCGACCGGTGGACGTACGCCGAGCTTGCCGGAAATGTGGAGACTGCGGTCGCCGCGCTATCCGGACCATCGACTGTTGCCGTCAAGCGATGCCGTAAAACGGACCTAGTCTTCGTCCTGTAGGGACCCAGTTAAAGTCAAGGTAAATCTGGACCAACAAGCAACACAGGTGACTCTATTGGTACTACCTATAGTAGTCGATGATGTCATACTAGGGCTTGATTTTCTTTGCGGAATACAAGCAGTAATACAATGCAGACGAGCATATTTGCAACTGACACGAGACATCAACCTCATCCCCGCATTTCCGCCAACAAAGCCCCGCACCGTGACGTTCCGGGATACCCCGTTCCTGACCTTACAACAACCCGGCAACGCCCAACAACGGCCCAACAACCAGGACAACGCACTCAAACTACGACTAGGCCAGACCCAGCAACGCCCATATGACAACGCACTCAAACTACGACCAGGCCATACATCGCGACGCACACGTTACAATGCAACCGAACCTCGAACATGCTGAACTCAGCCGCAATACCAGGACAACGAAACCGAACCTCGAACACGCCGAACTCAGCCGCAATACCAGGACAACACAACCGAACTTCGAACATGCCGACCTCAGCCGCACTATCAGGACAACGCCAGCAAGCCTCGACCATGCCAAACATAGTACTACGCCTTTGACGGAGACGACTGCGACACCGCTGGACACACCCAGGGCCAGTCCGTCTGCCGCCAACTCAACGCCAGACGCCAACAGGATCAACGGGAGATAATTGCGACACCCCTGGGCACTCCCAGGGTCAGCCCAATTTAGACAACAAAAGGACCCACGGAACTTCAGTACAGACGGCTGCGACAACGCTGGATGATACCAGGGCCAGTCGGCCTATACTGAAGATGACTCAAGGGGACACTATCAGAATCGACCACGACAGAATCAGCAGCCCCACCATGACATCGCACACAAGCATCGACCACGCTAGACCCAGCAGCACTACCAAGACATCGCATCCAATCACCGACCACGTCAGACCCAGAAATTCCACAAGGACAACGTATTCAAGCCCCGAAGATGATATACCCAGTTGTAGTACTTGGACTGTAGCCACACACCGAGAATGCGACGCCCATAAAGATACCGGATGGAACGAAATCCGCTACTCCGAGCGCGCCACCTTAACGAATTACCACTTAACGCCTTTGGCCGACGCCGCCAATGCTCGGCAATGCAACCCATTCCGGCGGACCGATCCGACTGCCCACGTCACCCTGAGTCTGGCCATCATAACGGCAGTAGCACCCGACGAACTCCCGCACCAGTAGAATCCTCCCCTTGTTGAATCCCCTTATAGAATCACCGCTCGCCTCAATACAGGCCGAATTCCTGTAGCAAGAGTTGGCCAAATTCGAGGGGCTAGGTAGCATATCTCACATAACGCAGCACACAATTATCCTGAAAGACGACAACCCTATAAAACAGAGGTATTTCCCTAAAAATCCGGCGATGCAGAAAATAATCAACGACCAGGTTGACGAGCTGCTACGAAACGGGCGTATCGAACCTTCAAAAAGCAAAAAGCGCCTCTATCGTACTGGTAGGAAAGAAAACGGGCGATATGCGTATGTGTGTAGACTACCGACAACTCAACGCACGATCGGTGCCCGACGCGTACCCCCTTCCTCGAATCAACCACATTCTCGAAAGGCTTCGTAATGCGCACTATATTTCCACACTGGATCTCAAAAATGGATACTGGCAGATCCCCTTGGCGGAGGGAAGTAGAGAGTGCACAGCTTTTACCGTTCCTGGCCGAGGTCTCTTTGATTGGAAAGTTATGCCCTTCGGACTTCATTCGGCATCAGCGACGTTTGAGAGGGCATTGGACAGTGTCATCGGACCCCAGATGGAACCCCATGCCTTCGCTTATCTCGATGACATCATCGTCATAGGAGCCGCGTTGGAGGACCACGTCGAAAACCTACGGGAGGTGTTTCACAGACTGCGAGAAGCGAATCTCAGGCTGAATCAAAACAAATGTAGCTTCTTCCAAAAGAGTATAGTCTACTTGGGCCATGTAATCAGCGAACAAGGAATCCATACCGACCCAGAGAAGATCGTGGCAGTTAAGAAATTAGCACCCCCGAGCACCATCAAAGAATTGCGACGCTGCCTGGGCATGGCGTCGTGGTATCGCCGGTTAAAGGAAAAATTGACACAAGCCCCGTCCTAGCCTGCCCGGACTTCACGGAGAGATTTACGCTGCAGACCGACGCGAGTGCTCATGGACTAGGAGCGGTCTTGACGCAACAAGTCACCGGAGAGGAGAGGGTCATAGCCTACGCCAGCCAGCGGCTCCTAAAAGCAGAAGAAAACTACTCCGTGACAGAGCAAGAATGTTTAGCCATCGTCTGGGCTTTAGAAGACCCCCCCATGTGCAAATGGATGCAGAGGTTACGCAAACCGATCCAGACGCAACCCGAGAAGTGTAGCGAGTTCATCATAGAGAACAAAAATACAGGCACTTAGGAAACCGACCTGCTGAGGAAGACTTGCATCAATGGAAATTATGCGTAGCTAGTGATCATCGTCGCCGAGTACTTCAAGAATGCCACGACCACCCGACAGCAGGACATCAAGGAATACGAAAGACTACTGCCCGAGTGACCCAGCGATATCCCTGGCCGGGACTCTACCGCGACGTGGCCCGGTACGTGCAGCGTTGTGAAAACTGTTAGAAGTTCAAGGTGAACCAAAGTAAACCAGCCGGGCAGATGCACATACGTCAGGCAAAAGGGCCGTTCGACATTCTTTGTGCGGATTTTGTGGGCCCGTTACCGCGTTCCAAGCATGAAAACACGGTGCTCCTCGTCTTCTTCTACTCCTTCTGCAAGTGGGTGGAACTGGTACCACTCCGAAAGGCCACAACTGCACATTTGGAGAAGGGGTTCCGAGAGAGAATTCTCAGCAGGTTTGGCGTCCCCTGAAAGTTCGTGTGTGATAATGGAACACAATTCACAATTCACACAATCCTTCCGGAAATTCTGCGCATTGGCAGGCATGGAACTGGAGCACAACGCCCCATATACACCTTGGGAAAATCCGACAGAGAGAGCCAACAGGACCATAAAAACTGTGATAGCGCAATACATCGAGGGTGACCAACGTACCTGGGATGATTTGCTCCCAGAGCTGAGCCTAGCCGTGAACAGCAGCACCTCGGATACCACTGGCTTCAGCCCGGCTTTCCTAGTGCTTGGTAGAGAAGCCAGACTTCCCGGCGCCTCATACGACGAGGTGACTCCAGTGCTCGGGAAGGAACTCGAGGCCGCAGCCGACAATGCCACACGATTACAAGACATCTTCAAGGAAGTGCAAGAAAATACACAAAGCGCATCACAGGCACAGAAGAGGACATACGATCTACGCCGACGTGACTGGCCACCAGAACTGGGAACAAAGCTTGCCCCTAAATACGAAGGGCCCTATGGAGTAATCAAATTCGTATCCCCCAATATAGTCAAGCTCCAGATACACCAAGGCCGACAAAGGAAAACCGCGAGCTTAGCAGACTTGAAAGCCTTCCATGGAACAGACGACGACGACGAAGCCCAGATGACGCCGGGGGAACAGGAATGAACGATCGATTTCACGAGGGCCACTTATGGCGGCGCGCCGCTATAACGTCCTCGTACCGCAAGCGGTAACAGTCAAAAGTCGTAAGCTACGTATACATCCCCCTATGGGATTAGTTAAGTACATCACTGTAAAACTTTTCGCATGCACCGCTCAAGCAAGACACTAGGGAGGGTATTATTTACACGTTGATAATGCAGGCAGGTACTAATTACTAGGAGCTCTCCACAGACGCGACGACGATGAAGCGGCTGAACGATGGAAGCCTGGCCCAATCCCTAGGGGCATATGGTAGTACGATGGGCCACCCTAGAGGAAGTCAGCAGCCGCCGATAGGGTCCTCTACCACAACGCGCAACTTCGCTCCGGCCACCGGGCAAGGCTACGACCAGGATGAACCCTGAACATCCCGGCAGTACAATCTCTTCAGGATGCAGCCACCACCCACCGCCCAGTATGACCGACTCCCGATGGACCAGCGTCTGCGGTCAGTGCAAGGATGGCTAGACCAACGACCCAAGATCACCTCTGCAGCAGGATTGTCAGAGGAAACGCAGACATCCGGGTGCTCCGCTGCCTCAAGTCACCGCGATAAGTGGCGGCTAGTGGCCTACGGCTCCATTGGCGACGGAAGCATAACGTCCCGCCCCGCCGGTTGGGAAGCTGATCTGTGGGCCGATTGGGATCTGGTGAGCCCGAACCATGCCGAAGTCCGCTCGATCGGGGAGGCAGCCTTAGGGCCCCCCGGCAGGCAGCACCGGCCTATTCTGACGTGTTCGAGGCCAGCGAGCAAGGAGAGAGCGTCGCACTCCCTCGTTTTGGCTCCGACAGTGATCTGTGGTCGCTGATGAGCCTGGGCTACGAGCCCCAAGGAGCGCCACGAGGAGCGGACGTGCGTACACCACCCCCCAATGCCATCTCACCACCACCTGTGGTCAACGGGACGAACCACATCCCACACCCTCTCTTCAGCGTCGACGAGATGAAGATGCTCGGTTCAGAGTGAAGGAGCGTTCGCTCCCTCACAACTTTTCCGGACAGGGGAGACGGCTTTCCGTTTTCCCACCAAAGAAGGCTACCCGTCAGCGAGGAGGTGAAGAAGACGTTCCGGAGGGCTACGGGCAATTAATTTCCTTTTGTTTTAATTGTAAGTTTGCTTCATTTCCTTATCAGCCTCATTTTATTCCTTTAGTATTAAGTATTGACATCAAGTGAAATCCTTTCGTTAAATAGTTTTATGACATATAGCCTGTAAGTACCGACGTTACCATGAATCAGAAATTTTTGTTAATTATACGGCCCGAAGAGCCAATAAGAATACGAGCGTTTCGTGATTTAAAAGGGGGGGGGGGGAATAGAATCACGAGCAGCACGGTCCATCTTTAGCCAGACGTATGCTCAACGACAACAAAAGAAAAGAGCAAAGACCCAGATGCCGTAGCCGCCGACAACAAAAGAGCGAGGCCCAACAGCGATGAAAGAGGAGAGCGAAAGTCTAGACACCGCCGCCGCTGGCAACGAAAAAGAAGACGGTTGTGCCCGCGGACTGACCGTAAAAAGTAGTGCCGGGAATCAAAGCACTGAACGCTGTGAGTGGAGTGATACATCTCACCCAGAGGATACCCCGAGAAGACCGTAATCCCTCTCCTGAGAATAGGAAGAAGGGCGAGAACGACACTTGGAGCTGACCAATTCGCCGGTCAGAGAAACGTGGAGTAGTGTGCTTCAACGGCTGCCTCGACCCTTTTGTAACGCTCTAATTGTTGGCTGAGTGTGTTCCTCCCCCCAGCGTAGTGCGTAGACCAGTAGATGCCCAAAGGGGAGTCGTACGGCGATCGCCTCGATACTCTCCGGCGCGAGCGGTCGGTATCCTTGTGAAACCCTGATACCTACTTGTAAACACTTTAGGATGCCGTTCTTTACGTTCGTTCAATGTGGAACTGGGGGCAATACCAGTTTCAATAGGAAAGTTTGAGATTAGTTTATAGCAAAAAGCATATTTTGTATTGTTAGATTTAGACCTTCCACTGTAGGCATGTTTCCCCTACATATAACTTTACACATATGTACTTGGTGGTTTAAAACACACAAGGATAGACAAACTAAATATTTTTAAACGTATTGTATAAACCGCATGGAGAAGTTAAGTAATCTCTGGAAGAAGGGAATCGATTTTTTAAATAGTGAATTTGCAATCATCGGTGGCTCTATGAGCTGAGTTTTAGAAATAAATTTAGTTTCAGCGATTTCATATGCGGTGCGATGTTTTCAGAATTGTCAAGGACAGAAATCACAGAGACGCAAAAATCAATCCACAAGCCTTTTGGTGCAAAAAACCGTGGCATCAAAATCATTTGCATTGGTGTTTTCGAATTAGTAGAAGCAGCTGGTATTAAGAAAAAGGCAGCTACATATAAGGAAGATCCCTATCAGTTGCGCAGATACTGCTAAAAATATAGCTAAGGTAACTGTAAATTCAATTCGAATGAAATTAATAATAATCCTTTCTACTACTGCAACGTATTGATTAATATAAATCAGTAACCAATAGCGCCATCTCAATATTAATAAACCAGTAACAGTACTATAGAATTTAGAAAAATCAATATTAAGTTTCTTTGATCAAGAGTTAATATGTTAATATGTTAGTGAATTAATAATACTATTATTGTCAGATGGAAGAAAAGACATCAGTATTAAACTCGATGATATAACTTTGTACTTTGGTTACAATTTTTAGTTTAGTATCAGCAGAATATAATCTATTGAACTTAAAGAAATTAATACAAAAAATATAATTTCAGTAAACATAATCCTTATTGATGGGCTTATCTTAAAAATCAGAGCAAGTGCAATGCCAAGAAAAGAAAGATGAGATAAACTATCACCCAGATATGACAACTTCTGCTATCATAAAAAACCCTAAGGCACCAATAACCAGACTAATTATAATAACTACACCTAGGCTAGTTATGAAAAAGCTCTGTGTAAATAATTTAAACATGTAACATTGTCAAAAGATAAGCGACAACAACCATATCTTCCGATATTCACCTATTGAGCCACAGTATTTTTTGTCACTCACCAGGAATTTTCCTTTTTGATAAGCGTTTGAGAAGTTTTTATCCTTAGAAACTGTAGGAATTATTTCCATATAATCCATATATGTATTACATACCAGTACTACCTGACATTCTGGCTAATATACATTTTTTTGGGACTCAAGTGCTGATAACACTTATTCTTTTTCAGGAACAATGTTTATTGCTGTCTCTTGAAGATAATTGCTTGTCTCTTGAAGTCAAAATTTAGAAATTCAACTTAATGATAATCATATCTAAATCTATTCTCCCTACCCATGTCTCTAATGAATTACAAAGATCAGCAAAAACAAAAAAACTTTTAATTTGATGATATCCTGTATCTATTTTCTCTACAATATGCAAAAAAGAAATCTATGTTTGCAAGAGCTTTTACACAGAAACTTCACATTATATATATTCTCTATAACTATTCTGATATTATAGTTATAATGACATTTCGGTCAATGTTTATACAGTTTCTGATGAAAGCCAAAGCTAATTACCCTTATTTTTCTTTATGGGTAAACGCAAAGGTTGGTACAGGTAAAACAAAAATCCTGATAGATAGGGTATTAAGGCTCTTATTAGAAAATATAACAAACATTATTTGTTTAAAATTTACCAAAACTGCAGCATACGAAGTGGAAGACCGTATTCATAACACACTCAGTAAGTGGGCAGCATGTTCTGATAGTTTATGGCACATTGAACGAATGTAAAGAACCGCATCCTAAAGTGTTTGATAAAACTCTCCACAACGAAGACGTACAAGATGATAATTTATGTACGAAAAGAACAGAAAATGACTTGGAATATATGAAATATTCGATTTACAAATTAAATACATATACCAAAAATTAGCTGAGATATTAGGTGAGGGAAGCAAAAGAGACCAAAACTAGTTGGTGCAATATTGAAAAGCCATGAAAAGCCTATGTCATCCTTGATACTGAGATCCAGAAAAAAGCGTGTTCGGGCCAGCAGCATCATCATAATTAGAACCCACTGTACTTAACATTAATACAACAACATATGTAAACGCTAACGTTCGGCAGCGCTGCTGCGCTCTCTCTGTATGCTAAGGGGTCTCCGCAGCCGCCGCTTCGGCTCTAGCATTGATCTGCCGACGTTGCGGAATTTAGTGCTATGCTAATCTCTCTGCGTATTGGTTGCATAGGATCTCGTGAACATTTATCTGGCTTGGCAAAGAGCAAGCAATCGGCTTCTGCTAGCCGCCTGTATAAATAAATATTAAACATTATTAAATCAATTCGTCCTCATTTTGTTTCTGGACATAAATAGGTGCCAAAAAAGCTTGGCATCTCAAACAAAGCGTATCATTCATTATCATAAAAGCAAGCTAAAAAAAATTTCTAAATGCAGAAGAATTAATAAAACAAAAAAATCCAAGACATAATATTTTCCTATCTCAAAAAAAAAAGAGGGGAACGTTGTGAGACGCGTCTACGTCCGCGGCTCTCCTTTATACCCGGTACTCAGTCAGTATATATGTATGTCAGCTTGTTGTAATTTATTACATGTTCGCAAAAGAGAAAAATTTAATTTTAGCCAAAAAAAAAAAATATATTAAATCGAACCCTTTCGGAGATTTTTATATATTAGATGTTTCCCTTTTTGTGTACATACGTTTTTTACATCTGTCTTTTCTACATGTCTAAGTCTACTTCCTACGTATACATACACATACACGGCTGTGTGCGAGAGAGAGAGAGGGAATGAGTCTGAGCTTGGAAGGCCACTGAAATTTCATTTGTTCCTTCTGGCTATACTAATGATCCGATCTGATCCAGATTCAACACTCTGATAGATATAATCATTTTCTATGATTCTGTGTTTTTGGTTTTCCCATATCTTCAAAATTGTAGATTTTCGGCCTTTGTGGGGGCGGAAGGGGGCGTGGCCAAACTTGTCTCGGTTTGATATCACAGGAGTATCGATAGTAAGTTTGGTTGATCTAGCTCTTATAGTCTCTGATATCTAAGCGTCAAAAAATTCGATCAGGCATGGCGCCCACCCCGGTGTGTGAGAGAGAGTGAGAAGGAACGATGCATTTCGAAATGGTTTTCTTCATTGTGGCTATATTTATTATCCGATCTGATCCAGATTCAACACTCTGATAGATATAATCATTCTGTATGATTCTGTGTTTTTGGTTCTCCCATATCTTTAAAATTGTAGATTTTCGTCCTTTGTGGGGGCGGAAGGGGGCGTGGCCAAACTTGTCTCGGTTTGATATCACAGGAGTATCGATAGAAAGTTTGGTTGATCTAGCTCTTATAGTCTCTGATATCTAAGCGTCAAAAAATTCGATCAGGCATGGCGCCCACCCCGGTGTGTGAGAGAGAGCGAAAGGGAACGATGCATTTCGAAATGGTTTTCTTCATTGTGGCTATACTTATAATCCGATCTGATCCATATGATATCTGATATGATCATTGTCTATGATTCTGCGTTTTTAGTATCTGCAAAATTGTGCATGCCACAGATTTTCGTCCTTTGTGTGAGCGGAAGGGGGCGGGGCGAAATTTTGAAATACATTTGTAACAGTGTGATAGGACAGAAGTCTGGATACAAAATTAGGTTGCTCTAGCTTTTACAGTCTCTGAGCTATAGGCGCTAATGAAGACGGACGGACGTTTAGAAGGACAGACGGACGGACGGACAGACTTAGCTATTTCGACTCGGCTATTGATGCTGATCAAGAATATAAATACTTTATGGGATCGGAAACTCTTCCTTGTGGGTGTTACACACATCCATTTTTTCAACAAATCTAATATACCTCTATACTCTTCTAGTACAAGGTATAAAAATAAATATAACTGGCTTAGTGAGGATCGTATTTTTGTTGCAAGAGATCGTAATATAGAACCAAAAGACAGCATGACTTTGGTCAGACAACAAAATGTATTGATTATATTATTAGTTGATTATATTATAAGCGAACTTAAAAAGGGCGATCATACAGGTTATTGATCGGGGTTATTTGAGAATTACGGATTATATAGCAGTGCAAGATTTAATAGCTTTGGCTGAATTATTACTTCTTCCAGCAAATTATTTAGCTCTTGCGAACTTTTTAAAGTCATCGTTATTTATTTTATATCACATACAACCGCAAAAACAATCTTTATGGAAAACGCTAAGGGATTTCTCCCAAGATATTTATAGTGAATTAATTGATATTCCAGATATTTCTACTATAGAATCTTCTCTTTTAGTATTCACACATATACTTCATGCAGGTGAGAAGAAATATGCTTCAAGGCTGCGTGTTAAGTGCTTTGAAGTTATAGATGAGTTAATGAACTAATAATTGCACTTTGAACATAAAAATAAACCGTCACTTCAAGCATTCATCCAATGGGTAAAAGAGAATAGCCCAGAGATGAAGAATGCTATTTAATCAGGGCGTAATGCTGTATGAATAATTACAATTCATAAGTCAAAATGGTTGCAAGCTCCGGTAGTGTTCTTAGTGGATACAAACACAGTTCCAAGAAAAAGTGGGAACATCATATTTGATCAGGTATTTTGGTGATAATCATTATAAAAAATGTCTGCAATATGTTGCACTTACACGTGCTGAAGATGAGCTGTACATTTTAAGCAAATATCCAATACAAAAATGTTCTTTGTATGACCTGATAATTTCATGTGGAGCACCATATGAAAAGAAGCAGAGAAACTTATATCCGATATTTAAAGAAGAAACAGAAATACCATGTTTAAATTCAATTTACCGTGCCCTACCGTACCGTATTTTGCAAACGATAAGGTGGCAATCTTTGATAAGATGTTAGCTTTATATAGAAATAATGGTAAAGTATTCGACTTAGAGGGTTAGTCTGAAATTTCATTTAATGGTGTAATTAATAACGAAGTGTTAGTAGTGCGCTTAGATGGGCTATGCAATATAAAAAATAGGTGTGTTGATGTGCTCGTATGGAGCAGCTTATGCGTTTGATGTGGGAGCAATATCTTTAATATGATGGGTGGTGGAAATTCTGATGGTCTGGGCAGAAAAAGACAATATCTCAAGGGTACCTTTAGTTCAATTTGAAAGACTTTCGCGAGTAAACAACAACGTAAACAGGTACCGGAGTAAAAAGATCCATGAGGCACTCAACACCAGCTGAAAAAGTTCCTGCATCAACTACAACAGCTCTTTTAACTGGTACATCAGCTCCAGAAACAGCTCCTGCATCAACTACAACAGCTCTTTCAACAGGTACATTAGCTTCAGAAACAACTAAAACAGCTCCTGTATCCGATCCTGTATGAACTACAACAGCTCTTTTAACAGGTACATCAGCTCCAAAAACCCCTAAAACACTCCTGTATCCGTTCCTGTACTGTACCTCTTCCAGCTCCTGTTCCAGCACCAGAAATAACACTAGAAACAACTGCGATAGAAACAACAGAAACAGAAAATCACCCCACTTTTGAAAATTCTTTTATTCTATCACATCCTCAATTTAATTAATCTACAACTCTCCCTCGGGTTAAGAGCTCGGAGGAGATTCGGGTTAGGGATAATAATTAATAGCGACCCTTTTCACACTTGCATCTTTGGACTTTTTACACCCTTTACTTTTTAACTTTTTAACTATTAACCTGTTTTTTTCACGAGCTAAAGATCATCATAAAATGCCTACCCCACCCACGTATTGAGTCGGAGCTATCACTCGGGATCCGGAGCATACTTAATTACCAACCCTCCCAACTAAAGATCAATCCCAACTACAAACTACAAACAACTACAAAGCCAGAATATACTACTTCATAGACATGTCATACTATTTGTCATATATTTAATACAATTTCTTAAATAAACAATTATTTAAAATGAATTGTCTACTTTTTTCATTTGAATAAACAGATTCCATCAAATCTACTTTCCAACATCTGATATTGTTATCCCTAACATCTCCCTCTCTTCTGTCTAATGCTTTTATTTTGACAGTTAAACAGGTATTATATAGGAGATCCTTTTCTAGCAAGCTGGCGAGTTACCATGTCATAAATACATTTTGCTTGACAACTTAATGGCTTGTGCAAAAGTGCACGTACTTGTTGGCTGTGTTGCATGTAATTTTTCTTGATCATCCTCATTAGTTGAAAAATATTCACTTTTTTTTAAAGGAGCATGAAAATCAATCAAATCGAGCAGAAGCTAATGAATTAATTTCAAAATATTATAAGTAACATAAACGTTTAATTACACAAACTAGAAAATAGTGAAACATACACACATACATACTTACAAAGACATATCTGATGAAACACAAAACCAGTTGTAATACAATTTTCTAAATAAAAAAATACTTCCCTCAAAAATATCCATTGCATTTTTCTTTTTACCTTCTATTTCCTTTTGAAGGGTAACAGAAAAACCAAAACAGGTACCACCATCAACATATACCCTCCCCAGATACCATTTTCCCCTCCATAGCTACAATTCCCCTCTCTTCTTTCCTTCCAGATTTCCTTTGATTAGCTAGCTACCTACCTGACGCGCCATATAATCTACCCTCTAAGATCTGTCTGAGTTGTTACTGATCAGTTGTGGTGTGGTGTGGCAACGAGTTATGACAATTCAATTGGTCGTGTAAACAAAAGTACACATCTTCAACACATTCCTTTATTATCCCCTTTACCCATAAACAATCAATTCATGACAATTCAATTGGTCGTCTAAATAAAAAATACACATCTTCAACACATTCCTTTATTATACCCCCTTTACCCATAAAAAATCAATAAAAATATTCACACAAGACTACCTGATAATCAAAACCCCCAACGCACATGATTACGCGAGAAACATGATCGTGTAAGCACATCCCCAATCCTGTAAATCACTCGCGCATAAGCATGTGTACCCTTATAATCATAATTTATAGGTCATTAATTACCTTCCCAACATCTCCCACCACAGGAAGTACCTTTTTACCGATAATTTATGGGTCATTAATCACCTCCCCCACCCCTCCCACCACAGGAAGAACTCTTTTTACCGATAATTAATAGATCATTAATTACCTCCCCCACCTGTCACTTTTACCGGTTATTAATCACGCATATTACGCTCAGCAGCTCAAGCTTAGGAGAACTCAATCGTGGACACTTGTCTCTGGGCACGGCGATACCAGCGGGTACACTGAGGGATCCACCGTGAACATTCGCATACATTTTCACCCGTCTAGCTACACAATGATTTTGCTCTCATTGCCCCTACGATCACCGATTGTCATCCAAGTCTGGCCGTCAATGTATCCGTATGGAGTATTCCCTCGAACATTCAGCTCGACGATCCTGCCTTTTTCAACCCTCAGCGAGTGGATCTCCTCATTGGTGCGAGCATTTTTTATTATCTCCTCAGCGTAGGGCAAATCAAGCTTACTGATGGCCTGCCTCTTCTGCAGAAGACCCGGTTCGGTTGGATCGTATCTGGCGGTGGACAAAGGGTAGCAAGCTCGGCGCTCTTGGGAATTCGCAATTCTCCGGAGCCGGAATCTAGCATGGATTCAAAGTTGGATAAAACAATTCGTATGTTTTGGGAAGTCGAAAATTGTGTGGAAGCAAGTGTAAATACCAAGGAAGAATTATATTGCGAAGCGCACTTCGTAAGCCACTTTTCACGTTTGGCATCGGGGGAGTATTCAGTTGGTCTCCCATTAAAACAATATGCTGATCTCTTAGGGAGATCCTATACTCAGGCGTATCGAAGATTCATCAATTTGGAGCGCAAATTAGATCGCAACCCAACGCTTAGGGAGCGGTACTCCGCCTTTATTAGGGAGTACATTGATTTGAAGCATATGTCCCCAGTCAAACCTGATTCCCGTGGCCCTTCCCGTGATGGCTCTGCTGCTACATCAACTGGATGTTCCCTGAATGATGGGATGATGTCAGGCCCTGTCATTCAGCCGACATTGTTTAACATATTAATTCGGTTTCGCACATATCCAGTTGCTCTCACTGGGGACAATTGTAAGATGTATCGTTGCGTACAAGTGTCTCCACCTGACAATTACTATCAGTGCATCTTATGGCGATACTCCGTCCAGTCCGAGATTCAAGTCTAACCAGTAGACACCGTCCCAAACGGTACTAGGGCTGCATCATTTTTAGCAGTTCGCGCAATGCACAAGCTGGCCATCGACGAGGGTGAGTCCTACCCTCTTGGCTCAGCTGCTCTGCAACAGGAGTTCTACGTCGATGACCTCATTTCTGGCGGTAACTCAGTTGCCGAGGTCATGGAGAAGATGCACCAAACTTCCGCTGTATTGTCTCGCGGAAACTTCAAACTTAGGAAATGGTGTCCTAGTCACCAGGAAGTACTTGAGGGAGCCCTTGAAGATGACATAGAGAAATTCCTAAGGTTTTATGATGGAAGCGACATAAATAAAACTCTTGGCTTAGCATGGGACCCTGCTTCAGATCAGATGGTTTTCGCCTTATCTGCGCTGGACACAAATTTAAAGCCGTCATACCGATCGGTTTTGTCCACGATTGCTCGCTTCTACGACCCCCTGGGATTGATAAATCTTGTCATTGTCAGATGCAAAGTCTTCCTTCAGCAGCTTTGGAGGGAACATTTGGATTGGGATTTAAGCCTACCTACTACTCAGCGTTGCATTCATCTTGGATGGACTTGAGAAACAATTTGGCAAGCATCACTCGGATTTCATTTCCTCGCGTGGATCATCATTCCACTATGGCTGTAGAAGCTTATGGATTTTGTGATGCCAGCATAGAAGCATATGGCGCTTGCATATATGTCGTATCCAGGGAAGGTCCGGTGTCGAGCAAAGTTTTGTGCACAAAGTCTCGAGTGGCGCCGCTAAAAACATTATCAATCCCCAAGCTGGAATTAAGTGGAGCCCATTTGCTTGCAAAAATAATGCATAATTTAAAAGAGATTGGAATCTTTACAGGTCAGTTTTACTGCTGGTCGGACTCCTCCACAGCATTATCCTGGATACGAGATGAGCCAGCCAAATTTCAAGTTTTCTTGGCAAATCGAGTGGCATCAATTCAGGAGTTGACGGCAACCATGGAATGGCGCTATGTTGCCGCAGCTTTAAGTCCTGCTGACATCCTCTCTAGAGGCTCACTTCCCAACCAGCTTATCCAGTCAGAGCTGTTGTTTCACGGTCCATCGTTTTTGGTAGGCTCCAAGGAAGAGTGGCCTGTATTCCCTGTTCCTGAAACACCGACTATAGAGCTCCGCAAGCGAGCATTGTTAATCGCGTCTCCACATACCGATCTCACCTCAGGATGCAAATTTGCATACTCATTTTTTAGCATGCAGCGCACCTTCGCCTACATGCATAATTTCGCAAATCGTCTTCAGCACTCTGGACTCACCGTTTCCGATATCCGGCAAGGAAAGCACCTTCTAATTCGACACGTTCAGCTGGCAACCTTGTGGATGGACATAAGGGAGATTCAACGCAACGGTCAAGTCACGAAATCCAGTTCCATCAGCTCGCTCTCTCCGTTCATCGATCAGTCTGGATTATTTAGAGTTGGAAACTCATCGCTCGGATTTGATGCTCAGCACCCGTTTATTATGCCACAGGGACATCCCATAACCTGTGCTCTGATAAGATATTATCACGAGAGGAACCTCATGCTGGACCTCGCGCCCTGCTTGCCATAATTCGGCTGGTATATTGGCCAATTGAAGGAATTAAGGCAGTGTCAAAGGAAGTCAGCAAGTAGTTGAGATGCTTCAGGACTAAGCTACGCATGGTTCAGCACATCATGTGAGACCTGCCTAAAGAGCGTTCGGAAGGATCTCGACCCTTTGAAGTCACTGGAGTGGATTATTGTGGGTCCTTCATCTACCGATCAGAAATCCGCACGAGGCCTCCGATCAAGTGCTACATCAGTGTGTTCATTTGCTTCACTTCCAAGGCAATACACATGGAGCTCGTAAAAGTCCTGACCACCGCTTCGTTTCTAGGGGCATTAAAGCGTTTTACTGCCACACGAGGAAGGCCAAGTCAAATTTGTTCTGACAATGCGACAAACTTCGCTGGCGCCAAGAATGAGCTGCTAGAGCTAAAGAAGCTTTTCATGAGTGACTCGCATATGAAGGAGATCCATGAATCCTGCTTGGCTGACTCGATCGACTGGCGTTTCATCCCACCACGCTTTCCGCACTTTGGCGGATTGTGGGCAGCGGCCTTGAAGACTGCAAAACATCACCTGTACCGCTCAGTTGGGCCCTCTGTGCTTGGCTTCGACGAGCTGCGTACTCTGATCTGCCAGATCACGACAATTGTTAATTCTCGCCCTTTGCTCTCGCTTTCAGAAAATCCTGATGACTTAGATGTTTTGACCCCTGCTCATCTGCTGCTAGGTGGCCCACATGTGACAATCCTCGAGCCTGACCTAACGAAGCTCAACTATAATCGTCTGGATGGTTAGCAGCGGGTCACTCAACTGCAGCAAATCTTCTGGAGCCGTTGGCGCGAAGAGTACCTCACTCTTTTGCAAGAGCGGTCGAAGTGGCCGACTCCCACGCAAAACCTCTGCGTGAACGATGTTGTTCTGGTGAAGGACGAAAATCTTCCTCCTTTGCGTTGGCCACTGGCTAGAGTTGTCGATGTCGTCCAGGGCAAGGATGGCGTGTGCTGCGTAGCGGACTTAAAGACCGCATCACGAAACATCAGGAGGGCCATTACCCGGCCATGTCAATGGCCCCTTAGGGAGTCTGTTGAAAGGCTGGCTTCCAGCGGGGGGAGTATGTTCGGGCCGGCAGCATCATCGTAATTCAAACCCACTGTACTTAACAAGAACATACAACAACATATGTAAATGCTAACGTTCGGCAGCGCTGCTGCGCTCATTTTCTCTCATTTTTTTTCCGGACATAAAAAGGTGCCAAAAAAGCTTGGCATCTCAAACAAAGGGTTCATTTTTGTCCCCGCCACTACGAGGGGCTTGCCCCACTTCGTCTCACCGCTGTCTGGCCCACCGTTTGTATTTCCCCGCTGAAGGGCGCGTGTCAGAGGGCGTTTTGAGGGTCGCTCCCTCACACTCCCTTCTCTCCTCGGTTAGGGCAAGAAGTGACGCTGACCTGTCCATATGTGTTGCGTGACACGCGGAACCGCTTGCCGGCTTCCATCCAGATTTGCCGTTGCCTGTGGACGGTGGCGCCAAGGGCGTTGACGCGGTCTATTATGGTTTGGGGCAGTTAATATGTTAATATGTTAGTGAATTAATAATACTATTATTGTCAGATGGAAGAAAAGACATCAGTATTAAACTCGATGATATAACTTTGTACTTTGGTTACAATTTTTAGTTTAGTATCAGCAGAATATAATCTATTGAACTTAAAGAAATTAATACAAAAAATATAATTTCAGTAAACATAATCCTTATTGATGGGCTTATCTTAAAAATCAGAGCAAGTGCAATGCCAAGAAAAGAAAGATGAGATAAACTATCACCCAGATATGATAACTTCTGCTATCATAAAAAACCCTAAGGCACCAATAACCAGACTAATTATAATAACTACACCTAGGCTAGTTATGAAAAAGCTCTGTGTAAATAATTTAAACATGTAACATTGTCAAAAGATAAGCGACAACAACCATATCTTCCGATATTCACCTATTGAGCCACAGTATTTTTTGTCACTCACCAGGAATTTTCCTTTTTGATAAGCGTTTGAGAAGTTTTTATCCTTAGAAACTGTAGGAATTATTTCCATATAATCCATATATGTATTACATACCAGTACTACCTGACATTCTGGCTAATATACATTTTTTTGGGACTCAAGTGCTGATAACACTTATTCTTTTTCAGGAACAATGTTTATTGCTGTCTCTTGAAGATAATTGCTTGTCTCTTGAAGTCAAAATTTAGAAATTCAACTTAATGATAATCATATCTAAATCTATTCTCCCTACCCATGTCTCTAATGAATTACAAAGATCAGCAAAAACAAAAAAACTTTTAATTTGATGATATCCTGTATCTATTTTCTCTACAATATGCAAAAAAGAAATCTATGTTTGCAAGAGCTTTTACACAGAAACTTCACATTATATATATTCTCTATAACTATTCTGATATTATAGTTATAATGACATTTCGGTCAATGTTTATACAGTTTCTGATGAAAGCCAAAGCTAATTACCCTTATTTTTCTTTATGGGTAAACGCAAAGGTTGGTACAGGTAAAACAAAAATCCTGATAGATAGGGTATTAAGGCTCTTATTAGAAAATATAACAAACATTATTTGTTTAAAATTTACCAAAACTGCAGCAAACGAAGTGGAAGACCGTATTCATAACACACTCAGTAAGTGGGCAGCATGTTCTGATAGTTTATGGCACATTGAACGAATGTAAAGAACCGCATCCTAAAGTGTTTGATAAAACTCTCCACAACGAAGACGTACAAGATGATAATTTATGTACGAAAAGAACAGAAAATGACTTGGAATATATGAAATATTCGATTTACAAATTAAATACATATACCAAAAATTAGCTGAGATATTAGGTGAGGGAAGCAAAAGAGACCAAAACTAGTTGGTGCAATATTGAAAAGCCATGAAAAGCCTATGTCATCCTTGATACTGAGATCCAGAAAAAAGCGTGTTCGGGCCAGCAGCATCATCATAATTAGAACCCACTGTACTTAACATTAATACAACAACATATGTAAACGCTAACGTTCGGCAGCGCTGCTGCGCTCTCTCTGTATGCTAAGGGGTCTCCGCAGCCGCCGCTTCGGCTCTAGCATTGATCTGCCGACGTTGCGGAATTTAGTGCTATGCTAATCTCTCTGCGTATTGGTTGCATAGGATCTCGTGAACATTTATCTGGCTTGGCAAAGAGCAAGCAATCGGCTTCTGCTAGCCGCCTGTATAAATAAATATTAAACATTATTAAATCAATTCGTCCTCATTTTGTTTCTGGACATAAATAGGTGCCAAAAAAGCTTGGCATCTCAAACAAAGCGTATCATTCATTATCATAAAAGCAAGCTAAAAAAAATGTCTAAATGCAGAAGAATTAATAAAACAAAAAAATCCAAGACATAATATTTTCCTATCTCAAAAAAAAAAGAGGGGAACGTTGTGAGACGCGTCTACGTCCGCGGCTCTCCTTTATACCCGGTACTCAGTCAGTATATATGTATGTCAGCTTGTTGTAATTTATTACATGTTCGCAAAAGAGAAAAATTTAATTTTAGCCAAAAAAAAAAAATATATTAAATCGAACCCTTTCGGAGATTTTTATATATAAGATGTTTCCCTTTTTGTGTACATACGTTTTTTACATCTGTCTTTTCTACATGTCTAAGTCTACTTCCTACGTATACATACACATACACGGCTGTGTGCGAGAGAGAGAGAGGGAATGAGTCTGAGCTTGGAAGGCCACTGAAATTTCATTTGTTCCTTCTGGCTATACTAATGATCCGATCTGATCCAGATTCAACACTCTGATAGATATAATCATTTTCTATGATTCTGTGTTTTTGGTTTTCCCATATCTTCAAAATTGTAGATTTTCGGCCTTTGTGGGGGCGGAAGGGGGCGTGGCCAAACTTGTCTCGGTTTGATATCACAGGAGTATCGATAGTAAGTTTGGTTGATCTAGCTCTTATAGTCTCTGATATCTAAGCGTCAAAAAATTCGATCAGGCATGGCGCCCACCCCGGTGTGTGAGAGAGAGTGAGAAGGAACGATGCATTTCGAAATGGTTTTCTTCATTGTGGCTATATTTATTATCCGATCTGATCCAGATTCAACACTCTGATAGATATAATCATTCTGTATGATTCTGTGTTTTTGGTTCTCCCATATCTTCAAAATTGTAGATTTTCGTCCTTTGTGGGGGCGGAAGGGGGCGTGGCCAAACTTGTCTCGGTTTGATATCACAGGAGTATCGATAGAAAGTTTGGTTGATCTAGCTCTTATAGTCTCTGATATCTAAGCGTCAAAAAATTCGATCAGGCATGGCGCCCACCCCGGTGTGTGAGAGAGAGCGAAAGGGAACGATGCATTTCGAAATGGTTTTCTTCATTGTGGCTATACTTATAATCCGATCTGATCCATATGATATCTGATATGATCATTGTCTATGATTCTGCGTTTTTAGTATCTGCAAAATTGTGCATGCCACAGATTTTCGTCCTTTGTGTGAGCGGAAGGGGGCGGGGCGAAATTTTGAAATACATTTGTAACAGTGTGATAGGACAGAAGTCTGGATACAAAATTAGGTTGCTCTAGCTTTTACAGTCTCTGAGCTATAGGCGCTAATGAAGACGGACGGACGTTTAGAAGGACAGACGGACGGACGGACAGACTTAGCTATTTCGACTCGGCTATTGATGCTGATCAAGAATATAAATACTTTATGGGATCGGAAACTCTTCCTTGTGGGTGTTACACACATCCATTTTTTCAACAAATCTAATATACCTCTATACTCTTCTAGTACAAGGTATAAAAATAAATATAACTGGCTTAGTGAGGATCGTATTTTTGTTGCAAGAGATCGTAATATAGAACCAAAAGACAGCATGACTTTGGTCAGACAACAAAATGTATTGATTATATTATTAGTTGATTATATTATAAGCGAACTTAAAAAGGGCGATCATACAGGTTATTGATCGGGGTTATTTGAGAATTACGGATTATATAGCAGTGCAAGATTTAATAGCTTTGGCTGAATTATTACTTCTTCCAGCAAATTATTTAGCTCTTGCGAACTTTTTAAAGTCATCGTTATTTATTTTATATCACATACAACCGCAAAAACAATCTTTATGGAAAACGCTAAGGGATTTCTCCCAAGATATTTATAGTGAATTAATTGATATTCCAGATATTTCTACTATAGAATCTTCTCTTTTAGTATTCACACATATACTTCATGCAGGTGAGAAGAAATATGCTTCAAGGCTGCGTGTTAAGTGCTTTGAAGTTATAGATGAGTTAATGAACTAATAATTGCACTTTGAACATAAAAATAAACCGTCACTTCAAGCATTCATCCAATGGGTAAAAGAGAATAGCCCAGAGATGAAGAATGCTATTTAATCAGGGCGTAATGCTGTATGAATAATTACAATTCATAAGTCAAAATGGTTGCAAGCTCCGGTAGTGTTCTTAGTGGATACAAACACAGTTCCAAGAAAAAGTGGGAACATCATATTTGATCAGGTATTTTGGTGATAATCATTATAAAAAATGTCTGCAATATGTTGCACTTACACGTGCTGAAGATGAGCTGTACATTTTAAGCAAATATCCAATACAAAAATGTTCTTTGTATGACCTGATAATTTCATGTGGAGCACCATATGAAAAGAAGCAGAGAAACTTATATCCGATATTTAAAGAAGAAACAGAAATACCATGTTTAAATTCAATTTACCGTGCCCTACCGTACCGTATTTTGCAAACGATAAGGTGGCAATCTTTGATAAGATGTTAGCTTTATATAGAAATAATGGTAAAGTATTCGACTTAGAGGGTTAGTCTGAAATTTCATTTAATGGTGTAATTAATAACGAAGTGTTAGTAGTGCGCTTAGATGGGCTATGCAATATAAAAAATAGGTGTGTTGATGTGCTCGTATGGAGCAGCTTATGCGTTTGATGTGGGAGCAATATCTTTAATATGATGGGTGGTGGAAATTCTGATGGTCTGGGCAGAAAAAGACAATATCTCAAGGGTACCTTTAGTTCAATTTGAAAGACTTTCGCGAGTAAACAACAACGTAAACAGGTACCGGAGTAAAAAGATCCATGAGGCACTCAACACCAGCTGAAAAAGTTCCTGCATCAACTACAACAGCTCTTTTAACTGGTACATCAGCTCCAGAAACAGCTCCTGCATCAACTACAACAGCTCTTTCAACAGGTACATTAGCTTCAGAAACAACTAAAACAGCTCCTGTATCCGATCCTGTATGAACTACAACAGCTCTTTTAACAGGTACATCAGCTCCAAAAACCCCTAAAACACTCCTGTATCCGTTCCTGTACTGTACCTCTTCCAGCTCCTGTTCCAGCACCAGAAATAACACTAGAAACAACTGCGATAGAAACAACAGAAACAGAAAATCACCCCACTTTTGAAAATTCTTTTATTCTATCACATCCTCAATTTAATTAATCTACAACTCTCCCTCGGGTTAAGAGCTCGGATTGGAGATTCGGGTTAGGGATAATAATTAATAGCGACCCTTTTCACACTTGCATCTTTGGACTTTTTACACCCTTTACTTTTTAACTTTTTAACTATTAACCTGTTTTTTTCACGAGCTAAAGATCATCATAAAATGCCTACCCCACCCACGTATTGAGTCGGAGCTATCACTCGGGATCCGGAGCATACTTAATTGCCAACCCTCCCAACTAAAGATCAATCCCAACTACAAACTACAAACAACTACAAAGCCAGAATATACTACTTCATAGACATGTCATACTATTTGTCATATATTTAATACAATTTCTTAAATAAACAATTATTTAAAATGAATTGTCTACTTTTTTCATTTGAATAATTACACAAACTAGAAAATAGTGAAACATACACACATACATACTTACAAAGACATATCTGATGAAACACAAAACCAGTTGTAATACAATTTTCTAAATAAAAAAATACTTCCCTCAAAAATATCCATTGCATTTTTCTTTTTACCTTCTATTTCCTTTTGAAGGGTAACAGAAAAACCAAAACAGGTACCACCATCAACATATACCCTCCCCAGATACCATTTTCCCCTCCATAGCTACAATTCCCCTCTCTTCTTTCCTTCCAGATTTCCTTTGATTAGCTAGCTACCTACCTGACGCGCCATATAATCTACCCTCTAAGATCTGTCTGAGTTGTTACTGATCAGTTGTGGTGTGGTGTGGCAACGAGTTATGACAATTCAATTGGTCGTGTAAACAAAAGTACACATCTTCAACACATTCCTTTATTATCCCCTTTACCCATAAACAATCAATTCATGACAATTCAATTGGTCGTCTAAATAAAAAATACACATCTTCAACACATTCCTTTATTATACCCCCTTTACCCATAAAAAATCAATAAAAATATTCACACAAGACTACCTGATAATCAAAACCCCCAACGCACATGATTACGCGAGAAACATGATCGTGTAAGCACATCCCCAATCCTGTAAATCACTCGCGCATAAGCATGTGTACCCTTATAATCATAATTTATAGGTCATTAATTACCTTCCCAACATCTCCCACCACAGGAAGTACCTTTTTACCGATAATTTATGGGTCATTAATCACCTCCCCCACCCCTCCCACCACAGGAAGAACTCTTTTTACCGATAATTAATAGATCATTAATTACCTCCCCCACCTGTCACTTTTACCGGTTATTAATCACGCATATTACGCTCAGCAGCTCAAGCTTAGGAGAACTCAATCGTGGACACTTGTCTCTGGGCACGGCGATACCAGCGGGTACACTGAGGGATCCACCGTGAACATTCGCATACATTTTCACCCGTCTAGCTACACAATGATTTTGCTCTCATTGCCCCTACGATCACCGATTGTCATCCAAGTCTGGCCGTCAATGTATCCGTATGGAGTATTCCCTCGAACATTCAGCTCGACGATCCTGCCTTTTTCAATCCTCAGCGAGTGGATCTCCTCATTGGTGCGAGCATTTTTTATTATCTCCTCAGCGTAGGGCAAATCAAGCTTACTGATGGCCTGCCTCTTCTGCAGAAGACCCGGTTCGGTTGGATCGTATCTGGCGGTGGACAAAGGGTAGCAAGCTCGGCGCTCTTGGGAATTCGCAATTCTCCGGAGCCGGAATCTAGCATGGATTCAAAGTTGGATAAAACACTTCGTATGTTTTGGGAAGTCGAAAATTGTGTGGAAGCAAGTGTAAATACCAAGGAAGAATTATATTGCGAAGCGCACTTCGTAAGCCACTTTTCACGTTTGGCATCGGGGGAGTATTCAGTTGGTCTCCCATTAAAACAATATGCTGATCTCTTAGGGAGATCCTATACTCAGGCGTATCGAAGATTCATCAATTTGGAGCGCAAATTAGATCGCAACCCAACGCTTAGGGAGCGGTACTCCGCCTTTATTAGGGAGTACATTGATTTGAAGCATATGTCCCCAGTCAAACCTGATTCCCGTGGCCCTTCCCGTGATGGCTCTGCTGCTACATCAACTGGATGTTCCCTGAATGATGGGATGATGTCAGGCCCTGTCATTCAGCCGACATTGTTTAACATATTAATTCGGTTTCGCACATATCCAGTTGCTCTCACTGGGGACAATTGTAAGATGTATCGTTGCGTACAAGTGTCTCCACCTGACAATTACTATCAGTGCATCTTATGGCGATACTCCGTCCAGTCCGAGATTCAAGTCTAACCAGTAGACACCGTCCCAAACGGTACTAGGGCTGCATCATTTTTAGCAGTTCGCGCAATGCACCAGCTGGCCATCGACGAGGGTGAGTCCTACCCTCTTGGCTCAGCTGCTCTGCAACAGGAGTTCTACGTCGATGACCTCATTTCTGGCGGTAACTCAGTTGCCGAGGTCATGGAGAAGATGCACCAAACTTCCGCTGTATTGTCTCGCGGAAACTTCAAACTTAGGAAATGGTGTCCTAGTCACCAGGAAGTACTTGAGGGAGCCCTTGAAGATGACATAGAGAAATTCCTAAGGTTTTATGATGGAAGCGACATAAATAAAACTCTTGGCTTAGCATGGGACCCTGCTTCAGATCAGATGGTTTTCGCCTTATCTGCGCTGGACACAAATTTAAAGCCGTCATACCGATCGGTTTTGTCCACGATTGCTCGCTTCTACGACCCCCTGGGATTGATAAATCTTGTCATTGTCAGATGCAAAGTCTTCCTTCAGCAGCTTTGGAGGGAACATTTGGATTGGGATTTAAGCCTACCTACTACTCAGCGTTGCATTCATCTTGGATGGACTTGAGAAACAATTTGGCAAGCATCACTCGGATTTCATTTCCTCGCGTGGATCATCATTCCACTATGGCTGTAGAAGCTTATGGATTTTGTGATGCCAGCATAGAAGCATATGGCGCTTGCATATATGTCGTATCCAGGGAAGGTCCGGTGTCGAGCAAAGTTTTGTGCACAAAGTCTCGAGTGGCGCCGCTAAAAACATTATCAATCCCCAAGCTGGAATTAAGTGGAGCCCATTTGCTTGCAAAAATAATGCATAATTTAAAAGAGATTGGAATCTTTACAGGTCAGTTTTACTGCTGGTCGGACTCCTCCACAGCATTATCCTGGATACGAGATGAGCCAGCCAAATTTCAAGTTTTCTTGGCAAATCGAGTGGCATCAATTCAGGAGTTGACGGCAACCATGGAATGGCGCTATGTTGCCGCAGCTTTAAGTCCTGCTGACATCCTCTCTAGAGGCTCACTTCCCAACCAGCTTATCCAGTCAGAGCTGTTGTTTCACGGTCCATCGTTTTTGGTAGGCTCCAAGGAAGAGTGGCCTGTGTTCCCTGTTCCTGAAACACCGACTATAGAGCTCCGCAAGCGAGCATTGTTAATCGCGTCTCCACATACCGATCTCACCTCAGGATGCAAATTTGCATACTCATTTTTTAGCATGCAGCGCACCTTCGCCTACATGCATAAATTCGCAAATCGTCTTCAGCACTCTGGACTCACCGTTTCCGATATCCGGCAAGGAAAGCACCTTCTAATTCGACACGTTCAGCTGGCAACCTTGTGGATGGACATAAGGGAGATTCAACGCAACGGTCAAGTCACGAAATCCAGTTCCATCAGCTCGCTCTCTCCGTTCATCGATCAGTCTGGATTATTTAGAGTTGGAAACTCATCGCTCGGATTTGATGCTCAGCACCCGTTTATTATGCCACAGGGACATCCCATAACCTGTGCTCTGATAAGATATTATCACGAGAGGAACCTCATGCTGGACCTCGCGCCCTGCTTGCCATAATTCGGCTGGTATATTGGCCAATTGAAGGAATTAAGGCAGTGTCAAAGGAAGTCAGCAAGTATTTGAGATGCTTCAGGACTAAGCTGCGCATGGTTCAGCACATCATGTGAGACCTGCCTAAAGAGCGTTCGGAAGGATCTCGACCCTTTGAAGTCACTGGAGTGGATTATTGTGGGTCCTTCATCTACCGATCAGAAATCCGCACGAGGCCTCCGATCAAGTGCTACATCAGTGTGTTCATTTGCTTCACTTCCAAGGCAATACACATGGAGCTCGTAAAAGTCCTGACCACCGCTTCGTTTCTAGGGGCATTAAAGCGTTTTACTGCCACACGAGAAAGGCCAAGTCAAATTTGTTCTGACAATGCGACAAACTTCGCTGGCGCCAAGAATGAGCTGCTAGAGCTAAAGAAGCTTTTCATGAGTGACTCGCATATGAAGGAGGTCCATGAATCCTGCTTGGCTGACTCGATCGACTGGCGTTTCATCCCACCACGCTTTCCGCACTTTGGCGGATTGTGGGCAGCGGCCTTGAAGACTGCAAAACATCACCTGTACCGCTCAGTTGGGCCCTCTGTGCTTGGCTTCGACGAGCTGCGTACTCTGATCTGCCAGATCACGACAATTGTTAATTCTCGCCCTTTGCTCTCGCTTTCAGAAAATCCTGATGACTTAGATGTTTTGACCCCTGCTCATCTGCTGCTAGGTGGCCCACATGTGACAATCCTCGAGCCTGACCTAACGAAGCTCAACTATAATCGTCTGGATGGTTAGCAGCGGGTCACTCAACTGCAGCAAATCTTCTGGAGCCGTTGGCGCGAAGAGTACCTCACTCTTTTGCAAGAGCGGTCGAAGTGGCCGACTCCCACGCAAAACCTCTGCGTGAACGATGTTGTTCTGGTGAAGGACGAAAATCGTCCTCCTTTGCGTTGGCCACTGGCTAGAGTTGTCGATGTCGTCCAGGGCAAGGATGGCGTGTGCTGCGTAGCGGACTTAAAGACCGCATCACGAAACATCAGGAGGGCCGTTACCCGGCCATGTCAATTGCCCCTTAGGGAGTCTGTTGAAAGGCTGGCTTCCAGCAGGGGGAGTATGTTCGGGCCGGCAGCATCATCGTAATTCAAAACCCACTGTACTTAACAAGAACATACAACAACATATGTAAATGCTAACGTTCGGCAGCGCTGCTGCGCTCATTTTCTCTCATTTTTTTTCCGGACATAAAAAGGTGCCAAAAAAGCTTGGCATCTCAAACAAAGGGTTCATTTTTGTCCCCGCCACTACGAGGGGCTTGCCCCACTTCGTCTCACCGCTGCCTGGCCCACCGTTTGTATTTCCCCGCTGAAGGGCGCGTGTCAGAGGGCGTTTTGAGGGTCGCTCCCTCACACTCCCTTCTCTCCTCGGTTAGGGCAAGAAGTGACGCTGACCTGTCCATATGTGTTGCGTGACACGCGGAACCGCTTGCCGGCTTCCATCCAGATTTGCCGTTGCCTGTGGACGGTGGCGCCAAGGGCGTTGACGCGGTCTATTATGGTTTGGGGCAGTTTCCGCTCGACGGTCTCTACCCGCCTCTCTCTGGGCGCGACGGGCCATTCGGTTTCTATTTGCAAGTCGTCTTAACCCTGGATCTCCTCGAACAGGCTCAATGGTACGACGGCTTCTACTTCCTCCAGCCCGAACGAGGTGTCGCTACCTTCAGGTTATGGTTTCGGGTTCAACTCACTCTCGGAGTCGCTTTGAAGTCTGGCCTCCTCTGACCTGGTGGATACCCTGCGAGCTCTAGCCGGGTGGACCGCCCGTCGAGGTGTTATTTGGGCGTCGTGCCCTGCCACGCTCTCGTCGCTGGAGACGATGGTGATGATCTCGTCGGACGGAGGGCGCCGTGATCAGGGCGTTGGAATTCTTGACTCGGCTGCCGGCAGAGCCGTGCCTTCAACATCATCTTCACCGCTGGAGAAAACTATTGCTGTGTTCGCGGGGGTGTGGCGGGATCTGTTTGGTTGGCTCTTAGCCGACGTGGAGTCGCGACCTCCGCTTCGTCTTCGTCGCTCGAAAGAATGATGATTGTCGAAACTTCTGGGGCGCGTGGTGAGCCTGCCGGGTCGATCGATGGTCTGGCCGCGGGGAGGGGCACCTCTCGGGGCTTGTCCTCATCACTGGCGCTGGACTCCTCGCCGGAAGGGTATGAGTCCCAGAAGGGGCTGGGAGCTCAGCACTCGCGCCACAGGCCGTGGCCGTCTCTAGGGGACGTTAGTGAGAGTCGGTCAGGCAGGGCGGGCACGAACAACAGCTCCTGGGCGTACCAACCTATCGGACAGTAGGAAGGGGTTGGCGGTGATTCACTGCGTGGGCTCGCACCACCTCCCTGATTCTCCTCCGGCGTCGATGCCCTCATCAGTTTCGGTGTCTGCCTCGTGGATCTCCTCCCGGGCTTGGCCGGACCAACGATGTTCAACTCTCGGTTGAGGGCTGCCAGGACATGCGATGGGGTACCTCGGCAGACCTCGACCGTCATAGAGGCAGTCCTCCTCACTCTCCGTACTTCCTTCCGTGGAGTCCTTCTCACATCGACAGTTCGCCCCGAGGATACGAACTTCCGTTGGATTCGTGGAGTACTCGCCCGAAGTGTAGTTGGCTACGTCGTCTGACGTCAACTTCCGGCGGCAGTGAGTTTAGTCGCGGTGAGGACGGGGGTCGAATGGGGGTGGAGCGCAGGTAGTGGCCAGCATACGTCGGGTGGCCTCCCGGGATGTGGACGGCTGGTCGTCCAAGGATCGGCGGTATATTTCATCCACGGCGTCGCTCTAGCGAGGAGAAAGTAAAGCGGCGATGTGGGCGCTGGTGTTGTCGCTTCGTGTGGCAACCGGGGCAGTGGATGGGGAGTTCGATGGCGGCACACTGCTGAAGTTGGCGCCAATTACGACTCATCAGGAGATGAACAAGCTTACCTGCCTGCAAGTCAACGGCATTCAGAGCATCCTGCCCGACGCAAAGCCCTTCAAGCTGATTGGCATCGAGACCTGGTCCTGGGCTTCACCTGCGACAAGTTCCGCCTGGAGGAGACCATCGGTCAGAAGAAAAATGTATACACGCTGTGGGTGCGCTACAAGAAGTCACCACACTCTCCGGCCAGCCGTATGCCCATCCCAGTGCACTACGATGAGCACGTCGATATCCTCCACGAGGTGTTTGAGATCGAGAGCTTGACGTGCATGGCCCCCTCGCCGAGTACTGGCCACTAAGCGACTATCGACCCGATGCAAGAGTTCATCTCGCCCACCGACGACCACGTGGATAGGGCTTTCCCCCACTTTAAGCACAAGCACGGCATGGCTTACCGCACTGAGCAGGAGCACGAACACAGGAAGAACATCTTCCGCCAGAACCTGCGCTACATTCACTCTAAGAACCGGCCTAAGCTAACCTACACGCTGGCCGTCATCATCATTTCGCCGGCAAGACGGAGGAGGAGCTGAAGGCCAGCCGCGGCTACAAATCGTCAGACGGCTATAACACAGGCAAGCCCTTCCCCTACGATGTGTCTAAGCACCAGGATGAGATTCCCGGCCAATACGATTGGCGTCTGTTCGGTGCTGTTACCCCAGTCAAACCCCAATAGGTGTGCGGATCTTGCTGGTCCTTCAGCACCATTGGCCACCTGGAGGGAGCTTTCTTCCTCAAGAACGGCGGTAATTTGGTCCGTCTCTCCCAGAAGGCATTGATCGATTGCTCCTGGCCCTTTGGCAACAAAGGCTGCGAAGGCGGCGAGGACTTCCGCGTCTATCAGTGGATGATGCAGGTAGGCGACGTTTCCACCGAAGAGGAGTACGGACCGTATCTTGCCCAGGACGGCTACTGTCGTATCAACAACGTCACCGTGGTGGCGCCCATCAAGAGCTTTGTGAATGTCACGTTCGCCAATTTTCTGGCGTCACCTGTTGTTTCCCTCTGGCCAACGTGCCGGTGCGTGCGCCGTTTCCCGAATATCTCGTCGGTGCGCGTGGTGTACGCTGATGCTGTTGCTACGGAGGGGAAGGAAAGGCTGGCTTCAACTGTACTTGAGTCGGAGGGTCAAAGATTCGGTGCGTACTGCTGTTTGTTGGTTTTTTTTTTCTGCTGTCACTGTATTATGTGTTTGGACTATCAAAAATGCGAAAACACCTTCCTGGTCAGACTGCGGGGCCGTGTGCCCGGCCACTGGGTTTTCGGCAGGGCGTCGGAGGTGGTCCCCGGCGTGGAGAGGTGGGGCGGCCGTGCGTTTGGGTCTGCCGGACACTGATTGCGGACACTCTAACACTTTTCGCTCCCGATCATATCCCTGAGGTCCCTGCTCGGGCGCAATCTGTAAGGAAGTGATCTCGGCTGGGGTACATATCTCAGTCTCCCAATGCCCAGTCAACGCATACAGAAAATTTGTATAGGTGAGGCAACTCACATGGCAAGGCCTTGACGGGGGTTGCGTGGCGTGAGGGCGAGGTCAAACGCCGCCGTGGTCCACAATTCAAGGCACCAATTTCCAAACGGACGCGCGACTGACGACGTGACCCTCGCTAAGCCAACAGAGAAGGGTGTACTACCGGAGGGAGGGTTACAGTTCGCGGATGTCGTGCCAGCCTTAGGCTTTCCCGCGTGCGACACCGTTAACTAGTTTCTCCAAGCACAGGATTTACTACTATGTGGATCTACGAGGGGAGAGGGGGTCGACGTTGTGAGCGCTGTGCCAGCCTTAGGCTTTCCCGCGTACAGCGACGTTTCGCTTCACCCCTGGGGATATGGGAAAGGTTTCTTAGGAAGGATCACACTCGTGCCACGCCCCACGCTAGAACAGCGAAGCCTCGGAGAACTAGGCGTCGGGTGGGAGGAAATAAGAAATAATAGTCGGGATTTCGTTTAACAATTTTAATTATAAACCTTGATAATCATGTGATTTAAGTCAAAGGACCACCCCGCCTCGTGTTGGCTTCAGTAGCCGTTAATTTTGCTGCACTGTGCTGCCTACGCACTACAAAAGAAAAACTGAGAAAAGGGCGGGAGGGGAAACGAAAACGAGAGCGTTCACGCTCATCGACGGCACACTAACTGCGCATTCGACCAGGGCACCGTTATAAGAGAGATGGGGGGAAAGACAGACGCCAGCCACAAACACGTGGATTTGCGGGCGTCCCTACCGATCATCGCACCATTCTCTACGGTTCCTTCTCGCCTACGGCCTTGGCTTAACCTATGTCTCCTAACCTAACCTAACCTATGTCTCCTCCTTCCACAAATGATCCTTGGGTGTTCTTCTTGGGGCGCAGCTTATTGCGTACACGTACTCCGTCACTCACAATATTTTTTTTTTCGTCGGCACAACTTGTCACTTTGGTTTCCAGGAATCGACTCTCGATCATTGAGTATGCCTAGGGATGAGCCTTGCTGTCGATGGATGGGCTCTGACAAACAGGGGACCCTGCTAGCAAAATGTGCGCTTTGCTTTCGCTACTAACTAACCATATTTCCAATAACTCTTAACCTTTGGATTATGAACTAGATAAGAAATAATAATAATAACGTAATAACCAAAAGAAAACTTGGGTAAAATTGGCTCCAGCCCATTTTTGTCCCCGCCACTACGAGGGCTGCTCGGTCGTAAGAAAATAATAATAAATGCTCGGGGCTCTGCCCCGCTTCGTCTCACCGCTGTCTGTGTATTTTGTATTTCGTTTGTATTTCCCCGCTGAAGGCCTGTAGGCGCGTGTCAGAGGGCGTTGTGAGGGTTACTCCCTCACAGAACCTGCAATTGAGCGAGATTTGGAGAAAGAAATTGGGTAGCCCGATACGGCCCCTCGAATTTCGAGGCCAATTTGGAGGCAAAGTCTTCTGATGCTTTGTTTGTCATTGTTGGTTTTGACTATTTAGAACATCGCTCTCATCTGCTGGGCTTTGGTCTCAGGGTCAACGATACCAGTTCCTGTTCCCGGCGTGACTTCGTCGTACAACGCACCCGGGAGTCTTGGTTCATGGCCTTGGAGTAAAAACGCTGGGCTGAATCTCATTGAATCGGACACACTGTAGTTGATCGCGAGTGTGATCTCTGGCAGGAGCTCATCCCAGGTATTCTGTTTCCTTCAATGTATTGGGCTAGCATTGTTTTGATCGTTCGGTTGGCGCGTTCGGTTGGATTTTGTTGTCCATTCCTAGTTACTTGCAAAATCCTTTAAACGATCGGCTAGTGAACTATGTTCCGTTGTCACAAACAGAAGAGGGTATGTGTCGGGGACGGATCGTGCGTTCAATTGTCGAAAGTCTATACACATCCTGATGTCTCCTGTCTTTTTGCCGACAAGTGCCACCGTGTGGACTTTTCGAAGGCTTAATGTGGCAATCCCTTAGCAATTTCTTTGCGGAAGGTCTCCCATGGTTCTCCGCTGAGGCGGCGCATTCTAAACCAACTCTCGGCCCGTCCTGTCAGTAGTACCAGGATTCCTTGGGATAAATGTTCCAGATCTAGTCTGTAAGTAGCTGCCCTCTCTTGCTGAACCGTTGAACACGATGCTCCTCGTTCCGTGCGATTACCTTCGCTGATTGGTCCTTATTTGTTGTGATGTTTCGGTGGAGAAGGCCCACTGTCAGCGCAGCGGATCCTGATGCCACGATGCCAGGGCTACTAGCGGGTGTAACATAACTGGGGGACGCACATGGGGGATGGATTTGCAAAGGAGGGGGATTCAAGTATCCGGGCCAGTGGTACAAGGAAAATCTGGGGCCAGAATCTCAGAATGGCGGAGATACGGAGGAAATGTTCGTAGGCGCGGTATCAGAAGCTGCGTTAGTCGAGGGACCAGGATACACGTGGCCTGGCGAACAGATTGGCGTGAACCTGATCTTCACTGGCAAGGCTCTGCGATGTTCGATTAGATTTCCAGTTATCCTTTCTGGCTCGAATTCGTTGTTTTACTGGGCCACGACTCGCGGAGAATTACTTTTCGGGCGGGCAAAGCACGTGGGCTGATCGCTGTTGCCGTAGTTCACTGTCGTCACTATTATTCGCAAGGAGGATCCGGAAGCACTGGCTCGACGGCTGGGAAGCACTGACTATGTACGCTGTATGCTGACCGAAGGCTGGGAAGCACTGACTCCCAATCCCGGGTAGCCAGGCTTGTATTACGTTTGTCGGGCGGTCAGGCATCTGCCGGCGTCGACGTCTCGGAATCTGCCGAGAACACCACGCGAGAGAGCTAGTGACAAAATGGTTAGATAGGTAGACGAAGATCGTAAAGTGCGGATTGTGAAAAGGAGATTTGCATGCATTCTGCACATACTATGGGAGTCCATACTATCCAAATCTAGAGCTATTCTCTTTCCTTTGCGATTTTGCTGCATTCTCCCTTCGTGCTTCGTGCTCGTATGCTCGTCTCGTTGTCGACTAACGGGGACTGATTCTGGCATGATTTGCTTGCTGCTAGGCTGTACTTGGTCGCGTGGGTTTTTTTGTTCTCTCTCACTCTCTCTCTTCAACTCTCTTTGCCGACAGATAACGGGGACTGCAAAAATTTTCTGAAGGCTTGGCTGGCGGCTGACGGCTGGACTGTACTTTTTTTTACCACGTTTCTACACTGCTCCACTATAAGCGTCTTCTCGGTTTGATGCGATACTACCTTTGCTATATGCTTGTGGGTCTTTAGGCCACGAAGGGTGGAATCCTTCAGGAAACTAACAATTGTCTCAACAGTCCCTGCTCGGGCGCCATCTGTAAGGTAGTGATCTTGGGCTGGGATATAAATCTCAGTCTACCCAGGGTCACTTACAGTTTATTTGTAAGTTGCCGAGACTATCGAGACTGGAGGGCGTATCATTGGATAGCGTTTATCATGTATCATGTATGGACGGGTAGGGCACACTCCGAGCGGACACCCTCCCGATTCCGGCAGGGTAAAACCCTGTTGCCAAGACCAGGATGGGTATTCCAGCGTTAGAGGAGAAGAGTCGGAACTACGATCGGGGCTCCGATCAGATACAGGGCGAGTAGAGAGAAATATCTTGTGGATAAACGTATGTATATGAGTTTATTATGAATCCCTACACTTCCCTGCCTATACTTCACCGCACTCCTACTCTAGGCCCTACTCCTATCTTGGCCATCGGCCAGCTCACCCGTGGGTCTGATGGCGATGGTCCAGGTTTCCGTGGCTTCTTTTCCCTGTGTCCATGCCTTGGCGGGCGTCGGTCGATCCTCGTCTGTCTGCTCTTATCGATGCAAGTATGTGGTCTTCTCTGGCGTGTGATACTGCTGGAGAAGGTTCCGCGGAGGTTTCGTTCCGCGGAAACCACGCGGCTCTATTATGGAACCGTATCACGCACTCCCGCGAATTGGCCATACGCATCCAGAATTCGACTCTTCTTTCTTGCTCTTACCAAAGCCACTCGAACCCAAGCCTGCGTTTCGGGTCAACGGGACTTCTTGAAAGAGAGGCATTTCGCTGCTTTGGCTCGCTGTGGATCTCTCTGCGTGACGGGCTGAGTGCCGCTTTCGGTGGCTGCCGCTCTCACTCTCCCTTCACGAATTCGGTTTCAATGTGGGTGTCCGCCGTCTCTTGTTTTCTGCCGTTGCCTCTTTGCTGCGGCTCTGCTTACGCTAATAAAACTAGCCTTATTGGGTACTAATTATTATTAATTATTACATCTTTAATTTTATTATTATTATTTTTTCTCTTAAATCCTCTCTATATTAAATTCTTTTTAATTATACCCGTATGACATAAGCTGGACTAGCAGCAAAAATAGAGATAGACTTATGTAAAAGGCATGCAGTGAGAGCGAGAGAGATATATGCGTCCAGTTGATTTTCCGGTTGAGCTGGGAGCAGCGCTGCGGCAAAGTTTATCGATTGCTATACTTTTTAGATACAATTTTGCTGGCTGGCTGGCTGTGTGTGTTCGAAAACATCATATAGTTACAAATTGGGCCTCATTTATTCCACTAATAGCCGGGAGTCGGGCTTAGAGACGACTACGAACATTAATTTTTAGATTTTTTCTATCATGCTATCTCTCTCTTCGCAGCAAATTTAGCAAAGTCTAGTGTAATATATTTTCATTATTAAACTTTATTAGCATAATAAAAATCTCGGGAAAATTTGGTGAACTTTTTTTGTAAAGTCAAGTTAAAGTTAAAAAATAGCTAAAAAATTAGATGGTTTTGAAAATACCTTTTTCTTGATTACTGTCCATGCAACAGAAACGGTTTTTATTTATTACTAATAACAATGAATATACCTAAATAGAAACACTAAAAACAGAATCATATGTAGCGTAGTTTACTTTTAATTCATCCTCAAAGATGCAGCGATTGAAAAAAAGTTGAATACATTTGTGCACACTGAAATAATTTTCAACTTTGAATGCTCATAATTTCTGAAATAAAAGTTTGAGCTTAAAAATTTGAGTTTTGTAAGCTTTGTTAAACTTCCTGTTAGATGCGTGTATTTATTTTATCCAAAAAGCTCATAAATTGTTTGACTTTTGCCACCTCTTTGCGTCTGATGTCCCACTGTGCGGCGGTATTTCCGAATTACTGTTATCATTAAATCCTCCAGACCTATCAAATGCATTGGCAAAGGTACCAATTCAATAACCCACCAAAGAATCCAGGAAATACCCAAAATACCTGGAGGTTCCACCAGAGACAACCAAGAGCCTACAACGGACCTTTCGAACAGAAAAACAACTTCCATAAAAATAATATGTCGTGGGGACAACCTTATTTTCTAAATAACAGACAACAAAATCAGGACCCCGAAATGGAGGTGGACGAATCTTTGCAGATACGAAACCGACAAATAATAATCCCCGCAGGGGAAATCATAATTCTATCTATAGACCTCGGTTATAATACTAATAATTATTATCAGAGAAATAACAACAATTATAACCATGCCCAACAGAATAGAGCCAACACAGGACAGAACAATCAGTTTAGCCCTAATCTACCGCTTAAACGAAAATCAGCTGACTCATTGAATCAACCTCAACCGGTAAATAAAACCATGAGGGTGAACAATATTGAAGAGGATCATTTTTTAGATCAGCCCCCGAAGTAGGTCTGCCCTACTTAATAAGAACAGACAAAAAATGAAATAAAAATTTAAAGGTCTTAAAATGGTCTTAAAAATAATAGATACAGGAGCAACATCCTGCTACATAAAAAAAGGAATTTATAAGAATAAACGAGGGGGAACGTTGTGAGCCGCGTCTACGGCCGCGGCTCTCCTTTATACCCGTTACTCAGACAGTTACATATACAATGTGTGAGCTTGTTACATTTTCGCAAAAGAAACAAATTTAATTTTAGCCAAAAAAAAAAATTAAGTCGAACCTTTCCGGAGATTTTTATCTATAAGATGTTTCCCACCCCGATGTGTGAGAGAGAGCGAGAGTTTTCTTCATTGTGGCTATATTTATGATCCGATCTGATCCAGCTTGAAAACTCTGATAGATATGGTAATTTTCTATGATTCTGCTTTTTGGCTTTCTCGTATCTTAAAAATTCTGGATTTCATCCTTTGTGGAGGCGGAAGGGGGCGTGACAAAATTTTGAAATAAACTCGTCTCGGTTTGCTATCACAGGAGCTTGGATAGAAAGTTTGGTTGATCTAGCTCTTATAAACTCTGAGATCTAGGCGTCACAAAGTTCGATCAGGCATAGCGCCCACCCCAGTGTGTGAGAGAGAGCGAGAGGGAACGATGCATTTCGAAATGGTTTTCTTCATTGCGGCTATATTTATGATCCGGTCAGGCTCTCCTTCAGCGACAGTGCCAGTTACTTAGGGTTGGTAATTGACAAGAAGCTAAACTGGAACCTGAATACAAAAGACAGAGTAAAGAAGGCCACTATAGCCCTCTATACATGCAATAAAGCTATTGGCTTAAAGTGGGGCATGAACTCAAGCATGGGTAACTCATCAATACTAAATAGCGGTACCGTCCCCACAAAAACGGACTACTGCGTCCCAAGGGAACATACAGACACCCCTTCCAATATAATCATCCCCAAAAGAGACGAATGGCTCGAGGGACCTCCAGGCCCACAAAGGGCCGTAAACATCTTCACAGATGGATCGAAGCTGGATAAAAAAGTTGGAGGAGGAATCTACTCCGAACAGCTAAACATACGGCACTCCTTCAGGCTTCCAGATCACTGCAGCGTCTTCCAGGCGGAGGTCATTGCAATCAGGAAAGCACCAATGTAAACAAATACAGTAATAGCCAAGCCGCGATCAAATCACTAAATGCGATTTCCTTGAGCTCGGCCTCCGTGGCAGACTGCCGCAAATCTCTTCACGAGATGGCTCAGCAATTTGCTATGAACTTTATATGGGTCCCGGGGCATCGGGACATCGAAGGTAACTGCATAGCAGACGAGTTGGCCAAATCTGGCACTACTATCCCCCTTCTTCAAGATAAGGAAGATATTTGTATGCCTATGGCCACCTATAAGCTTATCAAAAAAGAGCAATATAAGCGACTAAGAGACAACACGTGGCAATCGGTACCACGATGTCGAATACCCGGCAAACACGGCCGACTATAGACAGAAAGCGCACCTCTGAGCTATGCAGGCTCGGCAGAAGAAGGTGTAGCGCAGTCATATGCTCCCTTACGGGTCACTGGCTAATAGGCACCCCCGCAAACAGGATGGGCGCCCCATATAACGATTTTTGCCGGCGCTGCAGAGATGAGGAAGAAGACGAGACGGTGGAGCACCTGTTCTGCTCCTGTCCAGCTCTCAGCAGAAGAAGGCTACAACATATGGGCTCGCCCTTCATAGCAGACATTTCAGAAATGTCCATAATCTGTCCCAGGAAGAAAGCAAACTTTATAAGAGCAGCCGGATGGGATAACTGCTAACATTAAGGTCTCACGACGCGGAAAGGGGAAAGATTCTCTTGCGGTATCACAACGGGCCGAAACCGGCCTATGTGTGGTGGGCTCCTGGCGAGCCTGGCAACCGCCTCTACCTAACCTAACCTAATATACCCCGATACTCTACGACTACCGGGTATAAAAAGATCTACCACTGTACACTGCCACTTTTCGGCAAGCCGATTCCCCGCTTCCGTTTGCTCTTTCCATGTTATGGCACACTCTTCTTATTTTCCAATATGTCTTTAAAGCTCTAAACGAGATCAACGCGGATATTCTCTTCCATAAATTTTTGCAAATCACGAACGAAAGTAAACAAAGCATCAACAGCTGATGCAATAATCAAAGCATTCCTGTGTTCTGCGGTGTGCAGCACATTTCGCGCTGTACAGAAAATTTGTGCGCCCTACAACACTTTTTTCGTTCTGGTTGTCAAACGGATTTCGAGAGAACGAATTGTTTTACCGACCAGTTTATCACCGATTCAGTACAAGTAGAATAACATTTATGTAAGATTTATAATAGGATATGGTTTATTAATTATTTAAAGATCGAATAACAGTTCAAAGAGTATGTAAATAACCAAAACGTTCGTTCAACTTTAGCTCTACTTTTCGCTGCTGCTTCCAAAAACCGACTGTCTAGTATCGATGATCGCTTATCGGCTAGGTCTTATAAATATCGGCAAGGTCTTTTAAATATCGGTTAGGTCTTATCGATGGTATCTTAAGTGTAAATGTTAATTAGACAGGATAGTGTTAGCTACTTTATACCCTGCCCTTTACATTCGGCCCTCCTGCTCATCTTCATCTGTCCCAGATGATAATAACTCATCGTTGTCGGATACATAACGCCATAGTTTCATGTTGTCACTGCTCGTTGCGGTGATGTTTGGCCCCTCGACTTGAGCCACCTTTCTGACATCATAACGACCGTTACGCTTCACCTTGGTGATTTGATATGGGCCTAAATACTCGCTGGCCAACTTGCGTCCTGCGACGAACTGTGTCCTCTTGATCGCCACCATGTCTCCCACTCTGTAGCCGTGCTCAGCTCGACGTTTTTTATCATAATTGCGCTTATAGACCTCTTGCGCCTTCTCGATGTTGTGTTTAGCTTGGTCACGCAGCTCTTGACGCTCGTTGTTAAACTGTGTAACCAATTCCTCGCTGAGTACCTCCAATAGGCGACTCTCAGCTTTTCTGTGCATCTTAATCCCAAACATGACCTCGAATGGCGACGACTTTAACGTTGAATGCACATGTGAATTAATCGCCATCTGAACCTGCGGCACATACTTGTACCACTTCGTTGACTCCTGAATCGATAGTTTTGCGATGATGCCCAAAATCGAACGGTTCACCCGCTCAATCTGACCGTTGCCTCTAGCCACGCCTGTCGTTGTCCACACATGTTCGACTTTGTTCTCGTTGAGAAACTCGCTGAATGCGTTGGATGTAAACGCTGCGCCTCTGTCGCTGACTATGCGCTTGGGAAATCCAAACACAAATGACCAATCGCTCAGCCTCTTTACAACTTCTTCGTGTCCCGTTGACTTGGTTGGAAACAGCCACACAAACTTGGAGAACGCATCCACCACAGCAAAAATGTATTTGTATTGCTTTGCTGTCGCGTCCATTGGTCCCAGATGATCAACGTGCAGCGTGTGTAGTGGCGTGTCACCCTTGTCAATGCAATGGAGATAGCCCTCCTGTTTGCCTAACTTTTTGCTAAAAATGATACAACTGATACAATTAGCAATCGACTTTGTTACTTTCCTTTCAAGGTGTGCAATCCAGTATTGCTGCTGAATTGAGTGCATTGTCTTCGCTGTTGAAAAATGGCCAACTTCATGAGATCCTTGAATGATTTCCCTTTCCATCAGCCTTGGAACAACCAATACGTCATTGCCATTCACAGCTTTGAAGAGAAGACCTCCTTTTAGTTTGTAGTCTTGGTATGGGTGCTGCTTCACGATCTCAACTATCGCTTTGATGAAATCGTCCTCCTGCTGTGCCTTCTTTATCCGAGCTGTGAGCTCAGTCGTCACGAACATGCACGTCTGCGGAAAACGGCTGAGACAGTCCACGTGTCTCATTCGTTCCCCTGGGCGGTGCACTGTTTTGAATGTGAAGTCCTCCATGTACAGAATCCATTGGGAAACTTCTCTCGGTATGTCTGCTTTCGTTGTTGTCTGCTTAAACGCCGCACAGTCAGTGGCAAGATCAAATTTTATCCCCAACAGGTAATGACGAAACTTCTTGAGTGCGAGATATGCTGCTTTGACCTCCAAATAGTAAATCGGGTGGAAACTGCTATCAAACTGCTGCAACAAAACAGCTCCGAAACCGTCTTTGGATGCATCCGTGTGGAGTTCTGTTGCTGCTTCTCGTGAGTATATATGTAATATCGGTGCAATTACAAGCAGCTTCTTTAGGGTTTGTAGCGACTGTTGCTCTGCTTCTCCAATGTTGAAAACCGTCTCCTTCCTGAGTAGATTCGTTAGCGGCCGTGCAACTTTTGCGTATCCAGGGATGAATTTTCTGAAAAATCCGGTGAGTCCCAGAAATGCTTGAACTCCTTTGATGTCTTTGGGCGTAGCAAACCGACTGACTGCTGCTGTCTTCTCTTTGCCGGGCCAGATTCGGCCGTCCTCTATGATATGACCCAGAAAGTGTATACGTGGTTGCATGAAGCTACATTTCTTCCACTTGATCTTCAGGCCATATTGCGCAGCTGTTTCCAGAACCAACTTTGTCTTCTTCATGCATACCTCGGGCGACGCGGCGTAAACAATTATATCGTCCATATAAAGCTGCATAACATCAGAGTTGATTAATTCTTGAAAAATATAGTTAACGAACCGAATGAACGCAGCTGGCGAGTTCTTGAATCCGAAAGGCGCTTTATTAAATTCAAATAATCCCTCCTTTGTGACGAAGGCTGTATACGACTTGCTCTGTTCTTCCATAGGTACGTGGAAAAATCCGTTTTCAAGGTCCATTATGGTGAACCACTTAGCCGACTGCAGCTTTTCCAAGACTTCCTCTATGATCGGGACTGGGAAACAGTCCACTAATACCATGCTGTTTAATTTCCTGTAGTCTACGCATACTCTAAGTGTACCATCTTTTTTCTTCACGGCGACAACTCTGCTGGCCACGTTTGACGATGATTTGCGCACAATTCCTTGTTCGATTCATTCCTCTACTTGCTTCTTTACGGCGCTGGCTTCTTCTGCTGCTAAACGACTCGGTGAGTGATAAAACGGCTTGATTATGCCGTCGGGAACTATCTTCAGTTGGATGGGGCACTGCTTTGCAACTCCTGTGGGCTTCTGGTAACTGCTTTTTATCATCTGTTCAATTTCTTTGCAATATTGAGGCGGAGCTACGAATGATGATTCTTCAGTGACATTATATATAAGAGCATACTCATCTGTTGGCACAGGATCAGCGTCGAGCTTCAAAAACGTGTATCCTTGCCTATCAGCGACGAAACGAAACTTTTTAATGAAATCGTGCCCCACCAGTACGTCGAAATCAATCTGGTTACTGGGGACGACTAAGAATTTCTGGTTTGTCTGCAAATTATCCACCGTAACCTCAGCATGAAAGTATCCGACAGGCTTCGTTGATGTATGACCTAGACCGCGCAACATATTTGTGCTTTTGAAAAGTTCAACGTTCATCATGGTCTTCAACACACTCTCTTTGATTATGGTTACATCAGACCCTGTATCCACTAGACAGTCAACTTCAATGCCGTTTATCAACTTTATCAACTTTATCGGCTTTATAAAGACAGTTACGCGAAATATGACCATTCTGATTGCACTTAAAACACTTCGTTTCAGCTTTACAATCTTTGCGCTTGTGTTCTCCTGATCCACAGTTATAGCAATATTCCTTTTTAGCACCTTGCCCACTTTGTTGTTTGAAATTGGCTTTATACTGTTCTTTATTGCTCTTCTTTTCTGATATTTCCAAACGATCATAGACATCAACTCTTCTTTCAAAGCCCTGAAGGTTTTACAGCGAAACATGGCATACTTATACTCGTTTTTTATACCCAAACCATTCACAATATGGCTTATGACAGCCGTTTCTTCAACATGTCCAACTGCTGCTATTTTTCTCATCTGCAGCAGGTACTCGTGCAGCGATTCGTCACTCTTCCTCTTTCTTTCTTGTAGCTGCCGATGGATGTCCGCACTATTATAGCTACATGTGAATTCATCCACTAATACGATCTTGAGTTCATCATAGGTGCACACGCATTCAGCTTCTAGAAACAGCTTGGCTGCACCGGTCATTTTTCCTCTGGCATGTACATACTTTTGCTTCTCAGTAAGCTCATATGCGTCGTCATATGCATTTTTTTCGAAGATCTCGAACCATTTTTCTATTGGAACCGATCTGCCATCGCATTCACTCACAATTTTACCAAAATTATCTGGGGCCATTTTCATTTGGACTTCTCGTTGCTCATCACGAAGCACTTTCAAACTTAGCAGCTTTATCATCTGATCAATTTTGTCGTCAGTCCTGTTTCCCTCATCTACAACATCTTCCATCTCGTTTGTACTCTCATGCGACGTTCCTGGTACTTCTTCCTTCTCCTTCTCTTTCTCCTTCCAATGCAGCGGTGGCGGTGTTTGCATCATCTTTACGGTTCTTTTCGGCTTGTGTATGTGTACCCCACTAAAGCGCGTCTATGCGTGTCTTTTCTGCTTATGTGTGTACCACACACAACGTGTCTGTGCGTGTCTTTTTTCTGCGCGTCTCTGCGTATTTCTCTGTGTATGTACGTACCGCGCACGGACAAGGCGACTCTACGGCGCGACTTCGAATTTCACAACTTTTCGCAACCGAATTAAACAACAGACTCTTCAATTTCTGTCTACTGCTCTGCTCACAGAATTTGGATCGTTCAACTTAATGTTTATAGCCACTGGGACAACTTTACAACTTTGTGTAGCTACAAACAACAACTTTTACAGCTTTTCAACGATCCTCTTCTGGCATCAGCCAACTTCCTCTTTTTGGTCACACACTCTGAGCTCTGTATTCGAAACGGACGAGCCCCCAAATGTAAGATTTATAATAGGATATGGTTTATTAATTATTTAAAGATCGAATAACAGTTCAAAGAGTATGTAAATAACCAAAACGTTCGTTCAACTTTAGCTCTACTTTTCGCTGCTGCTTCCAAAAACCGACTGTCTAGTATCGATGATCGCTTATCGGATAGGTCTTATAAATATCGGCAAGGTCTTTTAAATATCGGTTAGGTCTTATCGATGGTATCTTAAGTGTAAATGTTAATTAGACAGGATACTTTTGCTTCTCAGTAAGCTCATATGCGTCGTCATATGCATTTTTTTCGAAGATCTCGAACCATTTTTCTATTGGAACCGATCTGCCATCGCATTCACTCACAATTTTACCAAAATTATCTGGGGCCATTTTCATTTGGACTTCTCGTTGCTCATCACGAAGCACTTTCAAACTTAGCAGCTTTATCATCTGATCAATTTTGTCGTCAGTCCTGTTTCCCTCATCTACAACATCTTCCATCTCGTTTGTACTCTCATGCGACGTTCCTGGTACTTCTTCCTTCTCCTTCTCTTTCTCCTTCCAATGCAGCGGTGGCGGTGTTTGCATCATCTTTACGGTTCTTTTCGGCTTGTGTATGTGTACCCCACTAAAGCGCGTCTATGCGTGTCTTTTCTGCTTATGTGTGTACCACACACAACGTGTCTGTGCGTGTCTTTTTTCTGCGCGTCTCTGCGTATTTCTCTGTGTATGTACGTACCGCGCACGGACAAGGCGACTCTACGGCGCGACTTCGAATTTCACAACTTTTCGCAACCGAATTAAACAACAGACTCTTCAATTTCTGTCTACTGCTCTGCTCACAGAATTTGGATCGTTCAACTTAATGTTTATAGCCACTGGGACAACTTTACAACTTTGTGTAGCTACAAACAACAACTTTTACAGCTTTTCAACGATCCTCTTCTGGCATCAGCCAACTTCCTCTTTTTGGTCACACACTCTGAGCTCTGTATTCGAAACGGACGAGCCCCCAAATGTAAGATTTATAATAGGATATGGTTTATTAATTATTTAAAGATCGAATAACAGTTCAAAGAGTATGTAAATAACCAAAACGTTCGTTCAACTTTAGCTCTACTTTTCGCTGCTGCTTCCAAAAACCGACTGTCTAGTATCGATGATCGCTTATCGGATAGGTCTTATAAATATCGGCAAGGTCTTTTAAATATCGGTTAGGTCTTATCGATGGTATCTTAAGTGTAAATGTTAATTAGACAGGATAGTGTTAGCTACTTGATACCCTGCCCTTTACATTTATATAGCTTGGGATCAAGGAATCCTGAGCACGCCGACGTAGAATTATCCGTCAACGCAAAAATAAATAGTTTGGGATACAAAATCCTGAACATGCCGTCGCACAGTGGGACATCAGACGAAAAGAGGTGGCAAAAATCGAAGCATTTTTTGAGCATTTTAAATAAAATACACGTATATAACAGAGAATATCCCAGAGCTTTCAAAAATCTAAATTTAAGATAATCTGACTTTTAGCTTAGGAGATATGAGCATTCAAAGTTGAAAGTTATTTCAGTGTGCACAAATGTATTCAACTTTTTTTCACTAGCTGCATCTTTGATGATGAATTTAAAAGTAAACTACGTTACGTATGATTCTGTTTTTATACACGGTACTCGAAGAGTAAAGGGGTATATTAGATTTGTCGAAAAAATGGATGTGTGTAACACCCAGAAGGAAGCGTTTCCGACCCCATAAAGTATATATATTCTTGATCAGCATCAATAGCCGAGTCGATATAGCTATGTCTGTCTGTCCGTCTATCTGACAGTCCGTCTGTCCGTACGTCCGTCTTCCTTGAGGAACACAATTTTGTATCCAGACTCCTGTCCTATCACAATGTTACAAGTGTATTTCAAAATTTCGACCCGCCCCCTTCCGCCCACTCCAGGGATGAAAATCTGTGGCATGCACAATTTTAAAGATACGAGAAAGCTAAAAACGCAGAATTATAGAGAATGCCCATTTCTTTCAGAATGTACAATCTGGATCAGACCGGATTATAAATATAGCCACAATGAAAAAAACCATTTCGCAATGCATCGTTTCCTCTCGCTCTCTCTCACACACCGGGGTGGGCACTATGCCTGATCGAATTTTTTGACGCTTAGATCTCAGAGACTATAAGAGCTAGATCAACCAAACTTTCTATCCAAGCTCCTGTGAAATCAAACCGAGACGAGTTTGTTTCAAAATTTGGCCACGCCCCCTTCCACCCCCACAAAGGACGAAAATATACAATTTTGAAGATACGGAAAGAGATAGAAAAGACAGAAAAGACAGATGTAAAAAACGTATGTAAACAAAAATGGAAACATCTAATGTATAAAAATCTCCGAAAAGGTTCGACTTATTTTTTTTGTCTTTTTGGTCTAAAGTTCAATTTTGTCCGTTTTGCGCACATATAATAAATTACATATATCGTAAGCTCATATAAATATATACTGACTGAGTACCGGGTATAAAGTAGAGCCGCGGCCGTAGACGCGGCTTACAACATTCCCCCTCGTTTTTGTATATGTTCAATGAATATTCATTTAACTATTTTCCAAATCCCTATTTGCAAATTTGAGGCGTTTGGTCTCTAGGTCGATTTAAGTGAGGCTAACAGCCCAGAAATGAGGTAATAATGATATGAACTCAGGTACACTCCATAACTAATTATGTTGATGGTTATTATTGAATATGCAGGTTAGTCTTTTTATCTATGACCTAATTTTTTTGACCAGGTTTTGTAACCTGTATTTTATTATGCCAAAGTTTGGTACATGCATAGGTATATATATTGCATTCCTTTTTTGGGCCCTTTAGTCATTTTTTGACTTCTAAAGCAGCCAGTTACGTATAAGCAGCAGTGAATACAATTTGTAAACATAATTAACGTGAAAACTGCTAAGGATAATACAAAGTTATTGAAGATGTTTAGAACTTCAAGTACCCCTAACGAATTTGTGGAAGCTGATCTCAATGAATTGAATGTAGGATCGGACAATCCAGAGCAGCATAAAAGTATAAGATTAAAAATTAAAATTCTTCATTTAAAAATTAATGAGAGAGAACGTTGTGAGCCGCGTCTACGGACGCTTCCTTCTGGGTGTTACACACATAAATTTATCCAACAAATCTAATATACCCCTTTACTCTTCTAGTACCGGGTATAAAAAAAAAGGAATGGGAGGGCGAATTCCGTAAAACTGACTTCTTTAATAGCAAAAACGCAAACTGGTTGATTGAAAACAGCTTGCTATATGATGGACCCTCCACCTCTACAGGACGAGTCACAGGAACACCAAAAAAACCTTGGATGACTGTTCAGATTATACAACAAAGAGAAAACTTGTAGATGCAACATGTTGTATAAGTACGGATAATTTATCAAATATACGAACGACAAGGAAAACAAGAGGTCGTGTATTACAAAAGCTGTTTCTAATGCAAGTCCGGTGAGACTTGATAGGATCAAGGATAGCATCCTCACGCCACCAAATTCACAACCGAGGAAGTACACATTTGAAGAGGCTTTAGCATTGTTTTTGGATTTGGTAATGTCTAAGGAGAAATATTCAATATTGCGGAATTCCTTAATTAATCATAATGTAGACATTATGCCTGAATACAGAAACATTACATAAGCAAAACTAAAGGCAGTGCCGGAATCAACAATAACGACAGAGATATCAGCGGAAGTAAAACTTCAAGACCTGATGGGTTACACTGCGAAACGGCTCATTGAGAGTTTACCTCACCATCAGATTGAGAGTCGTCCGCAAAATCTCACATTGGTCAGCAAATGGGGCCGTGATGGATCTTCTGGGCAAAATGAATATAAGCAAGCAATATCCACAGACGATAAAGCCATAACAGATTCTAACATGTTTATGGCTTCTCTTGTACCCCTGCGGCTTAAATCGGATACATCGGAATATTGGAAAAATCCGCGACCTTCGTCTCCTCCCTATTGCCGCCCTATATTATTCAAATACGCCTAAGATTCTTCGGAGTTAATAAAGTCCACAGTAAAAGATTTAAGAACCAGATTTCTAATATAAGGCCGGTAAAAATAATCAAGGAAGAAAAAACCATTCATGCCAATTTTGAACAATATCCTGAAAAGAAGCTTACTCCTACGCTTCATACAATTTTCACACATGGTCAAATTTCAATTGAATATCAGAGCTTACCAATTGGAGAGATGTCAGAGGAAGCATAGGAAGCCTGAAACAAGGATTACAAGAAATACAGCTACATGAATACGTGAAAGCTATCACGAAAAACCCAAAACAGGGATCTTTTCAACATGTTAGCAGCCTCTTCAGACCCATATATTTCCTCCATTAGACATAGGAGATCTAAAAAAAAACGGAAAATAGTTATTCTTTAGAAATGTTAAGTTTATTAGATATTCCTCCCTCTAAATTGGAAGTGGAGGCATATTTTACAGAAAACAATAAATTAAACTAAATTCCAAAATAAACAAATTTTTTTTTTTTTTAAATTAGATTGAGCCTTAAAAAAAAAGTGATATGAAAATAATTATGTATAGGACGTAGAACTATCCGTCAATATAAGAGAAACGAGTGAGAACGTTGTGAGCCGCGTCTACGGCAGCGGCTCTACTTTATACCCGGTACTCAATCAGTATATATGTATGTGAGTTTGTTGTAATTTATTAAGTGTTCGCAAAAGGGACAACTTTAATTTTAGATGTTTCCATATTGTTTACATACATTTTTTACATCTGCCTTTTCTACATGTCTAAATCTACTTCCTACATATACATACACGGCTGTGTGCGAGAGAGAGAATGAGTCTGCGCTTGGAAGGCCACTGAAATTTAATTTGTTCCTTCTGGCTATACTAATGATCCGATCTGATCCAGATTTAACATCCTGATAGATATGGTCATTTTCTATGATTCTGTGTTTTTAGATTCCACTTATCTTTAAATTTGTGCATGCCACAGATGTTCGTCCTTTGAGTGGGCGGAAGGGGGCGGGGCGAAATTTTGATATACACTTGTAACACTGTGATAAGACAGGAGTCTGGATACAAAATTGTGTTCCTCAAGGTTTTATAGGCTCTGAGCTATAGGCGCTAATGAAGACGGGCGGACGGACGGACGGACAGATATATACTTTATGGGGTCGGAAACGCTTCCTTCTGGGTGTTACACACATCCATTTTTTCAACAAATCTAATATACCCCTATACTCTTCGAGTACCGGGTATAAAAATAGCTTGGGATGCGAATATCCTGAGCACCCCATGCAGGATCCTTCTGTAATTCTTTCCAATTTGGGGCAAAGTATTTCTCAGCTATTGATTTAGAATCGAGATTCTACCAGATATTGATGAAAGAATCAGACATAGAAAAATCATCGTTTTCCATAAATAATAGTAAATATGAATTTTTAAGAATGCCAATGGGTTTGACAATCGCACCCAGAATCTTCCAAAGGGCAATGGACGATATACTAAGAGAACAAGTAGGGAAAACCTGCCATGTCTATATGGACGACATAATAATATTTTTACAAGCTATTAATCAGCTATTAAACTAAACTAGTACATACAGATATAGTTAGAATAATACAGGTCTTACAGAATGCTAAAATGAAAATTTCCCTTGAAAAGTCGAAATTTTTTCTACTAGAAACTAAATTCCTGGGATACATCGTTTCCAATAATGTCATTAAAACAGACCAGGAAAAAAAAGATACAATAAAGAAATATCCAATTTCGAGAAATGTTCAAGAGCTAGTTTCCTGGGATTAACAGGGTATTACGGAAAATTCGTCCGGAACTATGCGACAATTGCCAAGCCACTAACAAAGTATTTAAGTAGAGTCAATGGGAAGATTTCAAAAAGAGCATCAAAGAAAGCCTTGGTACAGCTGGATGAAACAGCAGTGGAAGCATTAAATATTCTAAAAGATAGTTTAATTGCACATATAGAATTAGTACAACCGGATTACATGCATCAAACATAGCAAATAGCAGTATTATCACAAGAAGGGAATCCAATAACATTTATTTCCAAAACCTTAAATAATTAGCAATAGTGTGGGCACTGAAGAATTCAAGAAATTATTTATACGGAGTTAGTTGAATTAAAATTCAAACAGATCACCAACCATTGTCCTTTACAATGTCACAGAACAATCCAAATATAGAAATGAAACGGTGGTACTATTTTATTGAAAGTTCTGCACCAAACATCATATATAAACCAGGCTCACCCAATATAGTAGCAGACGCTTTATCTCGAATTCAAATAAATCATATAACAGACAGTGATGATGAACAAATGGAATTAGATTTAGAGTTAAATACCCAATAATCAGCAGAAAGCAGTTTCGAAAACATCATTCAAGAAACCAGGAAGCCGTTAAACCAGTTTAAGCAACAGTTACTCATAGAAAAAGCTAGAATCACAGTTCATGAGCTAGCTATACCCGACATATGAATTTGACACAGTTGAGAATTTACTGCATATTTTAAAAGAATATATTCAGCCAAACTTAAATACTGGAATACATTGCACATTAGAAGATCTATATGTTATTCAAAAAGTACTAAAGGATAATTTCATAAACAAATTTCTCTTCACGAAGAAATTCCTCGAAGATATTGAGAATCCAGAAGATAAAGCCTTAATTATAGAAGAAACACATTGCAGAGCATACAGAGGCTTAGATTAAAACTACAAACATATAACTAAATTGTATTATTGGCCAAACTTATACAAAAAATTAAAAGAATATATCAAAGGTTGTGAGATATGTAACAAGAATAAATATAATAGACATCCTGTAAAAATTCCAATAGGCGAAGCTCCCATTCCGACAAGAGAAGGTGAGCAATTACATATAGATATATTCTATGCCCAAAATCTGACATTAAAAATTAAAATTCTTCATTTAAAAATTAATGAGAGAGAACGTTGTGAGCCGCGTCTACGGACGCTTCCTTCTGGGTGTTACACACATAAATTTATCCAACAAATCTAATATACCCCTTTACTCTTCTAGTACCGGGTATAAAAAAAAGGAATGGGAGGGCGAATTCCGTAAAACTGACTTCTTTAATAGCAAAAACGCAAACTGGTTGATTGAAAACAGCTTGCTATATGATGGACCCTCCACCTCTACAGGACGAGTCACAGGAACACCAAAAAAACCTTGGATGACTGTTCAGATTTTACAACAAAGAGAAAACTTGTAGATGCAACATGTTGTATATAAGTACGGATAATTTATCAAATATACGAACGACAAGGAAAACAAGAGGTCGTGTATTACAAAAGCTGTTTCTAATGCAAGTCCGGTGAGACTTGATAGGATCAAGGATAGCATCCTCACGCCACCAAATTCACAACCGAGGAAGTACACATTTGAAGAGGCTTTAGCATTGTTTTTTGATTTGGTAATGTCTAAGGAGAAATATTCAATATTGCGGAATTCCTTAATTAATCATAATGTAGACATTATGCCTGAATACAGAAACATTACATAAGCAAAACTAAAGGCAGTGCCGGAATCAACAATAACGACAGAGATATCAGCGGAAGTAAAACTTCAAGACCTGATGGGTTACACTGCGAAACGGCTCATTGAGAGTTTACCTCACCATCAGATTGAGAGTCGTCCGCAAAATCTCACATTGGTCAGCAAATGGGGCCGTGATGGATCTTCTGGGCAAAATGAATATAAGCAAGCAATATCCACAGACGATAAAGCCATAACAGATTCTAACATGTTTATGGCTTCTCTTGTACCCCTGCGGCTTAAATCGGATACATCGGAATATTGGAAAAATCCGCGACCTTCGTCTCCTCCCTATTGCCGCCCTATATTATTCAAATACGCCTAAGACTCTTCGGAGTTAATAAAGTCCACAGTAAAAGATTTAAGAACCAGATTTCTAATATAAGGCCGGTAAAAATAATCAAGGAAGAAAAAACCATTCATGCCAATTCTGAACAATATCCTGAAAAGAAGCTTACTCCTACGCTTCATACAATTTTCACACATGGTCAAATTTCAATTGAATATCAGAGCTTACCAATTGGAGAGATGTCAGAGGAAGCATAGGAAGCCTGAAACAAGGATTACAAGAAATACAGCTACATGAATACGTGAAAGCTATCACGAAAAACCCAAAACAGGGATCTTTTCAACATGTTAGCAGCCTCTTCAGACCCATATATTTCCTCCATTAGACATAGGAGATCTAAAAAAAAACGGAAAATAGTTATTCTTTAGAAATGTTAAGTTTATTAGATATTCCTCCCTCTAAATTGGAAGTGGAGGCATATTTTACAGAAAACAATAAATTAAACTAAATTCCAAAATAAACAAATTTTTTTTTTTTTTAAATTAGATTGAGCCTTAAAAAAAAAGTGATATGAAAATAATTATGTATAGGACGTAGAACTATCCGTCAATATAAGAGAAACGAGTGAGAACGTTGTGAGCCGCGTCTACGGCAGCGGCTCTACTTTATACCCGGTACTCAATCAGTATATATGTATGTGAGTTTGTTGTAATTTATTAAGTGTTCGCAAAAGGGACAACTTTAATTTTAGATGTTTCCATATTGTTTACATACATTTTTTACATCTGCCTTTTCTACATGTCTAAATCTACTTCCTACATATACATACACGGCTGTGTGCGAGAGAGAGAATGAGTCTGCGCTTGGAAGGCCACTGAAATTTAATTTGTTCCTTCTGGCTATACTAATGATCCGATCTGATCCAGATTTAACATCCTGATAGATATGGTCATTTTCTATGATTCTGTGTTTTTAGATTCCACTTATCTTTAAATTTGTGCATGCCACAGATGTTCGTCCTTTGAGTGGGCGGAAGGGGGCGGGGCGAAATTTTGATATACACTTGTAACACTGTGATAAGACAGGAGTCTGGATACAAAATTGTGTTCCTCAAGGTTTTATAGGCTCTGAGCTATAGGCGCTAATGAAGACGGGCGGACGGACGGACGGACAGATATATACTTTATGGGGTCGGAAACGCTTCCTTCTGGGTGTTACACACATCCATTTTTTCAACAAATCTAATATACCCCTATACTCTTCGAGTACCGGGTATAAAAATAGCTTGGGATGCGAATATCCTGAGCACGCCGACGTAGAACTATCCGTCAATACAAATGCAAATATCCTGAACATGCCGTCGTAGAATTATCCGACTTAAATAAACATATAAATTCTGAATCGGAAATGTTTAAATTGAATAACACATTCACTCATGAAGCGAAAAATGTAGAGAAACTCAGGGAAAAAATTATCTATATAATCCGAGAGGACCATGCAAATATAGATTTGCAGCTACCGTTTATAACGGATATAAAAGGAGAAATAAATACTGAACATGATAGGCCGGTATATAGTAAGCAATACCCATATGCTTATTCGGTCTACGATTTCGTTAATAACGAAATAAGTAAAATGTTAGACGTTGGTATAATTAGACCTAGTAGGAGCCCATATAATTCGCCAGTGATATTTGTACCAAAAAAAGAAGTAAATGAAGATGGAACTCGTAAACATAGGTTAGTAATAGACTTTAAAAAATTAAATGATAATACAATACCAGACAGATACCCCATGCAGGATCCTTCTGTAATTCTTTCCAATTTGGGGCAAAGTATTTCTCAGCTATTGATTTAGAATCGAGATTCTACCAGATATTGATGAAAGAATCAGACATAGAAAAATCATCGTTTTCCATAAATAATAGTAAATATGAATTTTTAAGAATGCCAATGGGTTTGACAATCGCACCCAGAATCTTCCAAAGGGCAATGGACGATATACTAAGAGAACAAGTAGGGAAAACCTGCCATGTCTATATGGACGACATAATAATATTTTTACAAGCTATTAATCAGCTATTAAACTAAACTAGTACATACAGATATAGTTAGAATAATACAGGTCTTACAGAATGCTAAAATGAAAATTTCCCTTGAAAAGTCGAAATTTTTTCTACTAGAAACTAAATTCCTGGGATACATCGTTTCCAATAATGTCATTAAAACAGACCAGGAAAAAAAAGATACAATAAAGAAATATCCAATTTCGAGAAATGTTCAAGAGCTAGTTTCCTGGGATTAACAGGGTATTACGGAAAATTCGTCCGGAACTATGCGACAATTGCCAAGCCACTAACAAAGTATTTAAGTAGAGTCAATGGGAAGATTTCAAAAAGAGCATCAAAGAAAGCCTTGGTACAGCTGGATGAAACAGCAGTGGAAGCATTAAATATTCTAAAAGATAGTTTAATTGCACATATAGAATTAGTACAACCGGATTACATGCATCAAACATAGCAAATAGCAGTATTATCACAAGAAGGGAATCCAATAACATTTATTTCCAAAACCTTAAATAATTAGCAATAGTGTGGGCACTGAAGAATTCAAGAAATTATTTATACGGAGTTAGTTGAATTAAAATTCAAACAGATCACCAACCATTGTCCTTTACAATGTCACAGAACAATCCAAATATAGAAATGAAACGGTGGTACTATTTTATTGAAAGTTCTGCACCAAACATCATATATAAACCAGGCTCACCCAATATAGTAGCAGACGCTTTATCTCGAATTCAAATAAATCATATAACAGACAGTGATGATGAACAAATGGAATTAGATTTAGAGTTAAATACCCAATAATCAGCAGAAAGCAGTTTCGAAAACATCATTCAAGAAACCAGGAAGCCGTTAAACCAGTTTAAGCAACAGTTACTCATAGAAAAAGCTAGAATCACAGTTCATGAGCTAGCTATACCCGACATATGAATTTGACACAGTTGAGAATTTACTGCATATTTTAAAAGAATATATTCAGCCAAACTTAAATACTGGAATACATTGCACATTAGAAGATCTATATGTTATTCAAAAAGTACTAAAGGATAATTTCATAAACAAATTTCTCTTCACGAAGAAATTCCTCGAAGATATTGAGAATCCAGAAGATAAAGCCTTAATTATAGAAGAAACACATTGCAGAGCATACAGAGGCTTAGATTAAAACTACAAACATATAACTAAATTGTATTATTGGCCAAACTTATACAAAAAATTAAAAGAATATATCAAAGGTTGTGAGATATGTAACAAGAATAAATATAATAGACATCCTGTAAAAATTCCAATAGGCGAAGCTCCCATTCCGACAAGAGAAGGTGAGCAATTACATATAGATATATTCTATGCCCAAAATCTGACATTAAAACCTGTATTGATTCCTATTCAAACTACTTGGTGGTAAAAAAGATTCAAAGTAAACTAAATATTGAACATAAGGTATTGGAAATATTGCAACATTCTCCTTTAGCGACATCAATAATGACAGATAAAGAACCTATACAGAAATAATATTGAGGGCAGCGCAAGAATATAACCTCACAATACATTCAACAATAAATCAAATGCCTTATGACATCTTATTTAATAAAATCCAACACGAAAATGTTCCATTATTATTCAAAGCAGCTTAAAATAAAATGCTTGAGGTACACAATAAGGATAGGAGAGGAAAAGACTATATATTAGGTGAAGTAGTTTATGAAAAAAAATTCGGTGAAAGAAACAAACTACAACCCCGTTACAAACAACATAAAAATCGAGGTCACTAGGCATTACTGCGTTCGCGACATTACCAGGCTCAGAATCTGCCATGCTGAAGTTTTTTAAAATCACTTAGCACGATAAGAAAGAGACCCTGCATACGTGTAAAAGTGGGAACCGCAAGCAAAGGGATTACAGCTAATGTGTTTGGCTGTGCGATCTGTCCGATTCCGCTTTGTGCTCCGTTTGTGTGTGTAAGTTGGTTCACTGCACTGCCCAATGCACTGCACTGACCGAATTGCCGCGACAGAGAAACGTATATTTTGCGTTGACATGTATATTTTAGCACCGAATTATGCTCGAAACGACGAAAAAATTGTAAATGCTTAATTCAGAGATCATGTCGGGGTCACCAAAATGTATGTGGGGAAATTGGTTTTTATCACCGATCGGCCGAATAATTATTTCGAATTAAATAAAGACACGACGCACAAATATAATTACAAATGTTTTTTAATGCGTGAAATTCAAACTGCCAGTGTCTTTTACTTGCCTTTTACATTATTGCATTGCCGCTCCGATTGCTGAGCGCAGCTTCGCTCGGAAAACATAGATAAACATAGAACATAGAAAACCAAGAGCGAGCTTCGAAAGAGGGCAAGCAACCAAAGGCTTTAACAAACATATTGGCATGTCACGACGGGCGGATGGACACGGAGAGCGGATACACAAAAACCAAAAACCACTCGTCTTTAATGGATATGGATTGGCAAGTCGGAGGTGCTTCGTTATATTATGGAGATCGGGCAATAAAAGAAAGAAATTTTCAAGCAAGAACAACAATCGCGACCAAACAATAATATTGGATGTCGAGGCATGAGGTATCAATATAGAGTCGGTTACAAGTGACACCCGAAAACAATATACCCGCGGAATGTATGGTAGCGCGTCACTTGGCAATTAACAGCTGAAAACGATATACCCGAGCGGCACCAATAATATGTTGGAGAAGCAAAAACGAGGAGAATGCACCGCTATTGCTGCTTGAACGTATGTTTGTCATTAGGGCGGTCAATTATTATGGAGTAAAAAAAAACGTGGTAAGCGTCCACCAGAATCGCAATCTACGAAGAATCTAAGAATCTGTCACCAAGAAAAAATGTGTTTAAATTAATTCTTAGCTCGCGCTGAGAAGGATGAAGATTTCAGATTGAGGTATGTTAAAGAATTTAAGGTATTTAATAAAATTTAGCACATTTTCCAATCATGGAACGTACTCTATCTCTTTCGTAGTGATCAACTTTCAATTCTTTTGCTAATCAGTCGGTGTTTTTACAAAATAAAATTTTGATAAAATTGCAAATTAACTTTCTATTACAAAATCTATCCTAAACCGCGAGTGCATGCCTGTGTAATTGTGTAATAACATAATATAATAATTATTTTTTGCGTCGGTTAATCGATGTGTTTTTTTTGTTTCTTTCTGTAAGAACGCTCTCACATTGCATTTAGCCCGCTCTCATCTCGTATGCTTTGCCTTAGTATCACTATCTCCCTATAACCCAAGCTTAAATAACTGTTCTTCCTCTCTCGCTCTCGATATTTTCTGTGCAGTAGCGCTCTCTCTCTCTCATTGCAGCTACTGCAACTGCTCTCCTCTCTCCGCTCAGTTATTACTGATTCCGCTTTAACCGTTTGTCTGGCACACTGGTCTGAAATCAATTTTTGTTATTGTATTTAAAATGGAACTCTCTGTGGTCTGTGACAAAAAACTTGAAAAAAACAGATCACCCCTGATCAGCCGAGTGTCCCCTGCTATCTCTGCACGCAAAGTGCGTTGTGTTTTCAGGCCTCGTGTGTGATGACATTTCCAAATGTAATGGCTTGCATTACTGTTGCGAGGCATGCTGGGCGGTTGAGAAAGGGCTTTAAAAAGCAGTACGATCTGCCACTAGCCATGGAGTCTCAATTTGGCAGCTTGCAACTGCTAAATAGGCGCAAGAAAGTCTCTCCGCGGGATCTGCAAGTTCCAACTGTCCCTCAGCCGCCCGTTGCCAAACAACCGACTCCGACCACTCCAATTGTGCAGCAGCTGATATCGTATGCTACTCCAAGGGCAACGACAGCTGCTGGTGATGCAAATTCTGTTGCCGAATTTATCACCTCGGACAACATGGATCCAGAAACGTCTGTCCGACAACCAACTAGCTATCCCGTCCATTCCGATCTCTCCAATAAATATACGACCCGGACCACCAAGATTGGTGGTGATCCCACCTAAACGACAAGGTTTTTGTCTCACGGCTGTCCCCACTATAAGTGATGCGACTGCTTATATGCCGTTGGTTTAAAGGTGAAGAAGTTGAACTTCTCCTGTGCCAGGGAAATAAGCGTCTCCCCAACTCAATTTGACACAATTTGCTCTGCCAAATTTTGGCCAGAGCACTTGGTGGTGAAAGAGTTGAAGGCGAAGAAGAAGAATAGGCCCCCAGTAACGCTTACTACTAATCCGGCCAGTGCACCATCCTCATCTTTCCAGTCAACCTCCACCCGCCCAAAAAACTAACTTCCTCTCTTTTAATTACTTACCAGAATGTAAGAGGCTTGCGTATTAAGCTCAGCACGCTCTACCAGGACAGCGTCGCACTTGCATCCCATGTAATTGTGTGCACCGAGACCTGGTTAAAGCCGGAAATTCTTAGTTCTGAAGTTTTGTAGGTCGGTACAAAATCTTTAGGAATGACCGTTCGTCTCGACGTGCAGGTGGTGTTCTGATTGCAGTGGACTCAAACTTCACGTCGGAACATTCAATAAGAACTGGAATTTCTGTGTGTAAGACTGATTCTTCCCGCTTCTCAGTTTTTATTACTTGCTCGTATATTCCACCTTCTTCGGATATCGCAATTTACGAACAGCACTTGTCCACTTTAAACGCTGTTTCTTCCTCGCTATCTGATAAAGATCATATGATATTTCTTGGTAATTTCAATTTGACAGGAACTGTTTGGTCTTCGGTAAATAAGTCTAATAATCTAAAGCCCATTTCACGACATGACTTTATAGACGGCCTTCTTGACTTATCCCTGTCTCAAGTCATCCATGTGAAAAATTCCCTGGGTCGATTGCTTGATCTGTGCTTTGTAACGGATTCGACCATAGCGTGTGTTAACAGCTCCCTCCGCTCACTATACCTGAAGACGCCTACCATGCTACTTTCGAAGTGTCGCTCGATATAGAACCAACCGCATTGGATCGGTCCGGTAGGCTACCTCGATGTGTCCGCTGCTTTTGTAAAGACGAGTTTGCGAAACTTAATAACCTCATTAGGGATTTTTATTGGTCCGCTTTGTATTTGTGCACTGGCGATAGGCACAAACATTTTCTACGATGCACTTGACTCACTTTTTGAGTCTTGTGTCCCGCTTTCCTGTCCTATTAGATGTGGGAAACCCTCTTGGTTCACCAAAGAGTCATACAGTATAAAAAACTCAAAATCAAGACTACAAAAAATTTCAAGAAGTTGGCTCTCCTTCTTCTCACTCTCGCTATGTCACAGTACGGTTAAACTTCTCAGTCCTTAACGCTCAATGCTATAAGAACTACCTATCTCGATACAGGATACGTTTTTCTCCTAAACACTCCTAAAACACCTGAACAGTTTTACAGCTTCGTAAACAGTAAGCGTGAAACCTCCGCACATCCATCCCCACTATCATTCTTCAATACGTCGGCAAATAATGATCAGGCAATTGCCGATCTTTTTGACCAATTCTTAGGAAACTACTCCGGTCAGCCATACCCATACGGTTAACCAAGGTCGAACGGCATTTTCAGTCCCTTGCTAAATGAAAGCTCGCTGCTTCATGGTCTCCGAACAGTTAAGCCGGTTTTTTACCGAGTCCTGACGGAGTTCCCGGCTGTGTACCCAGGTACTGCGCCGAGTCTCTGTGTGGACCGTTGCTTAAACTATTCAGCCTGTCCATTAACTCTTTATGCTTCCCCTCGATATGGGTAGTAAGTCTGACGCGAAAAACTATAGAGACATATCTAAGTTATCCGCTATTCTAAAAGTGTTTGAGAAAATTTAGCTCCGCACCTGCAGCATTTTTGCAGGTCACTTATATCTCCTGCTCAGCATGGATTTTATCCGATTTTATCATACGGTTCTTGTGTATGGTACCCTCAGTACAAAGTACACCAGGACCGCTTAAAATCAGTCCAGAAAAACTTTTTAATTTTCGCTCTACGAGGCCTCAACTGGGATGAAAGTGTGAGACAGCCGTCATACTCCAATATATTGCTTTTAATAAACCTTCCATCGTTAGTATATCGTAGAAAAATGCTTGGTGTGATTTTTGTGCACAACTTGATCAAGGGTGACGTAGATAGCCTGGACTTGTTGAGCCGCATAAACTTCACTATTTTATGCTCCGATAATAACTCCCTCTACCATATCATATCTACTACGAATTCCCTTCCTTTTCTTAAATCACTAATACTCACATACCTTTTTCGCAGTTAGAAATTATAAGTGTACGATATTTTGAATGCATGCTGTGAGGAATTAATATTCCTCAAAAAGGCCCTAGTAAGGGCAAGAGATCACAATGCGGATCTCACAAGAGGAAGGGAAAGGTGGTAGTGGCCGTTCCATGTAGGCCATGTAGGCGGGCCCATGTAGGCCGTACATGCCATGCAGACCATGCAGGCTGAACCCGCTAGGAAGGACGTGGGAACACAGACAGGCCGATGGAAAGTTACCGACGCCACCGGAATTAACCGTTGTGGCTGGGCAGCGGCGCAGACGCTGGGCCGCGCCGAGCCTATAAGAGGAGGCCGGCGGCCGTGAAGCGGGACAGTCAAGTGCGGAGAGAAACCAAGTAGAAGTGCAACGGAGTAACGCGGAAAACAGGTGATACGAAAGACAGCGACAGAACGATCTCCACAGACAGGCTCGGAGAGCAGTAGGAAAGACCCTGATCAGAGGTGAGAGTCAAAGTGCCAATCCAGTGAGTGCGGAGCTGTGAGCGGTGGACAGAGCGATAGCCGAGTCAGAACCCCCAGCCGTTGCCCAAAGGAGCCACGAGGAGACCCGATTGGTGCGGAGTTGTGCGGGCGGACAGAGCGATAGCCGAGTCAGAACCCCCAGCCGTTGCCCAAAGGAGCCACGAGGAGACCCGATTGGTGCGGAGTTGTGCGGGCGGATAGAGCGATAGCCGAGTCAGAATCCCTAGCTAGAGTGCCATCGGAGTAGTGGTCGGCAGAGGTACCACTGAGAAACCCCAGCGAATGATATAGCCATAAGATAGCCGTAAGTTAGCCACAAGATACCAATAAAGCGAAGTACTCCTAGAATACCCAACCAGAGTGTATTTCTTGCTTGTCACCGGGGTAACATACAAATTTGTTGCAGCAGCCTATCGATAGCTGAGCCAGCTTAGCTGACCTTTAACGGAAGAAAACGGTTCGTTACAACTGGCACCCAAAGTGGGGCCCCACGACAAAGCAAAGAAAAAAACGAGGGAAACCGTTGAAACATCTAATATATATAAATCTCCGAAAAGGTTGACTTAATTTTTTGTTGTCTTTTTTGGCTAAAATTAAATTTGTCCCTTTTGCGAACATGTAATAATGTAATTTATTACAAGCTCACATACATATATACTGACTGAGTACCGGGTATAAAGTAGATATATACTTTATACCCGGTACTCAGTCAGTATATATGTATGTGAGCTTGTAATAAATTACATTATTACATGTTCGCAAAAGGGACAAATTTAATTTTAGCCAAAAAAGACAACAAAAAATTAAGTCAACCTTTTCGGAGATTTATATATATTAGATGTTTCCATTTTTGTTTACATACGTTTTTTACATCTGTCTTTTCTACATGTCTAAATCTACTTCCTACATATACACACACGGCTGTGTGCGAGAGAGAGAGGGAATGAGTCTGCGCTTGGAAGGCCACTGAAATTTCATTTGTTCCTTCTGACTATATTTATGGTCCGATCTGATCCAGATTCAATACTCTGATAGATATGGTCATTTTCTATGATTCTCCGTTTTTTGTTTTCGCGTATCTTCAAAATTGTAGATTTTCGTCTTTTGTGGGGGCGGAAGGGGGCGTGGCCAAATTTTGAAATACACTTGTACTGACGTGATATCACAGGAGCATGGATAGAAAGTTTGGTTGATCTAGCTCTTATAGTCTCTGAGATCTAGGCGCTCATCTGGACGAATGGGCACAGCGCCCAACCCTGTGTGTGAGAGAGAGCGAGAGGGAACGATGCATTTCGAAATGGTTTTCTTCATTGTGGCTATATTTATGAATCGATCTGTTCCAGATTCAACACTCTGATAGATATTGTCATTCTCTACGATTCTGCGTTTTTAGTTTTCTCGTATCTTTAAAATTGTGCATGCCACAGATTTTCGTCTTTGGAATGGGCGGAAGGGGGCGGGGCGAATTTTTGAAATACACTTGTAACAGTGCGATAGGACAGGAGTCTGGATACAAAATTCTGTTCCTCTAGCTTTTATAGTCTTTGAGCTATAGGCGCTAATGAAGACGGACAGACGGACAGACGGACGGACGGACGGACAGACAGACATAGCTATATCGACTCTCGGCCTCTCTGGCAGAGGCCTAGCAGGAATTGGCAGCGAGCCTGACGGTGCCGAAGAAGAGTCGGTCTTCCAGTCGACAAAGGTCAGCAAAGAGCCCGCAACGAACGGGAGAAGAGCCCGCCGAAAAAAGGGATCGGCGAGGGACCAAGGAGCAGACCGTTAGGCGACCGCAAGAAAATTGTGCCGGCGTAGCTAAACAGGTGCGAGAGTGGTCGTTCCGCTTCGACGGGTCGGAAAAGCCCCTAGAGTTCCTGGAGCAGGTGGAGCGGTCAGCTAACATGTACGGGTTGGAGCTGGATCAGGTCCCAAGAGCAATGCCAGAGCTGCTGAAAGGGCGGGCGCTCATGTTGTTCATCGCCAATAACAGGCAATGGCAGACGTGGGAAGCCTTTGCCCATAGCTTCCAGGCCTATTTCCTGCCAAGGGGATACTTCAAAAAGTTGCTCCATGAGGTATGAATGAGGAAACAAAGGTGGGGAGAATCGTTCAAGGATTTCATGGTCAAAATGCAGACCCTTATGAGACCGTTGAAGTGCACACTTGACAAGCAACTGGAGTTCATAAGGGAAAACAGCACACCGGATCTGCGGATGTTCATACGACCACACCACTGCCAAAGCCTCGATCAGCTGATGATGCTGGCTGACGAATTCGAGGCATTAAAACGAGACCGAGCGGAGTTCCAGCGGGAAAGACCAGCCGGCCGGGCGAAGGCGGCGAATCCTTTCACCCGCACGACGGGGACAGGGGTGTGCCGAAGATGCAAAGACGAGACGACGCCCGGTAAGGCTCACGAGAAGAAGCCAACGGTGTCGACGAGTGGGCATGAAACTAACGCCAACGTGGTGAACGGATACGTGCAAAATCCGTCGCAGGCATGCCGAAGATGTGGGAGCGACGACCATTGGGCCCAAGGGTGCACAGGCAAGCCGCTGACGTTTTGCTGGAGGTGTGGCAAGGTGGGAATGCCCACCTGCCAGTGCTGCAAGCATGCGGGAAACGCGCCGCGACCCAAGCCAAGAAGGGCCGTGCCAGGGTCGCAAGTGGAGGCCCCCAAAATGGAGGAAGCCTCAGCGGGGGCTCCCCAAACCTAATCGGTGGTCTGACGGAAGAGGAGGTGCAACTGTCGGCCGTGGTGGTGATTCCTGGAAGCTACGGTGGATACGGTTGCCACCAGTAGCTTCATTAGCCGCGAGCTGGCAGACAAGTTGCGGGGAGTCGGTCGGGAAACGGAGATGCATATGCGGGTGCGACTGGCAGATGGTCATAGCCAGGAAATCAGATCCCAGCTCGAAGTAGAGGTTTCGTTTGGGGATAAGAGAGTCCCGATGGCACTCCTTATATTGCCGGAGGTGATCGACGCACTTGTTCTGGGTTGGGACTTCATCGCCGCGGTCGGAGCAGAGGGGACCTGTGCGGGGCACAGGGTGATAATCCCTGCGAGAGGTCGACAATGCGGGCGGCTAGAAGAAAAGTTATCTGTGACGATCGTGGAGACCACGGAAGAACCCAGGGGAACAGGGAACGAGGAGGGCTAGCAAAACGGGAGGCCCAAGCCGTTGGCGGACGAAGACTTTTTGGTCAAGGAGCTGCAGGAGTTCCGGGACATGACGGGGGTGTCCAATGTGGCGGTGCATACCATCACCATGAAGGACACTCAGCCGGTCAAACAGCGATACTACCCGAAGAATCCCAAAATGCAGGCCGAGATCGACCTGCAAATGGAAGAATTGCTGGAGACGGGGCGGATTGAGCCGTCAAAGAGTCCCTACAGTTCACCCATTGTGATGGTCAAAAAGAAGACAGGAAAGTGGAGGTTGTGCGTGGATTTCCCCCAAATAAACGCGAGGTCCATCAAGGACGCGTATTCCATGCCCAGAATAGACTACATTTAGGATCAGCTCAAGGAGGCGCGGTTTATCAGTAGTCTGGATTTGAAGGACGGATATTGGCAGGTACCGTTGGAAAAGAACAGCAAACAGTTCACCGCTTTCACGGTGCCAGGCAAGGGGCTGTTCCAATGGAAAGTGATGCCATTTGGGCTCTACTCAGCGTCGGCCACGTTCCAGAGGGCGCTAGACCAAGTGATAGGTCCCGACATGATTCCACACGCGTTCGCGTACCAAGATGATATCATTGTCATCGGACGAACGAGGGAGGAACACCGGCGAAATCTGGAAGAGGTCTTCCGCCGACTGAAGGAGGCCAACCTGCGGTTGAACGTGGACAAGTGTCAGTTCTTCCGGAGGGAGCTGCGGTACCTGGGTCATCTGGTGACAAGTGAAGGGATTTGCACCGATCCCGAAAAGGTGGCAGCCATTGTGGAACTACAACCGCTGGCGAACGTCAAGGAGCTACGCCAGTATTTCGGCGTGGCATCTTGGTATATGCGGCTTGTAGAATGTTTCGCTACTCTAGTACAGCCACTCAGCGCGTTACTAAAGAAAAAGTCTAAATGGGAGTGGACACACGAGAGACAGCAGGACTTCGAGGCAGTGAAGAGCCGGCTGGTGGCGGATCCAGTTCTGACATGCCCAGATTTCTCCAAAAGGTTCGTGCTCCAGATGGATGCCAGTGACTACGGGCTAGGAGCGATTCTTACCCAAGAAACGGATAAGGGCGAGAAGGTCATCTCGTATGCCAGCAGAACGCTGAGTAGCGCTGAAAATAACTATTCAGCGACGGAAAAAGAATGCCTGGCCATTGTATGGGCTGTCAGAAAACTGAAGCCATATTTGGAGGGGTACCATTTCAAAGTGGTCACCGACCATATGGCACTAAAATGGCTCAATAGCATAGAAAGCCCGACGGGAAGAATCGCGAGATGGGCGCTGGAGCTTCAGCAGTATGATTTCGAAACAGCATAGAGAAAGGGACAACTGAATATAGTAGCGGACGCGCTCTCTCGACAGCCATTAGCGGAACGATGGATCAGAGTGGATGACCAAACGGGGAAGGCCGAGTGCTCGTGGATCATGAAGATCAAGGAGATATAGAAAAGGAACCGGCAAAGTATCCCGATTACATAGAGGAGGCGGGCCTCACAGGGCCGGAGACGAGGAAGTGGCGTCGTGGAAGCGCTGCGTTCCGAAGGATCTTCGGGAGAGGGTGATCGAAGAAAATCACAACATCCCCGAAGCGGGGCACGCGGAGAGCAGAAAGACGATGACGAGGATAGCCGCCAGATATTATTGGCCCGGAATGCACCGCGACGTGAGAAATTACGTCCGGAGGTGTGAAGTCTGCATGCGGTTCAAGCCGAGTCAACTGCAGGCGGCCGGTAAGATGCTGACGCAGGTGCCGAAAGAGCCGTGGGCGACAGAATGTGCCGATTTTGTGGGCCCACTGCCGAGGTCGAAGCACGGGAACACCATGTTGTTAGTACTGGTGGATCGGTTCTCGAAGTGGACCGAGCTAGTGCCGCTGAGAAAGGCCACGGCGGAGACACTAGTGAGGGCATTTAGAGAGCGGATTTTGTCCGAAGGTGGTGGTCACCGACAATGGCGTCCAATTCACCAGCCGAGCGTTCAAAAAGTTTCTGGAACAATTCGGGGCACGGCTCCAGTTCACGGCGCCATACACCCCGCAAGAAAACCCGACGGAGCGAACCAACAGGACGGTGAAAACGATGATTGCACAATTCACCGAAGGAGACCAGAGGTGTTGGGACGAGAAGTGGCCAGAACTAATGTTGGCCGTAAATTCGGGCGTGTCAGAGTCTACGGAATATTCGCCAACGTTCATCGTACAAGGAAGGGAACCGAGGCTGCCAAAGGCGCTGTACGACGAAGAGACGCTAGGCACCGGGCAGGAGACCCTCACCCCGGATGAGAACGCGACCAAACTACGGGAGTTGTTCCAGTTGGTGAGGCGCAACCTGGAGCGGGCGGCGCAGGACCAGGCAAGACACTATAACTTGCGAAGAAGGTCATGGAAACCGAAGGTAGGAGAGATGGTGTGGGCTAAGCAACACCACCTGTCTAACGCCGCCGAAGGATTCGCCGCGAAATTACCAAATAGTGAATTTTATTTCGCCGGTGATTTGTGAGCTCAGGAAGGAAGGCAATAAACATACCCGGAGGGCGCACATTGGCGATCTGAAGCCACAACCGGAAGGGGAAGACATACAAAAAGGAAACAATACGGAGATAGTGGAACGCAAGAAGGAATAAAAAGGTCATAGCTATATCCAAGTGCCGCCGATCCCAAGGAGGTGGCACGCAGGACACGGGTTGGAACCGGCGACAGTTCGTAAACGGCGGACGGCGAAGAGAATTCTGGAAAGAAAGCAGGCAAGGATTAAGCCGGGTCATCAAAAAGGAAAAAAGGGCAAGACATACCTGGCGGCGCTGAACGTGCGCCGGCCGGGCTCCGGGCTGAGAGGCTTCCGGAGGGCCGGGGGGGAACTAGGAATCGAGTCAGGAGAAGGCCCGGCCAGAGTTCCAGATCCGAGGGCCACCCATATCTGTCGGGTACGGCCGTGCAGAATGCTCGCCCAAGCGCTGCTTTTCGGGCGGGGATACGGAGGATCCCCGGGTCCGGGCGGTTGTTTGGCGCAGAGGCCACGCAAGAAGCCAAACCGAAGGCAGAGGGTAAGGTGTGGGTCGGGTACGACCGCCGCCCTAGACCCGGGCGAGAGGTCGGAAGACCTACTAGCGGACGGTGGTCGATAGCCGGAACCTAGGATACTGGACGGGCTGGAAGAAGGGTCGGAATTAGTGGATGAATGAATGGGCCAACGGGGGTCGAACAGTCCGGGGACAGCGTCCCCTCTAAAAACACGAAGAGAAAGCAGAAAACAGAGGATAGGATCGTCGCTACGATCAGCCCTAGTCGTCCCAAAATACTCCAGCCCCGAAGGGGGAAGGGTATCGCAGAGATGGAAGCAACGTGATTCCAGGCGAGAGCAATAGAGGGAAATACCGTACGGCGGAACGAAGGGAATTGCAACACTAGCAGGTCGGCTGCCAGAATGGCAGCGATCGATCACTTGGAGATCACAACCCAAAAAGCAGACACGTGTCAAGGAAGGAAATAAGGAAATTGAGAAATTAATGGAAAGGTATTTGGAAGAGCAGATCCGAAGCGTGGTCACAGGAGAGGCCGGGGAACACCGCCAGGGACGGGCGGAGCCCTCGCGTGGTGAGCGGTGTGCTCGGCGGAGCGAAACGCCGGAGCTGGAGCTGATCGCGTCGCCGATGGGGAGCCCAGGAATTTCCCCGGGAATCACGTGGTCGGCACTGGAGTCCCCGCGGAGTAGGCGGACGATCGAGGTGTCGGAGGACAGCGACGACGTGGTGCTGGTGTCGGTGGAACCAGCACCGTCACGAAGGCTGCCCACATGGGAGGAGCAGGAGGCCAGGCGCGACGCAGCGTTCCTGAGCATCGCCATCAGGTCCGCGGAGCGGTTTCTGCGTGAAAAGAGGAGAGGAGCCGGCGAAGGCAGTCCCGAAGCCGACGCAGGCAGCGCCGAAGCCGACGCAGGCAGCGGCAAGGCCGACGCAGGCAGTGCCAAAACCAACGCAGGCAGCGCCAAAGCCGAGGCCGGCAAAGCCGAAACAAGCGCAGGCAGCGCCGCGCCCGACGCCTGCAGAGCCGAGGCCGGCACCGCAAGAATCGGCCGGAAGGCAGCGGAACACGGCGGAAGAGGAGGAGGACAAGCAGTTCCTTAAGCAGACCATCACGGCCCTTTGGCAAGAGCGGATGAACCAGCGGCGGATCCGGCGGGCAGAGGCAGAGGCGCGACGCGAGGAAGAGGCGAGGCGACGCGATCTGGCGCGCCTCCAGCGAAAGGAGGATCAGCGGAAGCGTGAGGAGGAACGCCAACGGAACGCGGACCGAAGAGCGGCAGAAGCGCGGCGCGAGGAGGAGCGACTCCAGTGCGAGGAAGGGCGACGGGTCAAGGAGCGCGAAGGGGAGCGTCAACGGAGCGAGGCACGGAGGGCTGCAGATCGAAAGGCAAGAAAGGAGGCGGCCATCATGCGGCTCGAGATGCTCTGCGGCGCCAGACCGAGGAAAAAGCACGACACGCTGAGCGGGAGGCCGAAAGACGAGAGGAGGCTCCACCGCCACCAAAGTTTTGGCGGATAAAGTCGGCCGCAGAGATGCAGCAGGGCCTGCCAGAGTCGCAAGAGCAGCCGCTGCGCTCGCAGCAGGCGAAAGCTGATCCATGGCAGCGCAAGGAGTAGCCGCAGCATCATCAGCAGTCGCAGCAGCAGCAGTCGCAGCAGCAGTCGCAGCAGCAGCCGGAGCAGCAGTCGCAGCAGCAGTCGCAGCAGTCGCAGCAGCAGCCGCAGCAGCCGCAGCAGCCGCAGCAGCAGCAGCAGCAGACAGAGGCGCAGCAGCACCGGGGCCAGCAGGAGCCGGTGGCGGAGCCTCAGCCCCAGTGGCAGGGGCCCGAAGCCGCAAAGTACGGGCCATTTGTGACCGAGAAGGGTCATACGGTGGTGGGCGATGGGGTGGTGTGGCATCACCAGACCATCCAAATTTCTTGGGCGGTCGAACAAACGCAGCAGAAACCGGAGGAGCCCAAGCTGTGGGAGGAGGAAACGCCTCGATGCAGCAACGCGCGTGATCCGCGGGGGCACCATGAGGAAGGGAGGGCACCCGAGGAACCGGCTGCACCACCCACACCCGCGAGCGCGAAAGCGGTCAGAAAACATGGCGCGAGAGCAGCCGAGAGCGAGCCGACGACCGAGACAAGGCGCGAAGCATCGGCAGCGGAACCGGGCTGGTGCCAGGTATCGGAGGAGGAGTGGCCAGAAGCGGTGATCCGGGCCGTGGCGGAGACCAGACCCGTCGGTCGCCGCGTAGAGCGACTTGTGCGAGTGCGCGGGGTGCGGTACCGGGTGTCGGTGGCCGCCGGGAAGGCTGAGGTGTTTGTAGAGACATGGATGGGCTGGAAGGAAGAAGAATAAGATTAAATAAATGAAAATTGAATAAACAAAATAGTACTCACCAATGCGTTGTGGCAGCAGCGATGGGAGGGATTGGGATGGCCAGCGTGGAGGCCGGGAAACACGGATCAGGCGGATATTACACGTGAGTATAAAAACAAGTCTGGCAGCCCAAGCCCGGCGCACACCTATCGGGTGCTGCACGATCTCAACCGGTTCCGGAACTCTATCGGTTCAATGGAGCCGATAGGTGAACATCGCCAGCCGCGGTGACTCGCGAGCGATGGGAGCCGAGCACCGACAGAGGGCGCCCTAAGGGAAACGGCGAGAAGGGCGCGCGCGTTTTGACAAGAGAGGGCCATTGTTGACAAGAGAGGGCCGTCCGGCGGGTGGAAAGAAGACAGAAAACCGAGGTTTGTCGTTGCTGAAGAAGGAGGGAAGTGTAGAAATTAATATTCCTCACAAAGCCCTGGTAGGGGATGGGGCGAATTCGCTGGTTACATGAGCGAGGCGGTCCCGTTACAAGAGATCACAATGCGGATCGCACAAGAGGAAGGGAAAGGTGGTAGTGGGCCGGTCCATGTTGGTCATGTAGGCGGGCCCATGTAGGCCGTATATGCCATGCAGACCATGCAGGCTGAACCCGCTAGGAAGGACGTGGGAACACAGAGAGGCCGATGGAAAGTCACTGACGCCACCGGAATTAGCCGTTGTGAGTGCGGAGCAGTGAGCGGTGGACAGAGCGATAGCCGAGTCAGAACCCCCAGCCGTTGCCCAAAGGAGCCACGAGGAGACCCGATCGGTGCGGAGTTGTGCGGGCGGACAGAGCGATAGCCGAGTCAGAACCCCTAGCTAGAGTGCCATCGGAGTAGTGGTCGGCAGAGGTACCACTGAGAAACCCCAGCGAATGATATAGCCATAAGATACCAATAAAGCAAAGTACTCTTAGAATACCCAACCCGAGTGTATTTCTTGCTTGTCGCCGGGGCAACATACAAATTTGTTGCAGCAGCCTATCGACCGCTGAGCCAGCTTAGCTGACCTTTAACGGAAGAAAACGGTTCGTTACAATGCTTAGTTCCTTTAGTAAGATAAGTTCTAATTTTCCTCGAATATTAGTCTACCATCAATCTTTCGAGCATGATCGTGATCGGTTCGGTTAACGAGTCGCGCGTCATGCGGCAGCATCTCTCGGTCGGTCGGGTGGGAGGAGAGCTGCGTTTCGGCCTGGGATTCGCGCGTAACAGCATTCGGCTGGTGTCCCATTGGGCTCAATTCTGATTCATCTTTTTACAAAAAATTTTATGTATATTTTTGTTGTTGCAATTAACCAAACATTAACCCATTTGTTTTTTATTTGACAAAATGAAATACAAAATACAAATTTTGTATTTTTTTTTATTAAATCATCTCAAGGATGACCGGGGTTTTATCGTAGCTAAAATAGCCACATTGATCAGATACTGGTGGTTTGGGAGCATGTTCAAGACACACTCACGTAGTTAGATATCTTCATATAATCTTTCATGTGAAACCCAAACAGCCCAATTTTAAGATGCGTGAAAGGTGTTTGTGTCTCTTTAAATTTGATGTAATTTTTCTTTTGAGACCACTGAAATAGGTCATTAATTTAGCTGAGGGCAAGTTTGACATATCGTCTTAGTGATGAATAATATTCTACACTGACTTGTTAACATTACTACACATGTTTATTTACATTATAAAGGGATAGGAAAAGTGTCGGGTTTCCCACCCCAATATGACGTCGTCTAAATATTATAAATTATAGTCAGTGGTGCGGCCTAAAGTAAATTCAGATTATTGTTTGTAACTTGCAATGCCCACTATAAAATAAATTGTTCCCGCATATGCTTACGTACGGCAGCGGTGTTCTTTCGCCTCTTTATATCGCCTCTTTCGATCTTCGCACTCGGCAGCAGCCCGAGCTGTTTTACTCTCGCCTTTATTCGGTCTCTTTAAGCATTGCTTCATAGGGCACGGAAATTAGGTCGTCAGCCTTTGCAAGCAGTCGGTAATTGAGCTTCGTCGCCACCGGGATAAATTAATATCATTCATTCAACATTGTTCTACATGCATACATATACAATAAATCACTCTTGTTATTTAAACGCTTTACTCTATTTAAATTTGAATTGAATTTGAGCTTGAGGTCAGCAAATCTTTGGCAATCGAAAATCAGATGTTCAGCATATTCAGTAACATTACAAGTCTCACAAATATCGGAGTCAACTGCTTTGATTCTGTGTAAAAAAGCTTTGTCATTGGTGTGCCCGTCATTACTCTATTTATGATCTTGATGCTTTTTGGATTCCATTTTAGATTAAAATGCCAAGGCTTCTTAGGGATGTCCGGAAAATTATCAATGAAGTTCGAGCCTTTGGATCTGCATTTGTGCTTGTAATCTTCATTCCAGTTGTGTTCTAATAAGTTTTTGATTTCTCTTAATGCTTCTTTTATGCTAAATTTTACATGTATTATTTTCCTTTCGCTTTATGCAGTTTTAGCTGTTCTATCAGCTTTTTCATTGACAGCCAAACCCTTATGACCTGGAATACAAAGGATGTCCAATTGTTAAATATCAGATATGCTTATGTTGTCATGTATGTTTTTAACTAGATATAAGTCTGTTTGATTATTCCTTATAAGTTTTATAGCTCCCAATCCATCGCAAACTATCACAACTTTCTTATATTTTTTAATTAAACATAGTTCACTCGCCTTTTTAATCCCAACTAGTTCAGCGCCCACCGATGAGAGCCGGGTTTCCACCTTGTATTTATACGTACTGCCACTGGGCATCTCTACTAGACCTATACCACATACACCTTGTATGACTGAGGCATCTTTGGAAATGATGTTCCAGCCTTCGTTTGCATATTTGTCGAGAATTTCAGAGTACTCATCTTTGTTTTTAGCAAGTAATTTATCCAAAATATTTATTTTATTACAATATTTAAAATTATCAAAGCATTGTGTGTTGTCGAAAAGGATTTGAAATCATTTAAGGTACAGGTGAAGCTAGTGATGGCTTTCGACTTCTACAGTTCTTCAAACATTCTTGGATTAAGAATTTTATTTTTTAAAAGTTCTTTGGCTGTGAGCCATTTTGCTCTGAAAAAAGGTGGTGGCATGACACCCGCCAGAACAAAAATCTCATGCTTACATGTGTTTGGTGGCACACCGACACATCTCCTTAGCACTGCCGCTTGTGCAATTTCCATATCTTTTTTGGAATCTATACCCATGTTAGAGAAACTGGTGATTGTAAAACAAGAGTTTTGTTCTGATGAAAGACTTGAAAATGTTAACACTAGTCTTTGGTTTCAGCCCTGCTTTGATCGTTGTCGCTAGCTGCAAAAGTCTATTGCTTCTTTTAGTTTCTTCTTTAATCATTTTTACATGATGGACAGGCATGTTGGCACTTATCATTCTACCTATAAAGCGAATATTCTTTTGCATTGGTATTTAAATTTCTCCTATCGAGATATCAATTAGCTTTCTATTATCTTTGCCTATGTTCATGACCGACGATTTGCTAGACATTGAAAAGAAGCGGAGACAGGCATGAGCCTTGACAAATGCCACCCTGTACTACTTTTACAGCATCTTCCAATTTAATAGTCTCACGGACATGAAACTGATGACCCAGTCAATGAAGGTTTTCGGCAATCTTTTGTTTTCTAACAATATTTTAAGGAAGTTTAAACTTATACTGTTGTAGGCGTCGTTCAGATCAACCGAAACAAGCACAACGTGTTCCTTGTTTTTGTTTCTAGAGGCTACTACATTTAAAACATCATTTATTCACATCGCAGCTGATTTGGTTTTCTGATAGGAGTAAGATCTGTTAGGTAGTACTTTAAAATCGTTTATATGCTTGTCAAGCCTGACCTTAATCATTCCATTAACCGTTTCAGCCAAGACAAACAAAACAGGTGTATCTAAATGACAATTTTTGAGGTTTGTAAGAAACCTCCAAGCTTCCCTGCTATTTGAGTTTACATTGAGTCCCGTCAACTTTCTTGCATAATTGGTATTTGTGGCAATTTTGACAGCTTTCTTCCATTTGATTTTAAGGTCTAAATAATCAGTAATTTGGAAAAGATGGTTCTGACACAGTGGAAAAGCTAAAAAGTTTGGCTTGTTTTTGAATTCACCAAAGCATCAGAAATTTGTTTTTGAATTCATAAGTTGCTTCCTTAATTTCATGTTGGATGCTTTTAGTAAGATCTCTTATGTTCATCTTAAACTCAACCTGCCCTAACTTTTTAAGTGGTCTGTTTTTGGCTAAAAGTCTACCCTCATTTCCTACTGTTTCAAAAGTAATTGGGTGATGATGACTACCACCCTGAAAAATGTTTTAACATTTCCATTTCCCTATTCCGATTCCTTTCGCGAAGGTTAAATCCAAAACAGACCCAGAAATTGAACCAATATTTCTCCTGAAAGTTATATCGCGATTATTTGCTAGATAGTATCCTGCATTATTCATAACTTGTTTTAAAAAGGTACCTTTTCCACTATTTATCGTGTCTCCAAAATCAGTGTGTCTTGCGTTAAAATCACCTACCAGTCACAATGACGTTATTAGCATAATCAAGTTGTTCCAATAGATTTTCAATAGCTTGCTTAAAAGTTTCAAGAGAAATCGATGGCTTAAAGTAAACCGAGGAGATGAGAAGATTCTAATTGTTGTTAGTAGTGCTGGCTATTATAATATCTTTATTTGTCTCGTATGGCAATTTTTTTTAGTTTTAAACCTTTCCTGTAGTCTACTTCTCCATATCTATCATCTCTGTATTTTTCTAGGAGATTATAATTTGCTAATTTTCTGTAGCTAAGGTCACGAGAAAAAACTTCAGACAGAATAGCTATATAGAAGTTTCCGTTGTTAAGAAAGAATGCAAGGTAATTTTTGATTTTTTTAATTGATTGAATATTATGTTGAAGAAATTTCATATTTGTTTTGGGTAGTTGAACAGGTTTGTTTTCCCCATTTTTGACTGCAATGTATTTTCTATTAAGTTCTTGCTGGTAATATCGTTTATGTGCACCGATTTGTTAAAAGGATTTACTGTGCTTGTTGTGTTTTCTGAGTTAAAATGTTGATTAATTGCTGGATAGTTAATTTTTTTTTCTTCTGAGCATTTATTCTTAAACACAGGAACATGGGCGCTAGAATCATGAGTACAGGAATCTAGTTTATAGTGCGGCTTCTGCGCAGGTAATTTTGGGGTCTATATTACCCTACTCGCATAGCTAAATATGGTTTTTAAACTTAAATTCTTTTCAAATCCTTATTTTTAGTGTTCTTCTCGTCTTTGTTTTGGAAATTTTTGTACAAAATTATCAAGCAAAGAAAAGTTGTGATATACGGAATAAGTGTTAAGAACCTCCTTCCCAGCAATTTTCTTGATTTTCATTATTTTATTAATGTCCATTTCTGTATGCCATACAAGGTAAAGCGTTCTGCCCTTAGCTGAGTGATTTTTACCATTACACTTAATGGATTTTTAGATCGTGCAGATTCCACTACATTCTCCTGATCCACATTGGATGAACCTTCTTGCTTATTTTCATCTGGCAGAGGTGGGTCCAAGCCTGCCGCAATTAAAACACTGCCGCACTTTAGGGATGTATTGATGAAGTTTCATATAGCATATCCCGTAAAGTGTTATTTTTTCTGGGATATCCGAACCTTCAAAACCAATTTTCCTTTTTTCGTCGGAGAAACTAACTATTCTTATAAACTATACTATACTAAACTTTATCTATACCAAAAAATTCAACATAGTCCCTTGTTATAAAGGCAACTATTTTATTTAATTCGTTTTATTTAATTCTTCATTAAAAACCAGACTATGTGCAGCACTAGAATTAGTAAAATAAATCTTATACGAAGCGGTAGCAAGCGTCACAATTTCTTTAACTCTTGCAATATTCAAATTTCTAATTCTTTCGAATAGAAAAAGGCCGTTTTTGGTATTTTTGTTCTCGAAAGAAGCACAATTTTTTTAAAGCAAGTACAGCTGCAGCACCAATATGACTCTCATTATACATCGTTAATTTTCTTTCAATACCATTATCATTGGTAATCAGTTTGGCAATAATGTCAGTATTTACCAAATAACACTTTGTTCGTCTTAGCGCCGCACAGTGGGATATCAGACGCAAAGAGGTGGCAAAAGTAAAAAATTGTATATGCGCTTTGGATAAAATAAAAAAACTCATCTAACAGAAAATTTCCCAGAGGTTTTCATTTTCAAGATAATCAGACATTTAGTTTAGGATATATGAGCATTCAAAAAATTATTTCAATTGAAAAAACGTATTCAACTTTTGTTCACCTATTGCATCTTTCAGGATGAATTAAACGTAAACTACGTTACGTATGATTCTGTTTTTGGTGTACCCTTTTAGATATATTCATTGTTATCAATACTCAATAAAAAGCTGGTCTGTTGCAGTTATATAGCCTTTTCCCACACAGTACATTAACGGGGAACGGTAGGATTTTTTGACAGATGTGAAACCTCGATTCCCACAGGCCACCATCCACCATCTACCATCCATTGAAAACACATCTGACAACAACAAACCTATGATTTCTGCTCTGCATTTTGTCAAAATTAAACATTAAATATGGAAAATTTAATTACTGTTTCGACTGTGGTTCAACAGCAACAAATGTTGTTGCAAAAATTGGTAGTGGGGAAAACCAAATAAATGAATTCGATGAGGAAGAATTTTTTGCAATGCTCAATTATTTTTGTTAATGTATGACAAGAAGAGGGTGACTAGTTGTTAGTGAATTGAAATTCAAATAGAATTGTATGTAAAAGACTATGTTTTATGCATTTTACACAGTCGTCGACTAACTCTCACAATGATCGGTTGTGCAAAGTGTAAAGCGGAGAGTTTTATCAGTTTACAGATAATAAACATTCTTTTTTCATTCTCTCTTTTCTTTATTTTGTCACCTACCCATCGGATAATAAAAACAACATCAAAATAAGCGTGCATCTACCATGCCCCCCGGCCCCACAAGCCAAGGGGCTAATCGCTTTGAGCTTTTCAGTGATAGCGCCAAGAAAAAGAGAAAAAAAGCCATGCATCTAATTGAAGCTTTCCCAGAACTTCCTAACGTACAGCTTCCAAACCCAAAATATTTAATAATGTCAACTCTTGACAAAGATAGGCCTCTCTCTTCTTACTCGTGTTTCGCAGTATATCGGTCGATCAAGCTTATCAGTAACAAAATCAATATTACCACACTCCGCGACGGCAACCTGCTTCTCTTTGTAGAAAATAACACAGTTGCCGAAAAATGCATTGCAGCGAAAGAACTACATGCAATATGTAAGATAAAAACAGATTATCATAGCAACCTTAATCACTGCAAGGGATCCATTTATGCCCCATACTTAAACTTCATCTGAGAGGAAGAAATTCTTGAAGAACTAAAACCTCAGGGAGTAATAAGTATTTTCAAATACAGCAGGCAAGTCCAGGGTAAGCACACACAAACGGGTGTTATTCAGCTCAATTTCGACCTCTACACCCTCCCAGCCAAAATTAAGACCCCAAACCCCATGCACTGTAAAAATTGTCAGTATTTAGGCCATACGGGCAAATATTGCAAAAATTAAACTATGTGTGCCGGCTGTGATATGCCGCCCCACAATACAATCCCTTGTTCTCGCTCTCACTGCGCTAACTGCTCTGGAAAGCATGCTGCAAGCAGCAACAACTGTCCAAAATACGTAGAAGCACGAGAAATACTAAAAATAAAAACAAAAGAGAAATGTTTCATATACGAAGCAAAAGCCAAGTACCATAGCCTCTCTCAAGCCCCCGAATACAGCAAGTCGTACTCAGAAGCAATCTCTCCCAAGCCAAAACAAAAGCAAGAAAACAAAACCCATCACCACCACTCAGCAGACTAACCCAAAGAAGATTACCGACATTATAAGCACCAAAAAAACACTCAAATAATAAAATTAGCACCGACACAACCAATGTACCGATGCAAATCGATGAACCGAATACATCATCTAAAACCAAACCATCCACTTCACTATAAACAAACATAACAAAAAACAAAAACAATCAACCTTAATATAAGCTCTCAGAACTTACGAAACACAGAACAACCGAAAACAATACGGAACCCAGTGATATTGATAGCGATATCACAGAGGAGCCAGAATTATAAAAATATTTCTCGCCTCTTGCTCTTAGCAGGCATTTGCCTAAAGTGTGGGAGGTATATAAGGCAAAGACAGAATATAGAAACTAAAAAAAGAATAAAAAACAGAGCTTAACAATCTTATAAATTTATATCTTTACCTCAATTCCACTAAATATTCTTCAATGGAACATAAACGGCTACTCAAATAACTATCAAAGCTTCTCTCTTTTGATAAACAAATACAAATCAGATATTATAGCACTCCAGGAGACGCACCTGCACAACAATTACACCCCACATCTAAAACCCAAGCACTACAATTGGTACTCAAACAATGGCATAGACCCAAATTGCCCCAAAGCTAACAGAGGAGTGGCACTCCTAATAGCCAAAGCCATACAACACAAAGAAATAATCATTAATTTGAACATCTTGGCCACAGCCGCCGAAATTCAGACTGAAACACCATTCGTCATAATAAATGTATACATCTCACCTACAGACCTTTTCACTTAAAAAGATCTACATGATACCTTAGGCAATATTAACAAGCCCGTCTTATTTGTAGGAGACTTTAATTCCGCGCATAGTCTGTGGGGTTCCTCCTCAATTAAATAACGAGGTAAAGTTGTTGCCAACTTTATACAGAACAGCAACCTTACTATACTAAACAACGGAGCACCGACGCACTACTCAACGCGCATTCACTAACATCGACCTCTCCTGCTCTCCTATGCTCGCATCCACTCAATTTAAATAGCACTTGGTCAGTCTGTAATGACTTGCATGGCAGTGATCATTTCCCCATTATCATAAATCTTTTTCGTAAAGCAAGTTACAGCCCAAACACAAAATCATCAAAATACAAACTACACTTAGCAAACTGGAGTCAATTCGAAAGGGAAATAAATAAAAAAAATTGCCATTTAAACATCACTAACAATACCAATCACACCGCAGCTAAGATTAACAGAATTATCAAGGAATGCGCCAGCACCACAATTCCTTTATATAACCCACAGCCCAATTCCCGTGTAAAACTAGTATATTGGTCGAATAAAATCCTAGCAGCACTATGTAAAGACAAATTAGATCGACTCAAAGAGCTTAGACACAATCTCAACGATACCAACATGTTCAAATACGAACAAGCCAACGCGAAATTCAAGCGAGAAGCTAAAATAGCCCAAAGAACTGCTTTCATAAAGTTTACATCATATATTAACCCAAATAATAACACACAAAAACTATGGGATAAGGTACATATAATCACAGGCATCAGAAAACTAAACCACATCCACAACATAGAAACTCCCGAAATAAACACGTGCGACTCAAGAACCATAGCAAACATACTCAGCCAAACCTGGGCTAAATATTCAGAAGCCGCTAACTTTTCTGAAACATTCATAGCAAATAAAAGGCAGTTCACAACAATCTCCCCCTTCTCCCACAAAATAAAACCAAAAGCACAGCTAATAGAGACACCAATAACTAAAATAAATGTCACATTAACACTGCAAAGTCTTAAAGGTAACACACCAGGTTTCGATAACATTCCATACTACATGACCTCTACAACAAAATATTTGAAACCCACATAATTTCTCAGCAATGGAAACTAGCTCAAATCATACAAACCTAACAAACCCAAAAATAGTACCACAGGTTACCGTCCCATTTTCCTGCTACCTTGCATTTCAAAACGAATCATCTGGTACCTAACCCAGCAAAACATGCTTTCCCCACGGCAATTTGCATACGAATCAAACTGTAGCACCATTGATGCCTTACTAGTATTGGACGATTTTATAAATAATAGTCTCTCTACCCGAAATCATGTTTCAATCCTATCTATAGACATGGAAAAGGCTTTTGATAGAGTAGGTCTCCACTGCATACTGAAACAATTAATAGAACTGAATTTCGGAATGAAAATAATCAACTTTGTTCGCAGATTTCTATCAAACAGGACTTTAAGAGTAAAAGTCAACAACAAATTATCTGAAATAAAGAAACTGCACAATGGCATTCCCCAGGGATCGCCACTATCAGTCACACTGCTTCTGATAGCCTTCAACAGACTAAGCACTATAATTAACAAATATAGCTTCTTCACCCCTTGCTTTCAAGCCAAAAAACAAGCACGAAATACATCTGAACTCACTTTTTAATGACATAGAAGAATGGTGCGAATTTTGCGGTACTAAATTATCCAAAGAAAAATCATCCCACGTTCACATCTGTAGAAAAATATGCTGCACAAATTTATAAATTAACATTAACAACATAAACATTCAAAAGAAAGACAGCCAAAAAATACTAGGACTAATTTTCAATAAAAAAATTCGCACATATTTAGAAATTAAAATTAACAACATGAACATTCAAAAGAAAGACAACCAAAAAATACTAGGACTAATTTTCAATAAAAAAATTCGTGGAACGAAAACACTAAAGAACTAACAAAGTCAATTAACGCTAGGCTTAATATAATTAAAAGCTTAAGTAACTTTCACTAAAGCTATCCTCCTGTCCAAAATCGAATACGGCTTCTGTATATACGGAAAGAATAGTAAAACTAATCTCAGGCAACTATCAACACCTTACCACGCTGCCATTAGACACGCCCTAGGAGCTTGTCGGACCACACCCATTCAAAATCTTTTGGCGGAAGCGGGACTAACAGATCTAAACACAACATTTGATCTGGCCATTGGCAGACAAATCAGTAAACTTTCAAACTCTTTTGGATCTTCACTGCAAAAATGCATTAACAGCCGCTTACGTCGAAAAAAGGAACCAAAAATAACCTCCAGCCTCTAACTCGTCATTAGCAAGGCCTCCGAGTTGAACATCATCTACACACCGCAAAAAAGCCACAAACTTAAATTTCCTCCGTGGCAGCTTAAAAACAACAGTTAACAACAGTTAACTAAACATAAAAAAGACCACACGATAAGCATGCAGTACATTGCATTACATTGAACAACACAGAAGCAGTCATATCCGAAATAAGGGATAATAAATGCAAATAAAATAAAGCTAATGTTGGTACCCGGAAATGCTGGTATAAAAGGAAATGAGCTTGCAGATGATGCAGCTAAAGCAGCCACCGAAGCGCCATTATTTCTACGGAACTCCACAAATAAAAAGGAAATTTAAAACCTCATAAGAAACCATGCAGAACTTAACATTAAAGATTCCTGGAGCAATTATAATCATTTTTATAAAACAGACAACCCGAACAGAAGGCCGCTTATCCTTCCTCTCACCGTCAGTACAACCCAAGCCATCACCTACACAAGATTTCGTCTTGGACACACAAGGTATACGCAGGAGCACATTTTAAAAAAATCACCGGCAGAGACGGGTCTACTCTAACTGTAGAGCACCTCACCAACACATATCAATTGTGAATTGTTACCATGAATCAGTAATATTTGTTAATTATACGGCCCGAGCGGCCAATAAGAATACGAGCGTTTCGTGATTTAAAAGGGGGGGAATAGAATCACGAGCAGCACGGTCCATCTTTAGCGAAAGAAGAGAGCGAAGACCCAGACGCCGACGCCGCCGACAACAAGAGAGCGAGGCCCAACAGCGATGAAAGAGGGGAGCGAAAGTCTAGACACCGCCGCCGCTGGCAACGAGAGAGCGAGGCCTAACGACGACGAAAGAGGAGCGAAAATACAGAAAATACAAGCCCAACGGCGAGATCGACGACGGAGAGAGAGGAGGGCAAAAGCCCACGCACGTACGCCAGCCCGTGGAAAGCCGTACGCCAAGAGAGCCAAATCGCCGACGTCGACGCTGAGTCGAGAGAATCGACAGAAGAGCAGGAGAGAATGCAAAAACGCCGGCAGAACACGAGTCGATCGAAGGCTGGAGACCGGCTGGAAAAGTAACCAAGAGGATTGAGTCGAGGGAGCCAGAATTGAATAGACGTGTCGGCGGACAAAAGAAAGCCAAGCCAAGAACTCGAAAAAGAAGACGGTTGTGCCCGCTGAATGACCGTAAAAAGTAGTGCCGGGAATCAGAGCACTGAACGCTGTGAGTGGAGTGATATATCTCGCCCAGAGGATACCCCGAGAAGACAGTAATCCCTCTCCTGAGAATAGGAAGAAGGGCGAGAGCGACACTTGGAGCTGACCAATTCGCCGGTCAGAGAAACGTGGAGTAGGGGTAAGCCACATTGATCAGATACTGGTGGTTTGGGAGCATGTTCAAGACACACACGTAGATAGATGTCTTCATATAATCTTTCATGTGAAACCCAAACAGCCCGATTTTAAGATGCGTGAAAGGTGTTTGTGTCTCTTTAAATTTGATGTAATTTTTCTTTTAAGACCACTGAAATAGGTCATTAATTTAGCTGAGGGCAAGTTTGACATATCGTCTTAGTGATGAATAATATTCTACACTGACTTGTTAACATTACTACACATGTTTATTTACATTATAAAGGGATAGGAAAAGTGTCGGGTTTCCCACCCCAATATGACGTCGTCTAAATATTATAAATTATAGTCAGTGGTGCGGCCTAAAGTAAATTCAGATTATTGTTTGTAACTTGCAATGCCCACAATAAAATAAATTGTTCCCGCATATGCTTTCTTTCGCCTCTTTATATCGCCTCTTTCGATCTTCGCACTCGGCAGCAGCCCGAGCTGTTTTACTCTCGCCTTTATTCGGTCTCTTTAAGCATTGCTTCATAGGGCACGGAAATTAGGTCGTCAGCCTTTGCAAGCAGTCGGTAATTGAGCTTCGTCGCCACCGGGATAAATTAATATTATTCATTCAACATTGTTCTACATGCATACATATACAATAAATCACTCTTTTTATTTAAACGCTTTACTCTATTTAAATTTGAATTGAATTTGAGCCTGAGGTCAGCAAATCTTTGGCAATCGAAAATCAGATGTTCAGCATATTCAGTAACATTACAAGTCTCACAAATATTGGAGTCAACTGCTTTGATTCTGTGTAAAAAAGCTTTGTCATTGGTGTGCCCGTCATTACTCTATTTATGATCTTGATGCTTTTTGGATTCCATTTTAGATTAAAATGCCAAGGCTTCTTAGGGATGTCCGGAAAATTATCAATGAAGTTCGAGCCTTTGGATCTGCATTTGTGCTTGTAATCTTCATTCCAGTTGTGTTCTAATAAGTTTTTGATTTCTCTTAATTCTTCTTTTATGCTAAATTTTACATGTATTATTTTCCTTTCGCTTTATGCAGTTTTAGCTGTTCTATCAGCTTTTTCATTGACAGCCAAACCCTTGTGACCTGGAATACAAAGGATGTCCAATTGTTAAATATCAGATATGCTTATGTTGTCATGTATGTTTTTAACTAGATATAAGTCTGTTTGATTATTCCTTATAAGTTGTATAGCTCCCAATCCATCGCAAACTATCACAACTTTCTTATATTTTTTAATTAAACATAGTTCACTCGCCTTTATAATCCCAACTAGTTCAGCGCCCACCGATGAGAGCCGGGATTCCACCTTGTATTTATACGTACTGCCACTGGGCATCTCTACTAGACCTATACCACATACACCTTGTGTGACTGAGGCATCTTTGGAAATGATGTTCCAGCCTTCGTTTGCATATTTGTCGAGAATTTCAGAGTACTCAGCTTTGTTTTTAGCAAGTAATTTATCCAAAATATTTATTTTATTACAATATTTAAAATTATCACAGCATTGTGTGTTGTCGAAAAGGATTTGAAATCATTTAAGGTACAGGTGAAGCTAGTGTTGGCTTTCGACTTCTACAGTTCTTCAAACATTCTTGGATTAAGAATTTTATTTTTTAAAAGTTCTTTGGCTGTGAGCCATTATGCTCTGAAAAGGTGGTGGCATGACACCCGCCAGAACAAAAATCTCATGCTTACATGTGTTTGGTGGCACACCGACACATCTCCTTAGCACTGCCGCTTGTGCAATTTCCATATCTTTTTTGGAATCTATACCCATGTTAGAGAAACTGGTGATTGTATATTCTTGTTTTGTTCTGATGAAAGACTTGAAAATGTTAACACTAGTCTTTGGTTTCAGCCCTGCTTTGATCGTTGTCGCTAGCTGCAAAAGTCTATTGCTTCTTTTAGTTTCTTCTTTAATCATTTTTACATGATGGACAGGCATGTTGGCACTTATCATTCTACCTATAAAGCGAATATTCTTTTGCATTGGTATTTAAATTCCTCCTATCGAGATATCAATTAGCTTTCTATTATCTTTGCCTATGTTCATGACCGACGATTTGCTAGACATTGAAAAGAAGCGGAGACAGGCATGAGCCTTGACAAATGCCACCCTGTACTACTTTTACAGCATCTTCCAATTTAATAGTCTCACGGACATGAAACTGATGACCCAGTCAATGAAGGTTTTCGGCAATCTTTTGTTTTCTAACAATATTTTAAGGAAGTTTAAACTTATACAGTTGTAGGCGTCGTTCAGATCAACCGAAACAAGCACAACGTGTTCCTTGTTTTTGTTTCTAGAGGCTACTACATTTAAAACATCATTTATTCACATCGCAGCTGATTTGGTTTTCTGATAGGAGTAAGATCTGTTAGGTAGTACTTTAAAATCGTTTATATGCTTGTCAAGCCTGACCTTATTCATTCCATTAACCGTTTCAGCCAAGACAAACAAAACAGGTGTATCTAAATGACAATTTTTGAGGTTTGTAAGAAACCTCCAAACTTCCCTGCTATTTGAGTTTACATTGAGTCCCGTCAACTTTCTTGCATAATTGGTATTTGTGGCAATTTTGACAGCTTTCTTCCATTTGATTTTAAGGTCTAAATAATCAATAATTTGGAAAAGATGGTTCTGACACAGTGGAAAAGCTAAAAAGTTTGGCTTGTTTTTGAATTCACCAAAGCATCCGAAATTTGTTTTTGAATTCATAAGTTGCTTCCTTAATTTCATGTTGGATGCTTTTAGTAAGATCTCTTATGTTCATCTTAAACTCAACCTGCCCTAACTTTTTAAGTGGTCTGTTTTTGGCTAAAAGTCTACCCTCATTTCCTACTGTTTCAAAAGTAATTGGGTGATGATGACTACCACCCTGAAAAATGTTTTAACATTTCCATTTCCCTATTCCGATTCCTTTCCAGAACAGACCCAGAAATTGAATCAATATTTCTCCTGAAAGTTATATCGCGATTATTTGCTAGATAGTATCACTAACCATACAGTACATAGATGAGACATTTCATACAAATGGATGTCGCAAGCGAAGTCTGAGATTTGCAGTACCAAGCGTTCGGCTCGGTACAGCAACTGTTCGGCTCATGACGCGGCGCTAGCCGAAGCCGAGAGCAACGAAGGAATGGCATTGGTGTGTGTGTGTTATTATACACAACAAATTTTTGATTGTAGGCATTGTCAGTTCTTGGGCTCTTGGGTTTTTGGTTTCTGTTTTATTTTGTCTTGCTTCAGCGTATTTGGATGTATGGGTGCACATATATGCTCACGTACATTGTTTAAGTATTGCTGCTGGTAGAACGAAATTTGTGTATCGTTTTTGTTTTGCTTCTTCAGCTTATGCTTATTGAACGGCACGAAATAATTGAAGAATGGGCGGGGTGGGTGGGGGATGGGACACTTGGGCGTGGGAAAAAAATGAATTATTTTATTTGTTTGATTTATTATTATTATATTATTATTATTATTATTGATTTATTATATTATATGTACATTATTATACATTATTCTAAATTATTATAAATTTAATACAGATTATGCAAATGCCGTCGGCACTTGAATTTTTTTCTGCCGTATTTCTTTTATTCTTCGTTTTTATGATAAATATGCTTATTTACTGTTACCTATACTTAGTACTTATATTAAATAGACAGTATACCTAATACATACACATATAAACATAAATGCATATTTACATAAAGTCGCCGCTCAAATTTGCTCCCGATTGAAGATCGGGACCCAGGGAACACCACGAGGAGGCCATTATAACCGTAATGGGGTCAAATATAAATCTGACCTTTGAGTCGACTTGATATGACTTAATTTTGACACATTTAAATAATTAAGTCACATCCATGTTCCCCGCCTAGAATTAAATCTATTAGATATATGGACATACAAATGAAAAATAAAAATCTAAAATTAACAAAAAGTAAAAAACTTATACTTATATTATTATTATTATTATTATATAAAATATATACAAAATCCTACTGCCGCAATATTTTGAGTTTTTTCTCGTGTGATTTTGCATTTTGATTGCCTATCTTCTTATCTGTTATCCATTTACAATTTTTCCTTATCAAAATCAATACAAACAGATTCAGCAAATAATTATGGTGGGCAAAACACGGATCGGAAAATTTAAACCAGTTTGCATATATATCTTTACGTGACGTATAAAATATACATTTTTGGACTATGTTTTTTTTTAACTTGAATTCGTGAGAGTGTTTCTCGAAATGCCTATTAAAAATATCTAAATGAATTTTAACTAACGCAAAGAAATATTTAGAAGGAGCTTTAAGCTTTAACGTATTGTTGACATAGCCAAAATTTTTATTGAGTATTAAAAACTCAGATGAACATCGGACCTCCTCGGACGATTTTAAAAGATCAGAGCATTTATTGCAGTCATACTTTTTCAGCAGCTTTTGCAATAAATACCCTGTAAAATATCGTAATGCATTATCACAAACTGCGGCTTGGACATTTAGTTCTGTTGCTTCTATCGAAAGTTCTAACTCTGAATCTTCGTCAGTAAAAATCAAGGTATCGTCATCAAAAGTTTTGAACTCTGATGCCAACTCACTTGACCCATTATCTTTTATAATGTTAACCAACATCGTATCTTCATCGGGAGAACAGTTCCCAGATACTGTTGTTGACGTTAGAACTTTCATAGAAATCATTTTACTAATAATAGCATTAAATTCATACATAGTTGGATTATTGTTCGTTGCACCGCGAGATCTAATTAAATAAAACAAATTTTCTAATGGGTCTTGGTTTAATTTGGATGTTGCAATAAAAAAAAGTTCAGCACTTTCACTCCAAACATTTTGAGCCAAGGAAAGTATAGAGTTGATTGTTAATATCATACCCTTTATGCAATAGACTTCCTGTGGATATTTTAATTCTTCAAAATATTTGCGCATATCCAACAGGGTCGTATTGACAACATTTTCCTTCTGCAATGCACTCCTATATGGGTTTTTATCAAAAAGAACATGACTGTTGAGGCAGTCAAATAATCTGTTCATTTTTTCAATAAATTTTGCTGTTGCTTCTGCACTTTCTTTGCACTCTTTGAAGCCTTCAGAACTAATCATTGTTCGAATAGCAGCGGCCAACAATTCAACAATTGTCTTTAAATTGCTGAGTAAATCCGGATTAAATCCTGGTCTGATGTTTTTTAGCACAGCCCATCGCGCTAACGTGCGTTTTGATGGCAGTTTTAAATGTAGAACATCTCGAAGATATTCATAAGTCCGTGACGAGTAAAAGTTAATATTTTGCGCAATAACTTTTTCTGCGGGACTATAGCTCAAAGTCTTTTTTAAAAGCATGATACATATCGTTTTTGTCTCCGCAGAAACATGAGACATCTGGGATATTGTGGATATAATATTTGGTTTTGAGTTAGTTGTTCTAGTTCTGAAACGCCTATTCCTGCGAGATTCAACTCTTTTTAAGGACAAAAATTGCTTGTTCAATTTTTTTAAGTCTTTTTCTCTTTTTCTTTGGTCAGCCATTAACTCATAATATTTTTTTCTATAATATGTCTCGTTTTGTTCTCTTTTTAAGCAGTTTTCACAAAACTCGATATCAGTCGATTCATGATTTTCTAATGGAACCTTTTCAGGCGTTTCTGTTCCGCACTGTTGCTCTAGTTCATTTGAAATTATATTATTCACATCTGCCAGCTTAATTCTCTTAGCATTCACAAATTTTACTACTGGTTCATTGTCTTGTTTATTTTCGGAAAATTCATAATTATCCCACAGATCTGCATTGAATGGAGCTAATAAAGTATTCTCAGACAAGTTTAATGCTGGAATTGCATTCAAAATTAATTTACGCTTTCCTAAATGCTTAGCCTCAAAATGCTTGTCGCAAATTCGTGCAGTTCCTTTCACCGAATTGCTATCCAAACTACAAGCCTCAACCCATTTATTAAACATTGATGAATCCAATGGAAACGCAAATAATCTGACAGGGTAATCGGACGAACTTTTTCTATAACTACAAAGGCATGAAGAAATAATGCATTTATACCCGCTATTTCGCTTGGCTGTTTGATGAGCGGACGACATAATGAATTATAAATAAACCAACTATGTAGGTTAATGCTTTGTAATAATTGTAATAGTTTATGAATAATAATAATATATTAATATGAATATGGTTAATATTAATTATATCTAATTATATATAAAATATAGAATTAAGTAATGATATAAATCACCAAAAATTATTCAGCAGCAAATGCACTGCAATGCACAAACTACGCACACAATCCACGCACACACGGAACGCACACACTCAAAGCTTTCTCTAACCGTTAAGGCTAAAGTGTCTAGCACCGAAACGTACTATTTATATCCCTATGCAGGTCCTACAATAATATGCCTTACTTCACAAACACTCACACGTGTATATGCATATGAGGGTCTCTTAGTCCTACTAAAATATGCATCTATATCCACAAAACACTCACTAACTAAGCAAATGCAGGTCTATTCGTCCTACTAGCATATGCTGTTTTCTGCACAAACACTCACGCACACGTAGATTAATAAAAAGAGGTATAACGTCAATTTTTTGTCGTCAAATGTTATTAATTGTAAATTAAATCAACGAACTAACGGAAAATTCGAGCACTTGTCTTTCTTACAAAATTCGCGCGCGCATCCATCTAACACGCATACATACGAACACACTTGGTATACAAATGCGCGCCTTTTTAGAGTATTAACACTTTTTAAAGAAGCTTGCCACCTAACATCAAGACAATTGTATTTTAAATACCCTCATGCAATATATGAATTTAATACACGGATATATTTCTGTTCCCATGTACATATGCAGATATCTAAATAAGATATTTCCTAATTGACTTCATATTAGAATAATTTTTTATTAGAGTATTCAAGGTGCGACACGCAAATACATTTTTTCTTAGCACGTTCCCAAAGGAAAACAAGTAATTTGGAATATATGTAGAAATATATATGTATATCCATATTTATTTATTGTATTATCTATATACTTAAATATATCATACTTTTAGTTCAAATCACAATTTGTATATGTAAGATAACATCTATATGATTTATTATATGTAAATATGCATTTATGTTTATATGTGTATGTATTAGGTATACTGTCTATTTAATATAACTACTAAGTATAGGTAACAGTAAATAAGCATATTTATCATAAAAACGAAGAATAAAAGAAATACGGCAGAAAAAAATTCAAGTGCCGACGGCATTTTAAATTTATAATAATTTATAATAATGTATAATAATGTACATATAATATAATAAATCAATAATAATAATAATAATATTATAATAATAAATCAAACAAATAAAATAATTCATTTTTTTCCCACGCCCAAGTGTCCCATCCCCCACCCACCCCGCCCATTCTTCAATTATTTCGTGCCGTTCAATAAGCATAAGCTGAAGAAGCAAAACAAAAACGATACACAAATTTCGTTCTACCAGCAGCAATACTTAAACAATGTACGTGAGCATATATGTGCACCCATACATCCAAATACGCTGAAGCAAGACAAAATAAAACAGAAACCAAAAACCCAAGAGCCCAAGAACTGACAATGCCTACAATCAAAAATTTGTTGTGTATAATAACACACACACACCAATGCCATTCCTTCGTTGCTCTCGGCTTCGGCTAGCGCCGCGTCATGAGCCGAACAGTTGCTGTACCGAGCCGAACGCTTGGTACTGCAAATCTCAGACTTCGCTTGCGACATCCATTTGTATGAAATGTCTCATCTATGTACTGTATGGTTAGTGATAGTATCCTGCATTATTCAGAACTTGTTTTAAAAAGGTACCTTTTCCACTATTTATCGTGTCTCCAAAATCAGTGTGTCTTGCGTTAAAATCACCTACCAGTCACAATGACGTTATTAGCATAATCAAGTTGTTCCAATAGATTTTCAATAGCTTGCTTAAAAGTTTCAAGAGAAATCGATGGCTTAAAGTAAACCGAGGAGATGAGAAGATTCTAATTGTTGTTAGTAGTGCTGGCTATTATAATATCTTTATTTGTCTCGTATGGCAATTTTTTTTAGTTTTAAACCTTTCCTGTAGTCTACTTCTCCATATCTATCATCTCTGTATTTTTCTAGGAGATTATAATTTGCTAATTTTCTGTAGCTAAGGTCACGAGAAAAAACTTCAGACAGAATAGCTATATAGAAGTTTCCGTTGTTAAGAAAGAATGCAAGGTAATTTTTGATTTTTTTAATTGATTGAATATTATGTTGAAGAAATTTCATATTTGTTTTGGGTAGTTGAACAGGTTTGTTTTCCCCATTTTTGACTGCAATGTATTTTCTATTAAGTTCTTGCTGGTAATATCGTTTATGTGCACCGATTTGTTAAAAGGATTTACTGTGCTTTTTGTGTTTTCTGAGTTAAAATGTTGATTAATTGCTGGATAGCTAATTTTTTTTTCTTCTGAGCATTTATTCTTAAACACAGGAACATGGGCGCTAGAATCATGAGTACAGGAATCTAGTTTATAGTGCGGCTTCTGCGCAGGTAATTTTGGGGTCTATATTACCCTACTCGCATAGCTACATATGGTTTTTAAACTTAAATTCTTTTCAAATCCTTATTTTTAGTGTTCTTCTCGTCTTTGTTTTGGAAATTTTTGTACAAAATTATCAAGCAAAGAAAAGTTGTGATATACGGAATAAGTGTTAAGAACCTCCTTCCCAGCAATTTTCTTGATTTTCATTATTTTATTAATTTCCATTTCTGTATGCCATACAAGGTAAAGCGTTCTGCCCTTAGCTGAGTGATTTTTACCATTACACTTAATGGATTTTTAGATCGTGCAGATTCCACTACATTCTCCTGATCCACATTGGATGAACCTTCTTGCCGATTTTCATCTGGCAGAGGTGCGTCCAAGCCTGCCGCAATTAAAACACTGCCGCACTTTAGGGATGTATTGATGAAGTTTCATATAGCATATCCCGTAAAGTGTTATTTTTTCTGGGATATCCGAACCTTCAAAACCAATTTTCCTTTTTTCGTCGGAGAAACTAACTATTCTTATAAACTATACTATACTAAACTTTATCTATACCAAAAAATTCAACATAGTCCCTTGTTATAAAGGCAACTATTTTATTTAATTCATTTTATTTAATTCTTCATTAAAAACCAGACTATGTGCAGCACTAGAATTAGTAAAATAAATCTTATACGAAGCGGTAGCAAGCGTCACAATTTCTTTAACTCTTGCAATATTCAAATTTCTAATTCTTTCGAATAGAAAAAGGCCGTTTTTGGTATTTTTGTTCTCGAAAGAAGCACAATTTTTTTAAAGCAAGTACAGCTGCAGCACCAATATGACTCTCATTATACATCGTTAATTTTCTTTCAATACCATTATCATTGGTAATCAGTTTGGCAATAATGTCAGTATTTACCAAATAACACTTTGTTCGTCTTAGCGCCGCACAGTGGGATATCAGACGCAAAGAGGTGGCAAAAGTAAAAAATTGTATATGCGCTTTGGATAAAATAAAAAAACTCATCTAACAGAAAATTTCCCAGAGGTTTTCATTTTCAAGATAATCAGACATTTAGTTTAGGATATATGAGCATTCAAAAAATTATTTCAATTGCAAAAACGTATTCAACTTTTGTTCACCTATTGCATCTTTCAGGATGAATTAAACGTAAACTACGTTACGTATGATTCTGTTTTTGGTGTACCCTTTTAGATATATTCATTGTTATCAATACTCAATAAAAAGCTGGTCTGTTGCAGTTATATAGCCTTTTCCCACACAGTACATTAACGGGGAACGGTAGGATTTTTTGACAGATGTGAAACCTCGATTTCCACAGGTCACCATCCACCATCTACCATCCATTGAAAACACATCTGACAACAACAAACCTATGATTTCTGCTCTGCATTTTGTCAAAATTAAACATTAAATATGGAAAATTTAATTACTGTTTCGACTGTGGTTCAACAGCAACAAATGTTGTTGCAAAAATTGGTAGTGGGGAAAACCAAATAAATGAATTCGATGAGGAAGAATTTTTTGCAATGCTCAATTATTTTTGTTAATGTATGACAAGAAGAGGGTGACTAGTTGTTAGTGAATTGAAATTCAAATAGAATTGTATGTAAAAGACTATGTTTTATGCATTTTACACAGTCGTCGACTAACTCTCACAATGATCGGTTGTGCAAAGTGTAAAGCGGAGAGTTTTATCAGTTTACAGATAATAAACATTTTTTTTTCATTCTCTCTTTTCTTTATTTTCTCACCTACCCATCGGATAATAAAAACAACATCAAAATCAGCGTGCATCTACCATGCCCCCCGGCCCCACAAGCCAAGGGGCTAATCGCTTTGAGCTTTTCAGTGATAGCGCCAAGAAAAAGAGAAAAAAAGCCATGCATCTAATTGAAGCTTTCCCAGAACTTCCTAACGTACAGCTTCCAAACCCAAAATATTTAATAATGTCAACTCTTGACAAAGATAGGCCTCTCTCTTCTTACTCGTGTTTCGCAGTATATCGGTCGATCAAGCTTATCAGTAACAAAATCATCAACATTACCACACTCCGCGACGGGAACCTGCTTCTCTTTGTAGAAAATAACACAGTTGCCGAAAAATGCATTGCAGCGAAAGAACTACATGCAATATGTAAGATAAAAACAGATTATCATAGCAACCTTAATCACTGCAAGGGATCCATTTATGCCCCATACTTAAACTTCATCTGAGAGGAAGAAATTCTTGAAGAACTAAAACCTCAGGGAGTAATAAGTATTTTCAAATACAGCAGGCAAGTCCAGGGTAAGCACACACAAACGGGTGTTATTCAGCTCACTTTCGACCTCTACACCCTCCCAGCCAAAATTAAGACCCCAAACCTCATGCACTGTAAAAATTGTCAGTATTTAGGCCATACGGGCAAATATTGCAAAAATTAAACTATGTGTGCCGGCTGTGATCTGCCGCCCCACAATACAATCCCTTGTTCTCGCTCTCACTGCGTTAACTGCTCTGGAAAGCATGCTGCAAGCAGCAACAACTGTCCAAAATACGTAGAAGCACGAGAAATACTAAAAATAAAAACAAAAGAGAAATGTTTCATATACGAAGCAAAAGCCAAGTACCATAGCCTCTCTCAAGCCCCCGAATACAGCAAGTCGTACTCAGAAGCAATCTCTCCCAAGCCAAAACAAAAGCAAGAAAACAAAACCCATCACCACCACTCAGCAGACTAACCCAAAGAAGATTACCGACATTATAAGCACCAAAAAAACACTCAAATAATAAAATTAGCACCGACACAACCAATGTACCGATGCAAATCGATGAACCGAATACATCATCTAAAACCAAACCATCCACTTCACTATAAACAAACATAACAAAAAACAAAAACAATCAACCTTAATATAAGCTCTCAGAATTTACGAAACACACAACAACCGAAAACAATACGGAACCCAGTGATATTGATAGCGATATCACAGAGGAGCCAGAATTATAAAAATATTTCTCGCCTCTTGCTCTTAGCAGGCATTTGCCTAAAGTGTGGGAGGTATATAAGGCAAATACAGAATATAGAAACTAAAAAAAGAATAAAAAACAGAGCTTAACAATCTTATAAATTTATATCTTTACCTCAATTCCACTAAATATTCTTCAATGGAACATAAACGGCTACTCAAATAACTATCAAAGCTTCTCTCTTTTGATAAACAAATACAAATCAGATATTATAGCACTCCAGGAGACGCACCTGCACAACAATTACACCCCACACCTAAAACCCAAGTACTACAATTGGTATTCAAACAATGGCATAGACCCAAATTGCCCCAAAGCTAACAGAGGAGTGGCACTCCTAATAGCCAAAGCCATACAACACAAAGAAATAATCATTAATTTGAACATCTTGGCCACAGCCGCCGAAATTCAGACTGAAACACCATTCGTCATAATAAATGTATACATCTCACCTACAGACCTTTTCACTTAAAAAGATCTACATGATACCTTAGGCAATATTAACAAGCCCGTCTTATTAGTAGGAGACTTTAATTCCGCGCATAGTCTGTGGGGTTCCCCCTCAATTAAATAACGAGGTAAAGTTGTTGCCAACTTTATACAGAACAGCAACCTTACTATACTAAACAACGGAGCACCGACGCACAACTCAACGCGCAAGACATTCACTAACATCGACCTCTCCTGCTCTCCTATGCTCGCATCCACTCAATTTAAATAGCACTTGGTCAGTCTGTAATGACTTGCATGGCAGTGATCATTTTCCCATTATCATAAATCTTTTTCGTAAAGCAAGTTACAGCCCAAACACAAAATCATCAAAATACAAACTACACTTAGCAAACTGGAGTCAATTCGAAAGGGAAATAAATAAAAAAAATTGCCATTTATACATCACTAACAATACCAATCACACCGCAGCTAAGATTAACAGAATTATCAAGGAATGCGCCAGCACCACAATTCCTTTATATAACCCACAGCCCAATTCCCGTGTAAAACTAGTATATTGGTCGAATAAAATCCTAGCAGCACTATGTAAAGACAAATTAGATCGACTCAAAGAGCTTAGACACAATCTCAACGATACCAACATGTTCAAATACGAACAAGCCAACGCGAAATTCAAGCGAGAAGCTAAAATAGCCCAAAGAACTGCTTTCATAAAGTTTACATCATATATTAACCCAAATAATAACTCACAAAAACTATGGGATAAGGTACATATAATCACAGGCATCAGAAAACTAAACCACATCCACAACATAGAAACTCCCGAAAAAAAAACGTGCGACTCAAGAACTATAGCAAACATACTTAGCCAAACCTGGGCTAAATATTCAGAAGCCGCCAACTTTTCTGAAACATTCATAGCAAATAAAAGGCAGTTCACAACAATCTCCACCTTCTCCCACAAAATAAAACCAAAAGCACAGCTAATAGAGACACCAATAACTAAAATAAATGTCACATTAACACTGCAAAGTCTTAAAGGTAACACACCAGGTTTTGATAACATTCCATACTACATGACCTCTACAACAAAATATTTGAAACCCACATAATTTCTCAGCAATGGAAACTAGCTCAAATCATACAAACCTAACAAACCCAAAAATAGTACCACAGGTTACCGTCCCATTTTCCTGCTACCTTGCATTCCAAAACGAATCATCTGGTACCTAACCCAGCAAAACATGCTTTCCCCACGGCAATTTGCATACGAATCAAACAGTAGCACCATTGATGCCTTACTAGTATTGGACGATTTTATAAATAATAGTCTCTCTACCCGAAATCATGTTTCAATCCTATCTATAGACATGGAAAAGGCTTTTGATAGAGTAGGTCTCCACTGCATACTGAAACAATTAATAGAACTGAATTTCGGAATGAAAATAATCAACTTTGTTCGCAGATTTCTATCAAACAGGACTTTAAGAGTAAAAGTCAACAACAAATTATCTGAAATAAAGAAACTGCACAATGGCATTCCCCAGGGATCGCCACTATCAGTCACACTGCTTCTGATAGCCTTCAACAGACTAAGCACTATAATTAACAAATATAGCTTCTTCACCCCTTGCTTTCAAGCCAAAAAACAAGCACGAAATACATCTGAACTCACTTTTTAATGACATAGAAGAATGGTGCGAATTTTGCGGTACCAAATTATCCAAAGAAAAATCATCCCACCTTCACATCTGTAGAAAAATATGCTGCACAAATTTATAAATTAACATTAACAACATAAACATTCAAAAGAAAGACAGCCAAAAAATACTAGGACTAATTTTCAATAAAAAAATTCGCACATATTTAGAAATTAAAATTAACAACATGAACATTCAAAAGAAAGACAACCAAAAAATACTAGGACTAATTTTCAATAAAAAAATTCGTGGAACGAAAACACTAAAGAACTAACAAAGTCAATTAACGCTAGGCTTAATATAATTAAAAGCTTAAGTAACTTTCACTAAAGCTATCCTCCTGTCCAAAATCGAATACGGCTTCTGTATATACGGAAAGAATAGTAAAACTAATCTCAGGCAACTATCAACACCTTACCACGCTGCCATTAGACACCCCCTAGGAGCTTGTCGGACCACACCCATTCAAAATCTTTTGGCGGAAGCGGGACTAACAGATCTAAACACAACATTTGATCTGGCCATTGGCAGACAAATCAGTAAACTTTCAAACTCTTTTGGATCTTCACTGCAAAAATGCATTAACAGCCGCTTACGTCGAGAAAAGGAACCAAAAATAACCTCCAGCCTCTAACTCGTCATTAGCAAGGCCTCCGAGTTGAACATCATCTACACACCGCAAAAAAGCCACAAACTTAAATTTCCTCCGTGGCAGCTTAAAAACAACAGTTAACAACAGTAAACTTAACATAAAAAAGACCACACGATAAGCATGCAGTACATTGCATTACATTGAACAACACAGAAGCAGTCATATCCGAAATAAGGGATAATAAATGCAAATAAAATAAAGCTAATGTTGGTACCCGGAAATGCTGGTATAAAAGGAAATGAGCTTGCAGATGATGCAGCTAAAGCAGCCACCGAAGCGCCATTATTTCTACGGAACTCCACAAATAAAAAGGAAATTTAAAACCTCATAAGAAACCATGCAGAACTTAACATTAAAGATTCCTGGAGCAATTATAATCATTTTTATAAAACAGACAACCCGAACAGAAGGCCGCTTATCCTTCCTCTCACCGTCAGTACAACCCAAGCCATCACCTACACAAGATTTCGTCTTGGACACACAAGGTATACGCAGGAGCGTTCGCAGGAGCGTTCGCTCCCTCACAACTTTTCCGGACGGGGGAGACGGCCTTCTGTTTTCCCACCAAAGAAGGCTACCCGTCAGCGAGGAGGTGAAGAAGACGCCCCCGGAGGGCTAAGGGCAATTAATTTCCTTTTGTTTTAATTTTAAGTTTGCTTCATTTCCTTATCAGCCTCGTTTTATTCCTTTCTTTAAATTGTTTTAGGACATATAGCCTGTAAGTACCGACGTTACCATGAATCAGGAATTTTTGTTAATTATACGGCCCGAGCGGCCAATAAGAATACGAGCGTTTCGTGATTTAAAAGGGGGGAATAGAATCACGAGCAGCACGGTCCATCTTTAGCGAAAGAAGAGAGCGAAGACCCAGACGCCGACGCCGCCGACAACAAGAGAGCGAGGCCCAACAGCGATGAAAGAGGAGAGCGAAAGTCTAGACACCGCCGCCGCTGGCAACGAGAGAGCGAGGCCTAACGACGACGAAAGAGGAGCGAAAATACAGAAAATACAAGCCCAACGGCGAGATCGACGACGGAGAGAGAGGAGGGCAAAAGCCCACGCACGTACGCCAGCCCGTGGAAAGCCGTACGCCAAGAGAGCCAAATCGCCGACGTCGACGCTGAGTCGAGAGAATCGACAGAAGAGCAGGAGAGAATGCAAAAACGCCGGCAGAACACGAGTCGATCGAAGGCTGGAGACCGGCTGGAAAAGTAACCAAGAGGATTGAGTCGAGGGAGCCAGAATTGAATAGACGTGTCGGCGGACAAAAGAAAGCCAAGCCAAGAACTCGAAAAAGAAGACGGTTGTGCCCGCTGAATGACCGTAAAAAGTAGTGCCGGGAATCAAAGCACTGAACGCTGTGAGTGGAGTGATACATCTCGCCCAGAGGATACCCCGAGAAGACAGTAATCCCTCTCCTGAGAATAGGAAGAAGGGCGAGAGCGACACTTGGAGCTGACCAATTCGCCGGTCAGAGAAACGTGGAGTAGGGGTAAGCGATCCTCGCGGCATGTGTAGGGGTAGCTGAGCGGTGTGGTAGGCGAGGTGAACAGGCATATGCAAAGAAAAAAACGTGAATAAATACAAGGGCAAGCCGTCCGTGTCAAAATTGCTGGGCCCGGGAAGTATTTCCGGAGATTATAACTGGGTTTATGTATCATATACTCTTATTTTCTCCCTCCCACCAACGTAGCGGGTAGTCTAGGCGCTTGCCACGACTATTTGGCGATTTCGGTTGGCGTCTCTATATGTTTTCACCTCCCCCCCCCCCCCCCGCCACTTTCCTCCTATAGTGTGTGGTGACACAGGTCCCAGGGTGCCGTCCAACGTTTGTCTCGGCCTTTGGAGGCGTTGATTGACGCCACTGTGTGTCCCTCTCCCTATTGTAGTGTGTAGACACGCGGGTCCCAAGAGTCCTCCGACCCATGTCTCGGCATTTGGAGACGCTGACTGGCGTCCCCGCGTGTTCCTTACCCCTCCCCCATTTGGTAATGTGTGCTTCAACGGCTGCTTCGACCCTTTTGTAACACCCTAATTGTTGGCTGAGGGTGTTCCTTCCCCCAGCGTCGTGCGTAGACCAGTGGATGCCCAAAAGGGAGTCGTACGGCGATCGCCTCGATCCTCTCCGGCGCCAGCGGTCGGTATCCTTGTGAAACCCTGATACCTACTTGTGATCCACCCCTTGCGATCGTGGGGCCGTCAAGATAAAGACCGCTCTCCGTGCTTTTCTTCTCCCGGTCATCGCTTTAAGAATACCACCTTTTTCCCCTATCCCTGTCCAAAAATCGGAGTCCCGGCAAATTATAAATTTTGCTGTAATTTCGACCGTGGTGAGACTGAGAGTTGTACCCCAGCCTGGATCGCTTCCTTACAGATGGCGCCCGAGCAGGGACTCCGAGATTCCGTTATGTTTTGATTGGCCAAGGGGTTCTAAAGCAGTTTAGAGAGAAAAGGAGTAGAAGCGGGGTTTCTACTTGGCCTCGACTCGGAATTTTTCGAGTGGCCCCACGTGGCGTTCGGAAACGGGATAAACAGGCGTGGGCGAGCAGCGCCAAAAGGAACGAGCAAGAAAAGAGAAGCAGAAGTGGATGAGGACAGAGAACAGAGAGAGGAGAACGTATCGTCAGGTGGGCCCAGCCGCGTGGCTGGGCAACGCCGATAGGGAGAAACAGTTGAAGCTTTTGCAAAACCGCACGTACAGTCTCTAATTACACATGTACAGCCGAGATGCTCCCGAGTCATAGCATCAGGCCGTGGCCGCCCCGCGCAGAGAGGGGGGTACGTCCCGATCAACTCACCTGCAGCAGTGGAGCAGCGGCAGAGCAGCAGCAGCGGTAGAGCAGCAGCAATAGAGCAGCAGAGTAAGGGAACTTTTCGATCTATACGTTCTGGTAAGTCTGTATATATAAGTCTCCGACGGACCGTTCGATATGAAATATCATTGGCAATTTGAGAGGAATTGGCTTTGGAAGACATGAAGAGAGATTTTTTTTCTTCCGTCCTTGATTTTCAGTAAGCACCCATGATTTTGAGGAATTCTGAACAAAACATGGCAATCATCCAATAATTTTAGCACTTTTCCAAAGGCTTTTCCCTTCTTTTTGAAGATTCATGGCGACCTTCTCTACTTCAGCAGTGCAATGCTTTTTTCCGCCCATCTAAAGATTTTTTTAAACTATCATGTACTTAAAAATGCAACATACAATAAAAACCAGCAAACCTTTGACCATATCCTTATCAAATCCTTTAAAATGTTTAAATAACAAAATTGTACTTAAATTTTTGACCAACCCGAAAATGACCATCCAACAAAAATTTAGGCTTAGAATGGAATAAAGAGGGTCCCTACTTTCATTTTTAGTTTAAATGTTTGACAAGACTGTAACCTTTTAAAATATAAAGAATTGGCAGCCATGAATTCAAAAACATTCAAGATATATAATATCAAACTACCACGATACCTATGTACTTCTTATTTTGGTCAGTAGTGTATACACTAAGTACCTAGAGCTCAATTTTGCCCTTACCAATTCCCTTTCATGCTCAACTGGCATTGGAATAATCCTAAAAAAATGGGATGGGTGTCTACCATCTTCAAATTCAAAATTAATTTTTTCTCCACGAAAATCCCTTTCGCGGTTAATAGGCTATAAATTTCTTTCCATTCCGTAACTGTTTTTTTCCTGAAAGAACTAATGTTTCTAATAACCTATCCTTTATTTTTGATATGCTTTTAAGTGGATAGGTTTTAAAATATTTGGATTCTGTGTACCATGATTAATATCTATCAGTAGACTTATAACCACTCCTTGGATTTTATCGCACTCATCAATCAATGAACATAGTTACTTTGTTACCATAAAGAATGTTCGGGCCAGCATCATCGTAATTCAATCCCACTGTAATTGTATAGTTAAAAACATATGTAAACGTTAACGTTCGGCAGCGCTGCTGCGCTCTATCTGTTAAGGGCGCTTTGATCTGCCGAAGATGCTAAGATCAGTTCTATCACTAAGCAAACAACACATAGAGGCGCCCAAGGACTTTACTCCGATGTTGTGCTTCTGGCTACAGCCGTGGTTCTCGTTAAGAACCGGTCTGGCGTATTAGTTCCTAGATTCGGGATCACAACTTCATCTCGTCACATCCAGGTTCTCCCAGCAGCTTCAGCTTAGAAGACCTCAATCGTATCTGGGCTCGGCGATACCAGCGTTTCCACTGAGGGATCCACCGTGAACATTCGCATACATTCTTGCACGTCTAGCTGCTCTCATTGCCCCTACTATCACTGATTGTCTTCCAAGTCTGGCAGTCAATGTATCCGACTGGAGTATTCCCTAAAATATTCAGCTTGCCGATCCTGCTTTTTCCAACCTCCACCCGGCTCGGGTGGATATTACCTGGCGGGGGACAAAGGGTAACAAGCTCGCCGCTCTTGGGAACTCACAATTCTACGAAGTCTACGAAGTCACAATCAAGGTTGGATAAAACACTTCGTATGTTTTGGGAAGTCGAGAATTGTGTGGAAGCAAATGTGAATACCAAGGAAGCAATAGATTGCGAAGCGCATTTCGTAAGCCATTTTTCACGTTTGCCATCAGGGGAGTTCAGTTCGTCTCCTGTTAAAACATAATGTTGATCGTTTAGGGGAGTCTTATACTCAGGCGTATCGACGATTCATCAGTATGGAACGGAAGTATGATCGTAATTTTACACTCAAGAAGCGGTACTTGATTTAAATCATATGTCCCAAGTCAAACCTGATTCCCGTAGCCTCGGCAAATACTTTTTGCCTCAACACTGTATCCTAAAGGAAAATAGTACGACGACAAAACTTCGTGGCGGTTTCGATGGCTCCGCAGATACATCAATTGGATGTTCTCTAAATGATGTGGTGATGACAGGCCCTGTTATTCAGCCTGCATTGTTCAACATACTAGTTCGCTTTCGCACATATCCAGTCGCTCTTACTGGGGACATTTGTGAAATGTACCGATGCGTACGAGTGCCTCCACCTGAGAACTATTATCTGTGGCGAGACTCCATCCAGTCCGAGATTCAAGTCTACACATTAGACACCGTCCCAAACGGTACTAGGGCTGCATAATTTTTAGCAGTTCGCGCAATGCACCAGCTGGCCATCGACGAGGGTGAGTCCTACCCTCTTGGCTCAGCTGCTCTGCAACAGGAGTTCTACTTAGATGATCTCATTTCTGGCGGTAACTCAGTTGTCGAGGTCATGGAGAAGATGCACCAAACTTCCGCTATACAGTCTCGTGGAAACTTCAAACTTAGGAAATTCTTTTCTAGTCATCAGAAATTACTTGAGGGAATTCCTGAAGATGGAATAGAGAAATTCCGAAGGTTTCATGATAGAAGCGACATAGCCAAAACTCATGGCTTATCAGCTGCTTTTCGCCTTATCTGCGCTAGACACAAATTTAAAGCCGTCCAAGCGATCGGGTTTGTCCACGATTGCTCGTTTCTACGACCCGCTTGGATTGATAAGTCCTGTCATTGTTAGGTGTAAAATCTTCCTTCAGCAGTTTTTATTTATTTATTTAATTGAAAATTTTCAAGTATTCTGCTAATAAAGCCCTGAATATTTAAAAATAATTTAATATAGAGACGAAGTAAGAGGGAAACAAAAATAATAATAATAAAATTAAAGATCAGCTGTTTTCAGGTGGTGGTGAATATTAAGTATTATACTCTTAAAGGATAATTCAGAGGATAAAATATGGCAAGGGGTATTAAAGTTATGGCATAAAACCCTAAAAGGTTCATGCTGGGCATAGTTTGACCTAGACAAGGGTAGTCTGATAGGCCGAAAAGTACGGGTAGGTCGAGAGGGAACGGCTAAGTCAATCTGACTCAGGAGTGTTTGGGAGTCGACCATCCAAAGGAGCTAGTGCACGAACATTACTCCATTGCATATTCTGCGAAGGAGCAATGAAGGAAGACCAATAATTTGCATAATAGATCGGTAAGGTGGCAAGATTCTACCAGAGTCCCAGTTTAAATTACGAAGGGCAAAAATTAAAAATTCCATATTTGTTTACATAAATTGTTTACATCTGCCGTTTCTACATGTCTTTATCTACTTCCTACATATACATACACGGCTGTGTGCGAGAGAGAGAGGGAATGAGTCTGCGCTTGGAAGGCCACTGAAATTTCATTTGTTCCTTCTGGCTATACTAATGATCCGATCTGATCCAAATTCAACATTTCTGATAGATATGGTAATTTTCTATGATTCTGCGTTTTTAGTTTTCTCGTATCTTTAAAATTGCACATGCCAAAGATTTTCGTCCTTTGAGTGGGCGGAAGAGGGCGGGGCGAAGTTTTGAAATACACTTGTAACAGTGTGATAGGACAGGAGTCTGGATACAAAATTTTGTTCCTCTAGCTTTTATAGTCTTTGAGCTATAGGCGCTAATGAAGACGGACGGACAGACGGTCGGACAGACAGACATAGCTATATCGACTCGGCTATTGATGCTGATCAAGAATATATATACTTTATGGGGTCGGAAACGCTTCCTTCTGGGTGTTACACACATCCACTTTTTGCACCAATCTAATATACCCCTTTACTCTTCGAGTACCGGGTATAAAAAGCAGATTCTTTAGCACGTTAGCAGTTCATTGAGATTCAGCTGAATCCGGCGTGTGTGCAATAGACATCTGCATGAATGCATCCAAAAGGGTAAATGAATAATTCATTCTGAAAAAGATTACACGTTTTTTCTGTACAGCTTCAAAGTAGTGTGAGGGAAGTCTGTCATATTGCCTGTACTGTACAGCTGTTAATGAGTACAGTAATGTTTGTGTACAGCTGTTAATGAGTACAGCAATTTTGGTGTACAGTTCATTCACTGTACAGTGTATTTGTGTGCAGTTTACATACTGTATATTGAGTGAAAAGAGGAAGGGGAAAAAAACAGATATGTCATACGCAACAAAAAGATAGGCTTTCACTTTTATAGATACACAATATATAAATTCCCATTATCAAAAACATACATTTTCCTGTGAATACATTGCGCCTGCGTTGTTTTCTTTGCAAGCCATGTCAATTTTTTCCAAACTACTTAACCCATATTCTCTCCAGAAACTCATTTGTACAGTTGTGTGACAGAACACAAAATATGCACTCATAATTTTGTTTGGTGTAGAATGTGTTAAAACGACGAAAACACATAGAACTCATAAATGGAGAGTACAACTATCACTGTCACTCACTTTCAGTGAGACCAGCAAAATACTGAACATTTTTTGTACGTCCTATAGAATATACTGTACAGCAAGAATTGAGTGCAGTATTTTTGATTGCAGTATACTACTGTACAGTACTGTCGACATACAGATATTTACGTCATCCGCATACATTAGCGTATGAGAGAATGTTATAGCTTGGGGTTGGTCATTTATAAATAAGATGAAGAGAAGCGGACCCAAATGACTTCCTTGTGCAACTCCAGAAGTGGCATTAACGATCTAACAAATCTAATAATCTAACAAAACATTAGTAAATAAAACCGGTTTTGTGCGATTTGAAAGATGCGACGAAATCCAATTTAGAAGATTTGTAGGGAAACCTAATAAGGACAACTCCTGAATTAACAGGGTATGGTTTACAGAATCAAAAGCGGATTGCAGACCACTTCGAAATCCGCGGTTAATTATGGACAAAAACTCGAGAAGGTTAGTCGATGTTGATCGATGTTTAAAAATACCATGTTGTGACGGATATATTAAACTTGAGCAAAGGTGTTGCAATTAGCGGGTGACCAAGAATTCTAGGAGCTTAGGGATGGCGGAAAGCTTTTCAATACCTCGATAATTCTTAATGTTGAATATTGAACCTTTCTTATAAAATTGCATGATGTGGGACTCGTTCCAAATCATTAGGAGACAAGATTGTTCCAAAGATACGTTGAAAAGAAAGGTCAAGGGTTGGCAAAGGGACTCGGTACAATGTTTCAGAATACAACTTGGCACTTTATCAGGACCCGCAGAAAATGAAGTTTCCAATGATTTCAAGGCTTCAAGAACAACGCTTTCCTATATATAGAAGAAAAATGATGTTGGTATGGGGTAGATCGTGAGAGGAGTATGTTGACTGGAAAAAGGGGGCGAATAAATTAGCAATGCCAGTGGCAAAAGATTCCGTTTTATTGAGATAATGAAGGGATGGAGGAAACGCATTGGACTTACGCTTAGAGTTAATGAAGGAAACGAATTTTTTAGTGTCACTACGAAAGTTTGTACTGCAACGGGAAAGGTATTGATTATAACACTGACTAATGACAGATAGGAATTGAGATCGAGCGGAGGAGTATTGTTCAAAGACAAACATGGAGCCAGTTTCCTTGTACTTATTATAAAGTCTGGACTTCTTATTCCTTAAGTAGTATACATTTCTGAAGAGCCAGGGAGGCTTGAACGATACTGGAACAGTAAACTCAGGAACATATGTGCTTAGGGCAGAGTTTATAATTTCATAGAACGAGTTGACCGATTCGTCAATACTCGATAAGGAGTGAAGGATGGACCAATCAAGGTTAGAGAGATGAAGGCTTAGATCGGTGAAATTAGTTTTGCGAAAACACTTCACGCGGCAAGGAGCCAAAGAATCGTCGACAAAACTAGATTTGACACACTCAAGGGATATAGAAAGAGTAGGATGGTATGGGTCTTCAGGAAGTGATAATAGATTTACACTGGCTACTGTTCCTAGAGAAGCGTCCCTATTATTTTATATAGCATTAATTTGGACAAGGGAGATATCAAATCATTATGATTACTAGGAAGCAACAGGTTAGCGTCATCGCAGGGCAACCAAGAAAGCAGTGGTAAATTAAAGTCACCCATGACAATAATCTGATCCGCAGAACGTAAAGATAACAGAAAGGTGGTTTTTGTTAACCTCAGCATCAGACCTGGGAGGAATATAGGAGCAGGTTAAATAGACAAATGCTGTCCCAATACGGACTTAGAATGCAACAAATTCAGCGGGGGCATCAGCAGTGATGTGAAGTTGACGGTCACTTGGATATTTGAAAATTCGTCAATGGTTGGCGTGGATAAAACCGAAGCAGCAGTTGGCGGATTAACTGCTGACGGGGAGGGATGACCAATCGGAGTAGCATGTGATTCCGATGCATGCAGGTTAGAAGCAGGCGTTCCAATTGGTTTAGGCTGTAAGAGATTTCTGTTGCCATTATGCGAGATTTTCCGTCTAGGAAATTCACTTAATAGTTTGAGGCCAAGAAATTGTGATTTCACGGTCAGGAACTTCTCATTGAGAGCGGTAAATTTCTTCCGGACATCCAGAAACCCATTTCGAATTTGCCGCATAAAAATACGCATTTCGGTCTCAATCTCCCGGCAAGCCAAACATGACCAGGTTAAACCCATACGTTTTGAGATCAGATCGTTGAACCGACCGAAATTGCCACCACCAGCACATTTTATGTGGGCACAATTTTCGCATAGCCAGCAGCCAGGAATGAATAGCCAATAATACTGCCACCGTATTCACATTTCTTTGGAGAGAACATTTGGATTGTGATGAAAGTCTGCCCTTATCGTTGGACTTGAGAACCAGTTTGGCAAGCATCTCTCGGATATCGTTTCCTCGCGTATCATTCTGATACGGTTATAGAGGTTCAGGGAAGCAAATGGCGCCCGCATATATGTCGTGTCAATGGAAGGGCAGTCGTCGAGCAATGTTTTGTGCTCAAAGTCTCGAGTGATGCCGTTAAAAACATTATCAATTCCTAAGCTGGAATTAAGTGAAGCCCATTTGCTTGCGAAAATTATGGATAATTTTAAAGAGATTGGCATCTTTACAGGTCAATTTTACTGCTGGTCGGAGTGGCATCGATTCAGGAGTTGACGGTAGCTATGGAATGGCGCTATGTTCACACACCTTTAAACCCTGCTGACATTCTCTCAAGAGGCGCGCTTCCCACCCACATTATCCAATCAGAGCTGTGGTTTCACGGTCCATCGTTTTTGGTAGGCTCCAAGGAAGATTGGCCTGTGTCTCCTGTTTCTACAACACCAACCATAGAGCTTCGCAAGAGAGTATTGTTCATCGCGTCTCCACATGCAGATCTCACATCAGGATGCAAATTTTCAAACTCATTTTTTGGCATGCAGATCTCACATCAGGATGCAAATTTGCAAACTCATTTTTTGACATGCAGCGCAGATTCGCCTACATGCGTATATTTGACCATCGTCTTCGCCATTCGGCAAGGAACGCATCTTCTAATTCGACACATTCAGCTGGAAAAATTGTAGATGGACATAAAGGAGATTCAACGCAATCGTCAAGTCACGAAATTCAGTTCCATCAGTTCGCTCTCTCCGTTCATCGATCAGTCTGGATTACTTAGAGTTGGAGGTCGCCTTAGCAACTAATCGCTATTTGATGCTCAGCACCCGCTTATTTTGCCATCCCATACCTTGTGCTCTGATAAGATATTATCACGAGAGGAACCTTCATGCCGGACCTAGCTCCCTGTTTGCCAAAATTTGCAGAGGTGCCAGACGTGTAATTTGACTCAAATTTTGAAGTAAAATCTTCCTCCTTCACCAGCGCAAGAAGCTCAGTCACCTCGGAATCAGTCAAACGGGATATTTTTGATTCCAAATACATTTTGTATTAATCTTCTTATTTCGTCGTCACTTATTTACTTTTTTCGCCCGGCGCACAATGGGACATCAGACGAACAGAGGTGGCAAAAGTCGAAGTATTTTTTGAGAGCTTTGAATAAAATGAATACACGTATCTAACAGAGAATTTCCCAGAGCTTTAAAAAATTTAAATAATCTGACTTTTAGTTTAGGAGATATGACCATTCAAAGTTAAAATTATTACAGTGTGCACAAATGTATTCAACTTTTTTTTCACTTCCTGCATCTTTGAGGATGAAATAAAACTAAACTACGTTACGTATGATTCTGTTTTTAGTGTTTCCATTTAGGTATATTCATTGTTATTAGTAATCAATAAAAACCTATTCTGTTGCATTGACAGTAATCAAGAAAAACGTATTTTCAAAACCATCTAATTTTTTAGCTGTTTTTCAACTTTAACTTGACTTTACAAAAAAAAGTTCATAAAATTTTCCCGAGATATTTTTTGTATATTCAATAAACGAATATTTCTTTACCAAACTTCCCAATCCCATTTCGGGAGATTGAGGCGTTTGGCTTCCAGGTCGATTTAAGTGAAGCTACCTCGCAGTCAACTTTCGTGTGTTAACGAATACATGACATGGTGCTTATGCACACACTTTTTCCCCAATGCACAGTGGCCGGATGTGCTAAATCTGGGGCATAAAATAAACTGAAGATCCCAGCGACTTGAAATTCGGTACAGTTCATTGTAATAATATGTATACAATTTTGATACATTTTGAGATTGATCGGATCACGCCCACTCTTAGCTTCCATATTGACCATATTAAAATGCTTTGAATTTGATTTTAATACTAATATTATTTCTAATTTGTAATATTTTTAAACAAAAAAATATAATTTTTATTCTTCAGTTTCTATCTCAAATGAAGAGGAGTATATGTATTCATTATCAGAATCCGAATCTATATCAGATTCAATATTGTCTTCGTCTACTATAAAGGCTGACTCAGCGAAAAGGGCAATCATTTCTGAAGATTTTAAGGGATCCGAAGAATCGATTGCTCGGTTGAACATATCCTTTATACTATTGAGACGACTATTTTTTCGTGCGTGGAATATTCTGTCGCGCTTGTAATATTTATTTCGAGCCTCGGAGGCGTTTTCGCCTAAACATCCAACTGGAACTGCAGAAGCAGAAATAATTTGTGATCCATGGACCAGGATCTTGTGAACATGGGATACCACGGATACTTTTCCATGTATAAGAAAGCAGTTTCATCACAAAAATTTTGAAACTTTATTGGACTTATTTCAAACTCGTAAGAAGTGGCAATTAAAATTATTTTGAAACATTCAACAATTTTTACATCAAATTCTAATATAAAGGTAAATTGTTGAGTATTTGAGAACGCCCTCCTAGCAGTATTGTCATCATTTTTATTTCCTCTTCCGTCGATCTACGTGCAATTCCATTTGCTTCCAACGTTTAACTTGAATGTTTTTCTTCCGGCAATTTAACAAAACCTTGTCATTTGCATCTCGCACTTGCCATTTATTCAGACCAATCCAATATGAAACGTTTTCGAATTCAAAAAATCTTATCCATGAGTGTAATGGACTCACTCCATATTGAAGAGTATTAGGCTTAGGCTTAAATATTTCAGCATTTGTGTCCATCGTCAAACAATTTTTTGGAGTTGCACCTAATATTGGACTTGATTGAGTGGAGCTCATCCCAGTTAGAACATTAAAAACCTTGCCGTCAATAGGAGTTAAATTGAGATCAAATGAAACTGTAATATTTCTATTAGCAATTTCGTGAAATATGTACGGTGATAAATTTTGAATTTCTTCCTTCACTCTGTTGTTTTCTTTTAAAATGTGTTCTTTACTTTCCTTGGTGAATTACATTTGTAAAGGTCTACAAAATTTCACTGACAGAGTTTTTGCATTTAGCCACAGAACTCTTCCCAAAGAATCAACCAATTTAATTGGATTGGTCAAATGTTTCTGGCTCCTTCCCTTGAAAGCCGTGTTTGTATAAGCTTTGTCCAGTCGATCCGTCAAACCCATAGCTGGCAATCAAATTGACATCATTCATTTCTGGAAACTGACTAAAAACTTCTTTTTGAAAAGTTATTATACTCTTTGCAGCGGGATTTACCATGTTTTGTAATGAAACTTGGGCCATGGTTTCCGTGACTTCAATGTCAATGGGTCTGCATTGCAACTTAGCTTTATAGACTTTATCATAGCTTGGCAATATATCACAGCCTTGTTTCCGTGTTAAAGTCCTAATGCTGTTGTACTGCCTTTTGGTAAAGGAATTCTCCAGTAAAAATGCTAAAGCTTCATCTTCGGAAACTGGAAGGGGCTTTGGTACGTTATTTGTTTGGGGACGTTTGGCATATTTTCCTTTAAAGTCCAATCATTAATTCTAGTTATTTTACATATTTTAGCAGATATTGCAGCTGCATGAGAAAGCAATCAATATTATGATCTTGAGTAGTGGCGAGTTCGGAAGCTAGTTTGCGCTTCAAACGTGTGCCACCTTCATTATAAGATACGCGTGGTTGTCCTTTTGAATGACTTATCAAATCATCTGTATCAATTTGCAATGTCATATTTCCAGCAAGCCACTTTGAATGTTGCTCTTTAAATCTGGTTATTTTCCTTTGACATTTTGGGAAAAATTTGTTGATGTATGATGTGAAATTTGTTTCATTATAGTTCGTTTCTTCTCCAGCTGTACATTTATAAAAAGCTTTCCAAACAGCTGAATCCAAATCTCAAGCATTTCCCCGTGACTCAATTCGAGCGTGTCAGCAATTTCATCAAATATTTATCAAACGCCCAAAGAGGCGCACAACCAATTAGTTACATTAAGCTAAGCACATATTAATGAACATAAATGCATTATTAGTCCCGAGAAGGAGCTAGAAGAATGCCAACTTTTACTCCACAAAACAATTGACTTATAGGTTAGGTTTGCCAAAAAAACAACACATAAAAGCAAAGACAAAACAAATCACAACACAAACATTGACTTACATTTAACAATCAACATACCTCTAACGGTGTTTTCCATTTCAAAATAATGTTTATTGACAAAGAAAAAAGGTTTAAAATTTATTACAAAAATCCCGTCTAACAATTTTGGCAAATCCGGCCACTGTGCATTGCATGAAATGATTTCATGAAATGGGACTAGCATAAACACAGTATAAGATGTGTTTACCCCTGCTCATTTGCTTCTAGGCAGCCAATGAGACAATCCTCAAGCCTGACCTGAAGAAGCTCAACGACAATCGCCTGGATGGTTGGCAGCGGGTCACTCCACTGCACCAAATCTTCTGGAACCGTTGGCGCGAAGAGTACCTTACTAGTTTTCAAGAGCGGCCTAAATGGCGGACTTCCACGCGAATACTCTGCGTGAACGATGTCGTTCTAATAAAGGACGAGAATCTTCCTCCTATGCGTTGACCACTGGCTAGAATGCATTAGACTGCATTAGAAACCATCAGGAGGACCGTTACTCGGCTATGTCTACTGCCCCTCTTCCAACGGGGGGAGAATGTTCGGGCCAGCATCATCGTAATGTTCTCGTGAAAATTTTTCTGGCCCGGCAAAGAGCAATCAATCGGCTTCTGCTAGCCGCCCTTATAAATAAATATTATAAAGTTTAACCAATTAGTTTTTATTTGGTTTAGGACAAAAAATAGGAGACAAAAAAGCTTGGCATCTCATAAACTCGAAGGGTGCTCCTTTCTTTCTTTTGTTATCTTGAGTCATAAAAAGTTTATTATTTTCTTCTAGATCTGCAATTTGTCTGTCAGTGTTATCTAAAAAATTGTTCCATTGCTCTTCAAAAGTGTAAAGTTTACCGCACACTACTCTCATTTTCCCAATTAAATCTTTTCCCTTTTTTATCATTTGAAAATACGGGTCCATATTATAATAAACTATTAGATCCGAAGATGAGGCGACTAATTCTACGTCTCCCATCGGGTCCAAATATATTGAAGTGGAACTGTTAATTATTTCAATTGACCACTTCTCTTTTCCTCTGGCAGCTATGCTTGCATTTGATACTTGGCAAAATAAGATAAGCATTAACATTACTGCCATGAGTCCTAGCTTGGGTATTCGAGGTCTACCGCAAGTACTTCTGGCTTCTTTTGAAGGCGTTTCTGAGTCGTTTTCTTCAAGCACAATTCCAGCTAATGGACAAAATTTAGTAATAAGTCTTTTCATCGACCCATCTTGATGTTTAATGGTGACTACTCTGACTCTATCGTCCCTACCTTTATGTATTTCTTCTATTTTTCCCAAATAGCAGGATGATAGTTTTCATCTTTTATTAAAACTATCTGTCCTTTTTTAATATTCTGCAGTCCTATTTTCCATTTATTTCTTTGTTGAAGAGTGTGTAAATAATCTTCTTTCCATTTAATACAGAACTCTCTCTTAATTTTTTAAATTAATTTCCACCTATCCAGATTTCCAATTCTTTCATCTGACACTGTTTCATTGGGGCCAAATAGTGGCCTTCCAATAATAAAATGACCTGGTGTTAATACATCCAAATCGTCAATATCATTTGAAGCGGTACACAACGGGCGTGAATTCAGTACAGCTTCAATTTGACATTTCCTCATAGGTTAAATTATTGTCCACAATCACTCCTTTTAAGTGATATTTCACCGATTTCACCCCAGCTTCCCAAATACCTCCAAAGTGAGGTCCTGCCAGGGGGGTAAAGTGCCACTCGATGTGTTCTTATATTCATTTCATTTTCATTTTATTTCGTATTATTCCCAGTGCTACCCAGTGGGATGGGTATAATCTTAGCTTCTTTCCATCTTTCAAGGAATGTAGACGTCATTATAGCAGTATTGAATATGTGTGTAATTGGCATTATTATATATGGAAGTATAAGTTTAATAAATTCCGGATTCATATCATCCAGACCAGTTGCGTTAGACTTAATTTTTAGAATACAATCAAGGACATCACTCAAATTCACGCACATAAATTTAAAGTTAGGAAATCTATGATTATCAGGTACAGAGCTTAGTCTTGTATGGTTTGTAATGACAGGTACTGGTGGTTGTGAAAATTTTAAATTTAGTTCTTCCAAGTTATTATATCTGCTTGCGCCACAGATTGCTCTTTCCCTATCCCTATACTTTTTATTGCTTGCCATTTTTGTTTCGAGGTAATTGCTTCATTTAATTTTGATGTATCGTAAGATGTCTTGGCAGCGATAATTCTTTCAGTTACAGTCTGTCTCTCTTCTTGGTATATTTTAAAATGATGGTCAGTCTTGTATCTTTTCCATTTATGAAAAGCTTTGTTTCTTTTGTCGATTCCTTGTTTTATATCGTTAGTGAACCAGGTGTTGACTTTACGGTTGGCAGTTACTCTCCTTAGGGGAACATTCTGATTATAAAGATAATCAATATTGAATTGAAGCTGATCAAGTTGAGTGTTAACAGATAATTTGTCATATATTGAGTTCCAGTCAAGTAAACTTATGTCAGTGTATAGCTTTGTATAATCAATATTTTTGAAGTCTCTGTAGAATGAAGGAGTGTCAATTTCGTCAAGATGAAAATCATAGTTCATAAATATTAAGTCATGTTTTGAGTATTCAGGTACAGACAATTGATCATATAAGTCAAGTAAAGTGTTACGGGTTTTCGTAAGGTGCGTAGCCACTCTAGAGTTTACCAAGTGCAGTTCCAGTGCTTCCATATTTTCAATCAAGTGACTTTGTCTAAGAATATCACAGTTGAAATCACCAGTCAGGATTATATCAGTATATGTAAGAGATATGTCAGATATTTTGTTTGTCAGTTGGGAATAGACAATGTTTTGATTAGGTCGATATATACATCCTAGTAGTAGTTTATTTGAGCTTTCAGTGTCTATTAATTTGACAAAAATATATTCAAGTTCGATTTCAGGGGGCTGTTTGCAGACAATTTTGACAAATATATTTTTTTTTGTGTAGATTGCCACCCCACCTGCATGGCCAATACGGTCTGAACGAAACACATTGTAACCACTACAAACAATTAACGAATCACTCAACTCAGGGACAAACCAGGTTTCCGACACACATATAATATCCATATTAGAATCGGTAAACATATATCTGAACTCTTCAATTTTCTTTGGCAGACTTTGTGCCTTTATATGACAAATGTGTAGGCCATGTCTTTGCTTTACCAGAATTCTCAACAACCCATGAGTATTAGGATTTATACTTTCTCTGGAATCGCCCCTTTTAAATATTTAAATTCATTAATACTAAAAAACGCATAAACAGTGAAAAACCTACAAACAATTATTTTACATAAAGCTACTAAATTAATAATAATTTTACTTGCTAAAGTTTCTGCTTTACTGCTGCTGTTGTCTCCGAATTTTTCATATTTTCGCCGTCAACAAAGGGGACACCGTGAATTCTCAGGTCACAGGCGATGTTGGCGTTTTCCTGCACTGAGAGCTTGTTGTTGAATTTCGCTTCCAGATCGGCGACTCTCTGCGTAACTGCTCTAGCCTCGCCAAACTCGTTCTCAAAGAACACCACCCGGTCGCTAAGTTGTTTTATTTGACCTGTTATTGCATCTATTTTTCCGGTTATCAAATTGCATAACCGAGTTTTGCACTCTTCGATTTTTTCCGCAATCAAATTCGCTTGCTCCTTAAAACGTCTATCCAGTAGTTGCATAAGACTTTCCGGCACAGAATCGTCGTTTTGTGAGGATTTTAGGTCGGTGTTTTCTCGTACTCGCTTGGTAGCTGGTACCATTTTTCTTTTAAACTTGCACTGCTTTCCCGCGCTAGCTGTTGAAATTCAGAGACACTGATACACTGCTTTGCCGATTTCCTATTTTTAATGTGACCTCTGGTACTGTTGTTCTTCTTCACACGCTTTTCACTCTGTGATATTTTTATTTTTTTTTTTTTATTTTTGCGGTCTTTTTGTCCCCTTTCCACAAACTGAGCCGAATTTGAGTGGCTTTTGAGATGTGGGACGACGACAAAAACTTAATCTTTTTTATTTTACCCACGGCGAAGATTCGCTGTCGCTCGGATGTTCGGATGTTGGTGAGCACCTTTTGTTTTGGTTAACAACAGCTGATCTCTTAATTTTCGCAGGTATCTTTAAAAGATGAATTTACTGGCGGAGCTCGTTATTGACACGTCTGTACTTTTCGACTCTTCTTTTACTCCAGTATTATTAGTTGATTATATTATAAGCGAACTTAAAAAGGGCGAATATACAGGTTATTGATCGGGGTTATTTGAGAATTACGGATTATATAGCAGTGCAAGATTTAATAGCTTTGGCTGAATTATTACTTCTTCCAGCAAATTATTTAGCTCTTGCGAACTCTTTAAAGTCATCGTTATTTATTTAATATCACATACAACCGCAAAAACAATCTTTATGGAAAAGGCTAAGGGATTTCTCTTTTAGTATTCACACATATACTTCATGCAGGTGAGAAGAAATATGCTTCAAGGCTGCGTGTTAAGTGCTTTGAAGTTATAGATGAGTTAATGAACTAATTATTGCACTTTGAACATAAAAATAAACCGTCACTTCAAACATTCATCCAATGGGTAAAAGAGAATAGCCCAGAGATGAAGAATGATATTTAATCAGGGCGTAATGCTGTATGAATAATTACAATTCATAAGTCAAAATGGTTGCAAGCTCCGGTAGTGTTCTTAGTGGATACAACCACAGTTCCAAGAAAAAGTGGGAGCATCATATTTGATCAGGTATTTTGGTGATATTCATTATGAAGAATGTCTTCTATATGTTGCACTCACACGTGCTGAAGATGAGCTTGTGACGCCCAGCGCCACAAATATACCAATATTCAAATAATAGGGCACGCCGCCTTGCACAGTAAGACCAGACTACAGCCGCAGACGGTCACACCACCGACCGATCGTGCATAGTGTGGCCGTAGCGCAAATGCGAACGGGCACACCCTCAGCTGAGCCAATAGAACGCGTTACACTGACGCGTTAGGCCCAAGCAAGAGGCACAACAGCTGACGTTCGGGAATAAAAGGAGCCTCGCCAGTTCGAATCGGGGCAGTCCATCCGGACCCGCCAACTCGGCAGTCCATATCGGAACAGCCTGGGTCTCACAACCCAAATATTTTCTAAAGTGGTTCTAGTACCAAAAGGTAGTCCTCTACTTTTACACTAGTCCACTAATACATTTTCCCTTCCTACTTCCCAAACTCCTCTACTGAGCGTGTTTTTCACCTCACAGCCAACTTCTCTACTGAGCGTGTGTTTCACCTCACAGCCAACTTCTCTACTGCGCATGTGTTTCACCTCACAGCCAACTTCTCTACTGAGCGTGTGTTTTACCTCACATCCAAACTTCTCGACTGAGCGTGTGTTTCACTTCACAGCCAAACTTCTCGACTGAGCTTGTGTTTCACCTCACAGCCAACTTCTTTACTGAGCGTGTGTTTCACCTCACAGCCAACTTCTCTACTGAGCGCGTATTTCACCTCACAGCCAACTTCTCTACTGAACGTGTGTTTCACCTCACATCCAAACCTTTACTGAGCGTGTGCTTCACCTCACAGCCGTGCTTCTCTACTGAGCGTGTGTTTCACCTCACCCCCAAACTTAATAACAAAACCTGTTATTTTAAGAATAATAAAAATCTGATCTTATTGTACTACTTAACCTACGCCTTCTTCTTGACCCGAGAGTTCCTACTTATAGTTACCACACCCAGAAACAAAACAAATTTCTGTGAACCCCGGCGCGGCGAGCATAACCCGGCAGAAGCAACGTCACAAGCTGTACATTTTAAGCAAAGATCCAATACAAACGTGTTCTTGGTATTACCTGATAATTTCATGTGGAGCACCATATGAAAAGAAGCAGTGAAACTTATATCCGATATTTAAAGAAGAAACAGAAATACCATGTTTAAATTCAAATTACCGTACCCTACCGTACCGCATTTTGCAGACGATAAGGTGGCAATCTTTGATAAGATGTTAGCCTTTTATAGAAATTATGGTAAAGTATTCGACTTAGAGGGTTAGTCTGAAATTTCTTTTAACTGGTACATCAGCTCCAGAAACAGCTCCTGCATCAACTACAACAGCTCTTTCAACAGGTACATTAGCTTCAGAAACAACTAAAACAGCTCCTGTATCCGATCCTGTATGAACTACAACAGCTCTTTTAACAGGTACATCAGCTCCAAAAACCCCTAAAACACTCCTGTATCCGTTCCTGTACTGTACCTCTTCCAGCTCCTGTTCCAGCACCAGAAATAACACTAGAAACAACTGCGATAGAAACAACAGAAACAGAAAATCACCCCACTTTTGAAAATTCTTTTATTCTATCACATCCTCAATTTAATTAATCTACAACTCTCCCTCGGGTTAAGAGCTCGGATTGGAGATTCGGGTTAGGGATAATAATTAATAGCGACCCTTTTCACACTTGCATCTTTGGACTTTTTACACCCTTTACTTTTTAACTTTTTAACGATTAACCTGTTTTTTTCACGAGCTAAAGATCATCATAATATGCCTACCCCACCCACGTATTGAGTCGGAGCTATCACTCGGGATCCGGAGCATACTTAATTACCAACCCTCCCAACTAAAGATCAATCCCAACTACAAACTGAGCCAGACATGTCATACTATTTGTCATAAATTTAACGCAATTTGTTAAATAAACAATTATTTAAAATGAATCGTCTACTTTTTCCATTTGAATAAACAGATTCCACCAAATCTACTTTCCAACATCTGATATTGTTAGAGACATCCCTCTCTCTTCTGTCTAATGCTTTTATTTTGAAAGTTAAACAGGTATTATATGGGAGATCCCTCTCCAGCAAGCTGGCGAGGTACCATGTCAACATATAATTTCATGCTGTGGCTTGTCAACACGATAACCTGCTCATCGGATCATTCAATAAGCCTGTTCTCTGATTTACTCGACTAGACCAGTCAGAGCATCTAGCATTTCAAATTATTAGCATATTATTAGGCTGTTCCTAAAACATGAGTGTGGGGAAAATAAAAGGTAGTATTAGGCTCTCCCTAAAACGAGCTGGGGAATTTCTATTATCTGATCTGACCCAATTTTCAAATTAGCCAGTCATAAATACATTTTGCTTGACAACTCAATGGCTTGTGCAAAAGTGCACGTACTTGTTGGCTGTGGAGATTGAAAATGTGTTGCATTTAATTTTTCTTGATCATCCTCATTAGTTCAAAAATATTCACTTTTTTTTTTAAAGGAACATGACAATCAATCATACATTAAATTTCATTATGGGACATCTCAATCTCAACAATATGTCCCTGGAGCAAGTATAATACAAGAGAAGGACCAGACAAATGTAGCTACCACCACGTTGCAAGAGACCGAGCACAAGCTAATGAGTTAATTTCAAAATATTATAAGTTACATAAAAGTTTAATTATAAAAACTAGAAAATAGAGAAACATACACACATACATACTTACATAGACATATCTCATAAAACACAAAACCAGTTGTAATACAATTTTCTTAAAACAAAATAAAAATCTCAAAAATATCCATTGCATTTTTCTTCTTACCTTCTATTTCCTTTTGAAGGGTAACAAAAAAACAAAAAAAGGTACCACCATCAACATATACCTTCCCCAGATACCATTTTCCCCTCCATAGATACTATTCCCCTCTTCACTTTCCTTTCTGTTTTCCTTTGATTACCCTCTAAGATCTATCTGAGTCGTTACTGATCAGTTGTGCTGTGGTGTGGTGTGGTAACGAGTTATGACAATTCAATGGCTCGTGTAAACAAAAGTACACATCTTCAACACATTCCGTCGGCGGAAAACTTGGAGGCAACAAATGTTTTCTTTAAATGAGGAGTAGAATGGTTTTTCCCACCTGAGCGCTACTAGCGGCTGTCGCTGTAGCGTATTCCAAGCTCTCAATTTTCCGGCAGCGCTTATCCAAGAATTCTTAGAACTCGACTGCGAAAGGAATGGCCTCCGACAATGTGTCCTCCCATTTCCTTTGCGTCTTAGCATCCAGCTTCTGCAGCAGCACGTTGATTACGATGCAGTCAGAGATATTCTCATCTGTTCCCAATGTCCGCAACGCACGCATATGAAGATTAACTACGTCGTTTTTTATTAAAACGGTTATCAAGAATATCCAGAGCCGCACGATAATTGGCACTGGAGAGCTTCAATGATCGAACCGAATCCAAGGCCACAGCTGCGAGACATGAGCGAAGATGATGGACCTTCTCGATGTCGCTGAGATCCGCATCCGATCCAATGACCGATTTGAACATCGCCATAAAATCCGAGTATTCCACGTACCTACCGAAAAACTTAGGTACCTTCAGCTCAGGAAGCCGATGCTTGTGAGCCATGATGATGGTACTGTGTCCAGAATGGCCTGGCAAGGTGGTTGAATTGGCAGCGGCGCGTGAGTGGCCTATTTCGATAGCGGCAAGCAACTCAGCTTTCAGCGATATGAAGAACGCATCGAAGTCGTCGCGCATCTCACTCCTAATCTCATCTTGATTGAGAGCTTCCAGCTCATTGTGGGACTTATTAAACTCCTCTCGCATTTCTGCCAACATATCGATGCGAACGTCGATTTCCGCGGCGGTTAATTTGTAAACTTTATCACCTGCGAATGATTCGCCAAGCCTTCGCATTCGATCATATACCGACTGAACTTTGCGCTTATAAAGATTCAGTCTGGTATCAACCGTCACAATATTTCCGCCCGCTCCTGTATTCGGATCGCTGTCCATGGTAAACGGTTTGCAACGCGACGAAACGGAGAATAGAATGCCGCTTAAGCGACGGTGTGCAGAACGAGAGCGAGAATGAGAGACACGAAATCCAAGAACTGTGGCTGCAGCCGAGCATGGAATGAGATTGCACCAAAAGAGTGCACCAAAATACACAGCAACGAATGTATTGTTCAATTTATATGTTTTTTAACGAAACGCGATTAACAAATGGCTTTAATCACGTCGGGGTCACCAATGTTTTAGATGCCAAGCTTTTTTGGCACCTATTTATGTCCAGAAACAAAATGACGATGATTGTTTGTTTTTTTGTTTGTTTAATTGTTTATTTATATCGGTGGCTAGAATAAGCTGATTGCTTGCCCTTTGCCCAGCCAGATAAATGTTACGAGATGAAATATGCAACCAATGCGCACAAAGATTAGCATAGCACAAAATTTCGCAACGTCGGCAGATCAATGCTAGAGCCGAAGCGGCGGCTGCGGAGAGCCCTTAGCATAGAGAGAGCGCAGCAGCGCTGCCGAACGTTATCGTTTACATATGTTATTGTATTAATGTTAAGTACAGTGGGTTTGAACTACGATGATGCTGCTGGCCTGAAAACCCATTTTTACCCAAGTTTTCTTTTGGTTATTACGTTATTATTTTTATTTCGTATCTAGTACATAATCCATAGGTTAAGAGTTATTAGATATATTGTTAGTTAGTAGGGAAGTTAGCAGGATTTACTAGCAGGGTCCCTTTTTGTCAGATCCCATCATTAGCTCCCATCAGGAGAGGACATCGCTGATCTCCCACACAGAATCGGCATCAAAAGAGAGAGTGCGAAAGCTGCAAGAGCCGAAGTGTCGGCAGAGGCCGCGAGCAGAGGACGGCTTTGGTGCGTGCCAGCCGGCAAATGATCGAGAGTCGATTCCTGGAAACCAAAGTGACAAGTTGTGCCGACGAAAAATATAATATCGCGAGTGAAGGAGTACGTGTACGCAATAAGCTGCGCCTCAAGATCGCCAAGAAGAAACCCAAGGATCATTTGTGGAAGGAGGAGACATAGGGTAAGCCGAGGCCATAGGCGAGAAGGAACCGAAGAGGATGGTGCGATGATAGGTAAGGTCCCGTCTAGCCAGATCTCAGAGTACTGACGCCCGCAAATCCACGTGTTTGTGGCTGGCGTCTTTTTTTCCCCCCACCTCTCTTATAACGGTGCCCTGGTCGAATGCGCAGTTAGTGTGCCGTCGATAAGCGTGAACGCTCTCGTTTTCGTTTGCCCTCCCGCCCTTTTCTCAGTTTTTCTTTTGTAGTGCGTAGGCAGCACAGTGCAGTAAAATTAACGGCTACTGAAGCCAACACGAGGTGTGGTGCGAATTATTCCTCTGATTTAAATCACATGATTATCAAGGTTTATAATAAAGAATGTTAAACGAAATCCCGACTATTATTTCTAATTTCCTCCGACCCGACGCCTAGTTCTCCGACGCTTCGCTGTTCCGGCGTGGGGCGTGGCCCGAGTGTGATCCTTCCTAAGAAACCTTTCTCATATCCCCAGGGGTGAAGCGAAACGTCGCTGTACGCGGGAAAGTCTAAGGCTGGCACGAAATCCGCGAACTGTAATCCTCCCTCCGGTAGTACACCCTTACCTGTTGGCTTAGCAAGGGTCATGTCGTCAGTCACGCGTCCGTTCGGAAAATGGCGCCTTGAATTGTGGGCCATGGCGGCGTTTGACCCCGCCCTCACGACACGCAAGCCCCGTCAAGGCATCGCCACGTGAGTTGCCCAATCTATCTCTGAGGCCTACCTATACAAATTTGCTGTATGCGTGGACTGGGCTCTGGGAGACTGAGATATATACCCCAGCAGAGATAATTTCCTTACAGCTCCAAAAGGTCGTAAACGCCGCTCAGCTATTTTAAAAGACCTGAAGGCATTCCACCAAGATGACGATGAAGACGAAGAAGTTAACGCAGACAGCTCATTCCAACCAGATCAACTGGATGGCTTCGACGAGCCGTGCCGAGTATCTGAATAACACCCCTGGCGACGATGAGTACCCCCACCAGAGGTCCCAGCAACGCTTGCACCCCGGAATACGAGCAGCTCCTTAGAGGACCCGGAGACGACGACCACGATACTTACACCCAGAACGACGAGAGACCCCGTGCACAGCCCAGCCACGACCGAATCAGTGCAGATGGGCGACGACGAATTCGGCCAGCAAGCACCAGGAAACCAGCAAGGTCGATTTAAGTGAGGCTACCTCGCACGAAAAACAGGCAAAAAAGGCCTGTCGCAGGTGCTAAATCATATACAAAATCATATTTTGGCTGTTTACAAGCAGTATACAAGTATAAGACAAATAATTACCACTATTCATTTTAATATTAAAAAGAAATGGGAGGGCACATTCCGTAAAACTGAATTCTTTAATAGCAAAAACGCAAACTGGTTGATTGGAAAAAGCTTGCTTTATGATGGACCCTCCACCACCACAGGACGAGACACAGGAAGACCAATAAAAACCTTGGATGACTGTTCAGATTATACAAGAAAGAGAAAACTTGTAGATGCAACATGTTGTATAAGTACGGATAATTTATCAAATATACGAACGACAAGGAAAACAAGAGGTCGTGTATTACAAAAGCTGTTTCTAATGCAAGTCCGGTGAGACTTGATAGGATCAAGGATAGCATCCTCACGCCACCAAATTCACAACCGAGGAAGTACACATTTGAAGAGGCTTTAGCATTGTTTGTGGATTTGGGAATGTCTAAGGAGAAATATTCAATATTGGGGAATTCCTCAATCCATCATAATGTAGACATTCTGACATGAAACATTACACAATCAAAACTAAAGGCAGTGCCGGTATCAACAATAACTACAGAGATATCAGCGGAAGTAAGACTTCAAGACCTGACGGAACACACTGTGAAACGGCTCATTGAGAGTTTACCTTACCATCAGATTGAGAGTCTTCCGCAAAATCTCACATTGCTCAGCAAATGGGGCTGTGATGGATCTTCTGGGCAAAGTGAATATAAGCTAGCAACATCCAAATACGATAAAGCCATAACAGTTTCTAACATGTTTATGGCTTCTCTTGTACCCCTGCGGCTTAAATCGGATACATCGGAATATTGGAAAAATCCGCAACCTTCGTCTGCTCATTATTGCCGCCCTATATTATTCAAATATGCCAAAGAATCTTCAGAGTTAATAAAGTTCACATTAAACTATATTAAGAACCAGAATTCTAATATAAGGCCGTTAAAAATAATCAAGGAAGAAAAAACCATTCATGTCAATTTGGAATTTTTCTTACAATGATTGATGGAAAAGTACTTATATACACTTATATATATATTTATTTATATATATATTATATATTTTATTATATATATTATATATTATATTATATATATATTATTTATATATAAATAAATGTACTTTATCGATCCAAACAAATTTAAATTCAGCACATTACATAAAAAAATATGCACCGGCAACAAAGTTCAACTTTTTGCTTTTTATAGGTAAGCTTCTAAACAATGTAGCACCACGTAATATTACATACTAAATTTTGGAAGATTTATCTTTCAAATGCTGTTTATTTCATGAAGATATCTTCATTCGTTCAGAAGTTATTAATTTAGCAAGCTGAAATGGCAGAATGTCCCACTGTCGACGTCAAAGGCGACGACAATTCCCGAGGATTCTAAAGCAACGATACCCATACCGATCCCACGCAAACGACCACGCTCGAAGACAAAAGTGACCCTGCCAGATGACCATGACTAGCAACGACGTCAGACCTACGAGTTCGCGGGGGCCACTTGCTGGTAGGAGTTCTTACCCAACGTCCCCCCCCCCCCCCCCCCCCCCCCACCCCTTCGGGTGGAACGCTCGAGGTCGACTCACACACCCTCCCCCGTTTTGGACCAAGCCGACCGTTGCCCCACGAAATCCTGAGGATACCCAAAATACCGATACTAACCATTGTAAATTTACATTTAAGTTCTAATAGTTACGCCACACTCACAGCGTATCAAGGTAAATTTTAGTTATAGTCAATAAGTTTGTTACAATTCACAGCTTCACGAATGACAGGGACCCCCGCCGGCGAAACAACAAATCCAACGTCAAGTCCGAACCTATCGTAGACTAGGAGGTCATCGAGGAACCATTTCTTCGTCTCACCCCACTATGTTACCAACTTCATCCTGGGAAAACTTATGTGCCGACGTCACGAACTGGCCATGCATCGATCAAATCATAGACGCTCGCGCTGACCCCAGTTGCGCCAACGTAGCCGACGCCGTCGACAACCCGCATCCAAGCCACGGCCGCGAGGCGCCCGTCATCGACGTTCGCGCCCTCGGAGTTTGAGGACGAGTTGCTCCGATGGGAAGAGCCTCCGCTTCCGACCCTTTTCGGGGACCTCGATATGCCCCACCTCCTCGGACTTGTAGACGGCTTAGGCATCACCACCGAGGACATCCCAGACGTCCGCGTCCTCGATGCCTTCTTACATTCCGACGCCACTAAGCCCGAGACATCCGAGGGTACAGTGCCCTCCCTCAGCGTCGAATGGGTGCCTGGAGAAGAAGATTGGAGAGTGCGCACACCCAGCGGCAGGATACCGGTTACACTGAAGACCAGACTCCTAACGCAGTTAGGTAACCCAAGACGAAAGGATATTCGGTTCCTAGTAGAGGCAGACGATACCTTCTTCCAGGTACACATCAACAAGACGAAAAAAGTGACCCGCGAACTAAAGAGGGCGTGTGAGGACACATACTGGGGCCTCATATTCTTATGTAAGCATAAAGATAATTAAATTTATGTGTTACTAAAACGAACATTGAAAGAGACACTGAAGTCTGAAAGAATAATAATTAGTAGCCAAATAAGCTAGTTTTATTAGCGTAGGGCTAGAAACCCGCCAGATGCCCAGCTTACCTACACCCGAAAACGCAAGCAAGCCGCAGCAAAGAGGTAACGGCAGAGAACAAGAGACGGCGGACACCCACATTGAAACCGAATTCTCAAAGGGAAAGAGAGAGCGGCAGCCACCGAGAGCGGCGCTCAGCCCGTCACGCAGAGAGCTCCACAGCGAGCCAAAGCAGCGAAATGAAGTCCCGTTGACCCGAAAAGCTGATATCGAACACAGGCTTGGGTTCGAGTGGCTTTGGTGAGAGCAAGAAAGAGGAGTCGAATTCTGGATTCTGGCGCGTACGGCCAATTCGCGGGAGTGCGTGATACGTTCCAAAATAGTGCCGCGTGGTTTCCAGTTTCACACGCCAGAGAAGACCACATACTTGCATGGAGAAGAGCAGACAGACGAGGATCGACCAACGCCCGCCACGGCATAGACACAGGGACACACGATAAACCCTATCCAATGATACGCCGTCCAGTCTCGACAGTCTCGGCAACTTACAATTAAACTGTAAGTGACCCTGGGTAGACTGAGATTTGTACCCCCGCCCAAGATCACTACCTTACAAAGTTTATCTATGTTTTCCGAGTGAAACTGCGCTCAGCAATCGGAGGGGCAATGCAATAATTTAAAGGGCAAGTAAGAGAACCTTGCAATTTGCATTTCACGCATAAAAGAACATTTGTAATTTTATTTGTGCGCCATGTATTTATTTAATTCGAAATGATTATTTGGCCGATCGGGGATAAAAACCATTATCCGGTTTTGGGAAATGTTGTTTTGGCAAGCCTAAATACCTAATCACTTTTCGGAATTCGAGATCCACAGGTTAAGACAGTCTTCTCTAAGTCGAGACCATACCCAGCAAAGGGATATGGATGGCGTAGTCTTCAACGAATGTTGAATGATTACCGATGTTGAGCTAACCCAAACTCAACGGGTCTATCTCGACTTATGTGCAGCAAACTGCACTAAGTCCCGAACGTCAATTTTTCCGTAGGTGATATCGGACGTGGGCTGGCTGTATCGACTTCGATGTATCAAAATTTTCCAAAACTCCTATCCCTGAATAAGAATATTATTTTTTCACGGTGGCATAAAGTACCTTTAGCTTCTCTAACGAACTTCACTTTACTTTCATATCCACCCTTCCCTTTTCCTTCTGGGTTATTTTGTTACTGCTCAAATAATTGTTCCATAAAAATTAACAGAAATTTGGGAAATAGTGTGTAAATGCCAATTATGTAACTCCACATGTCTTCCCTTTTCTCACAGCGATTTGCAGCAACGTACGTATGCATTAATTGCACGGGAAAGAGTTCACATGTAAAAGTTCGGACCGCCTGTACCCATTGCATTAATACGCTAAGCTAACTACAAACTATCGGTTTAAATCTGTAAATACATTTAAAAAAAACACAGTTCCGCAGTTCTAAAATAGTACAACATTCGGATAATAGTACAAAAGACAATTCAAAATATTTTAATGTACATTTAATTCACTCGGGAGGCGATTACACAAATAAATAATCAGCATACACAACAATAGCCAAACGAAAGCAAAAGATCACTTCATAATACACAAAGAAAAGCACAAATAAAATCCCTCTAAATATCAACTGCTGCTTTTAAATCTGTTTGAATCAACAAAACCACTCAAATGGCACCAGCGCCGAAAAGCCAGCGGGAACTGACTTCCACGGACATAAAAATCACTCGATCTTCAGATGCCCTTTCGCTCCTTTTTGCTCAGCTCATCGACGAAAAAATGGGTGAGCAGGTCAAGCACACCACGGACAGTATTTGTCAATCTGAGGAGCGCATATTGCACGACCTCCAGGACAGGCTTAACGCTATGAATGCGAAACTCTAAAGACTCACCCTGCGTGGAAGTAAACACGGGCTGCACTTTTTTTATTTGTATTTTGTATTATTGTAAAGTAGAGTTATTTCAGTCTCTGGTAGCTCACTGGTCCTTGCGGACATACAAAGCTTTCACGCTCACGTGCTAACCAATATTATAAGCCAAGAATAAACATTAAATAAAGGAAAAATAAATATACCGAAATAACTAACATAAAATATCTGACGCCCAACGTAAATTCTCGGTAAAAAAAAAAGTAATACCAAAGTGCAAATAAAAGTTATCAGCAGAAGAAATTAATTTAAAGTGAAGTAAAAAAACGACACCGAAAATCGAGAGATCGAATAAAAATTACCAACAGGAAAAGTTCATTTAAAGTGAAGTTATGTGTTGGCTTCTCAATAGATTTAGAAGCCAGTAGGTGTTGTTTGATTAAGAGTTCTTTATTTAATAACTTGGGAAAATATTCGTATGCCATCATGAGGCTAAGCAACCAAAGCAGCGCTGTTGATGTAGCCAGCAGCGCAGCTGCTGAAATATTAGCTTATGTAAATGTATATGCTCGACGCTGGTGTTAGCGGGAGCGCGAAGGAAGATATCTGTATGTATTGTAATATGCGCTTCTCGCGTATTAAAGAGCGAACGACGTCTGTATACATAAGCGGTTTATTCAGAACTAAAAAGATGAGATATGTACTGCATACATACGAATAAGAATTCAAAGGAGATGCGAGAGATAACATAGGCTCTCGCTGTTCATGTACATTATGTTAATTAGCGTTGTCACACAGATCATGTTATGGTTACAATTCAAATTTCAACACTTTTGCTTAAACATAATATTATATGATTACAATGTATTAATCAATTAATCCAAGCGATTTTACAAATCCGTAATGCTTTTGCTTACATAAACTTTTGGTTAATACATCGGCAACGTTTTTCTGTGTGGATACGTATTCAAGTTTTATCTCTTTACTTTCTACTTTCTAACAAAATGATATTTTAAATCTATATGCTTTGTGCGTTTATGGTGAATAGGATTTTTCGCAATATGATGCGCACTGAGGTTGTCACCATAGATGGTCATCGGCTCTTGATTTGAGTATCCAATCTCTTGCAACAGCCCTTGTAGATATACTGCTTCTCTAGCAGCTGTTGATAGCGCCACATACTCTGCTTCGGTGCTGCTCATGGCGACGACACTCTGCTTTGCTGATGTCCATGAAAACGCACTACCAGCTAGGAAGAAAACGTATCCAGAATATGATTTTCGGTCCAGCTTGTCGTTGGCCCAATCAGCATCGGCGAATCCTTTTACTGGCGCTCCAGACTTTTGGTAGATGATGCTCATATTCATAGTGCTGCGCAAATAGCGCAACACATGCTTAGCTGCAGTTTCGTGCTCCACATGAGGGTCTTGGTTTCGCTGCGATAGTTTGCTTACAGCATGAAGAATGTCGGGTCGGCTCAAAACTGCTAAGTACATGAGCGAACCAATTAGTGATTGATAATATGTCATATTTACCTTTGCACATTCTTCATTTTTACAACCAACGTGAAAACCTGGGTCAAGTGGTGTTGCGACTGGACGGCAATCCAGCATACCGAAAGTATTCAAAACGCTTTCAATATACTTTGTCTGGCATAACTTGATGGCGCCTTGTTTGCCTTCTCGATGAATTTCCATGCCTAGGAAAAAGTTGAGCTGGCCTCCATCTTTCATCTCAAATACGGATGCGATCTTTTGCTTGATCGCGCTGACGTCCTTCTCTTTAGGACAGATGATTATCAGGTCGTCGACGTAAACTGCTATATAACTGAAGCCTTGTTGATTCTGTTTGACGTATAGACATTGCTCGTGTTGACTTCTTCTAAAGCCCATGTTCACCAGCACCTCGTTCAATGTGTCATTCCAGACACGTCCGGACTGCTTCAGCCCGTAGATAGCCTTTTGAAGTTTGAGTACCTTTTCCGGGTTCTGCTCATCTATAAAGCCTGAGGGTTGCTTCATAAAGACGACTTCTTGGAGTTTACCGTTGAGATACGCGTTAGAGATATCCACCTGATGCATGTGTAACTGCTTTTCTGCAGCGATCGCAAATAACATTCGGATTGTCTCATAGCGTATCACTGGAGAATATGTCTCCCAGTAGTTTACGCCAAACTGCTGGCTACATCCTTGTGCCACAAGTCTCGACTTAAACCTTTCAATGTCACCGTTTTTGTTGCGTTTATTCTGAAGACCCATTTTGAGCCTATGGCCTTTTGTCCCGGCGGAAGATTAACAGGAGTCCATGTATTATTTGACACGAGTGCATCAAATTCCTTTTGCATCGATTTTTTCCATTCTTCTGCATCGTGGCCATGCAACGCATCTGCAACGGTCCGTGGAGTTTCAATGTCATCGGAGCAGCTTAGATTGTTGAGAACATTGTACTGTTTCTTTGGTCTGCCAGGTTGACCAGTACGAATGATTTTTGGCCTTCCTGGGCCACGTATTTGTGGGATGTCTTCATCTGAGCTTCGGCTCTGTTCTGGATCGCTTGCACTTACGAAGTACTCCTCCTCCTCATCATCGCTGTTGTCAACGTTGCCTTCCGTTTCGTCTTCGGGCTCATCAACAGTTTGTACCTGCACAGGTTCTTCGTTTGACTCAAAGCGTATGATAATTTCAGCAAGGTCCTCAGTCTGATCTCCATTTTCGTGAATATCATTTACTTCATTGACGAACTCACCCTCCACAATCTTGACGTCTCGACGTTCCACTACTATTCGCTTTTCTGGGTCATATAATCGATATGCTTTTGCTGCAAAAGAGTAGCCAACAAAAATGTACTCTTTTCCTTTGGCAACAAATTTGCCTTTTTTTGTTTTGTCCAGTGCAAATGCGCGTGAACCAAATATTTTCAGATGGTTTACCGATGGTTTGCGCTGATTCCAAGCCTCGAAGGGGGTGCATCCATTTAACGCTCTAGTCGGACATCTATTTCGCAAATAGACTGCAGTGTGTACTGCTTCGGCCCACAAAAATTCATTTAAATTTGCGTGAATTAACATGCTCCTGGCCATTTCAACGATTGTACGATTTGCGCGCTCAGCAACGCCGTTTTGCTGAGGTGTGTAAGGTACCGTTAATTCTCTTTTTATTCCACACGTGCTTAAAAAATTTGTAAATTCATTGTTTATGTACTCAGTACCATTATCGCTACGCAAAGCTTTAATTGTTTTTTCGGTTTGGCACTCGACATAACTTTTATACATTTTAAATTTCTCAAAAACTTCATTTTTGGCGCGCATAAAATATACGTGAATTTTTCGCGAGTAATCGTCTATAAATGTAACAAAATAACGGTTTCCAGCCAGAGATTTAACATTCATAGGTCCGCATACATCGGTATGGATCAATTCGAGAACACTTTTCGTAACACGTTCTGCCTTTTGTGGGAACGGCAATGCACATATTTTAGCCTTATTGCATGTGTCGCAATTTGTGTCTACGGATACGTTTTTAATTTTCATAGTTCCAAAGCCTGGGGACTCAATATACTTTTCTGCAGCCAACATAATTGTTGTGCTTGTCTTTTTAAAGGTTTCAAACAAATCTTTATTGCAACACATATGCGATGTTGCTCCACTGTCGATACACCAAGAATTTTTTCGCTGTGTAGAGACGCAGCTGTGCATTAAACAGTTAGATCTTTCATCCCTTGCGCACTGTTTCGAATTCTCTTTATTGCTTTTGCACTCAGATGCGCGGTGCCCGCTTTGTTTACATTTGTAGCATTTTCCTCGAAACTCGCGATGCTCGTTGGATTTCTTGCCGTCTCGTTTGCTGTCTTTTCGACTGGCGCCGTAATTCTCCGAACGCGAACCGTTGTTTTTTTGAGTCTGTGTGTGTGCGTACACAGCCTGTACAGCAAGTTCACGATCGTCTCTTTCATTTTTACGTGCTCCTTCTTCAAGTATTTTTACTTTTACCGTTTCAAACGAGGGCAGAGTGTCGCGTGTTTCTATCGCCACGACGAAATTTTCCCAACCGCTGGGCAAGCTTGACAACAACATTATTACTTTTAGCTCGTCTTGAATTTCGATATTAAGCTCGGCTAACTTTTCAGTAATTTCCACGAAAGAGTTTACATATTGTACCACGTTATCACCGTTTTGCATATTTTGCCGCAAAAGTTTTTGGTATAACTGTACCTTTCGCACTGGTCCCACTGACACATGAACATCGCGTAATTTTTGCCACGCTTGCTTCGACGTTGTGCATGACTTAATGTGCATCAACTGCGTTGGTTTTACATTTAATATAATGCATGCCAGTGCCTTTTGGTCAAACTTGTCCCACTGTGCCAACTGTTCTTCCTCCTGTGGCCTTTCGATTTTACCACTAACATGTGTCCACAAATCCGTTGTGATCAACACACTACGCATGGACATTGACCACACATCGTAGTTGTCTTCACCCAATTTTTCAATTTGCAGAGACACACTCATTTTGTTTTAATTGCCACACGTCACTTTCTAACTGGTGCACGATTTATTTGCAATTGCATCAAACAAAATGTTAACTTGCAGTTCAACCACGGTTTTTTATACACGCCTAAAATGTCTTTAATACACGACCGATCTTTCGGTGATCTGGGCCCATAACCTATTGTAATATGCGCTTCTCGCGTATTAAAGAGCGAACGACGTCTGTATACATAAGCGGTTTATTCAGAACTAAAAAGATGAGATATGTACTGCATACATACGAATAAGAATTCAAAGGAGATGCGAGAGATAACATAGGCTCTCGCTGTTCATGTACATTATGTTAATTAGCGTTGCCACACAGATCATGTTATGGTTACAATTCAAATTTCAACAGTATGCATGCAATGCTATGTGCCGTCGAGTCGTGAGAATATGCTGACGTTGCACTTGCATTGCCAGAGACACTCTTGGGCGATCGTAGTACGCTCACTCAGTTATGCCTCGGACTTTATGATTATACAATCACTGAAACAAAGTGTTACCGTGTGTATTCTCTAGTACTCTCCCTTAGTACAGTGGGTACCCGATATATGAGCATACTACATCTCCCTCCTTTTGAAAAATAACGCAAGGTAATGAAGTTATTTTATAGAAACTATTATATGAAATGTATTACTGGAAATAATTCGTAAGAAAGAAATATATATTTAAGTAAACAATTTTTTTTTTTTGTTGTTTCAAAATGAATGCATAGTAGTATTTTGGCGTATGGCTATGTTAATTTTAATATTAATGCTTATATATGTATGGCCATACGAAATATTTGAGTGACACCCATTTGAAATCGAATCCTTTTGGTGCAAAGGCGCTGGTCACCGACTTCTATGTCGATGATTTCCTTACCGGATCAGATGATGAGGACGAAATGATCAGTCTTCGTCGAGAACTGTGTGAGATTCTAAAACCAGCTGTATTTGTTTTGACAAAATGGGTGTCAAACTGCAAGAATACAACAAGTCATCAACAAAAAGCACTGATATCAAATGGAGATCATGAAGATCTCAAAACGCTGGGTTTAATTTGGAATCCACGTGATGAGGTCTTCAAATATAGTCTGAAGATAGTGAGTGCGGATCAACCTACAACGAAAGGTCAATTCTATCGTTCATTGCCAGTCTCTTCAATAGATTGGGCTTGTTATGCCCGCTCGTAAATAAATCTAAAATATTTCTGCAGGAGGCTTGGCTTCTCAGGCTCAACTGGGATGATCCCGTTCCAAGGGACCTTGAAAATAGGTGGCTTGCCATGAAGAACGATTTTGCGCTCTTGAATAAGTTAACCATACCACGATTCGTGAGAACTAGCCAAATAGCATTGTGCCAAGTTCATGGTTTTGCAGACGCGTCTGGCATGCGAGTTGGAGGTCGCTTACTACATGCCCCTATTTCTCACAATGTTAAGTTTCCCCTCTTATTACCAAAGAACTGCAAATTAGTGACCTTGTATTTAAGGTATTCACATCGAGCCAAATGTCATGCGGGACCAAGAACGCTGGTTGGACTTCTCAGGCAAACTATTTGGTTAATCAACGCTCGTCGATAATGCAGTGCCATCGTCCGGCAATGCGTTCATTGTTTCCATTATAAGCCAAAGCTGCTCTCACAAATAATGGGCAACCTACCCGCCGATCGATTGCAAGGCAATAGACCCTTTGAAGTAAATGGAGTGGATATATAAAAGTGTAAAAGTGTCCCTTGGCATCCGCGCGAAGCAGCCCATAAAGATATATATAGCAGTTTTCGTCTGCTTTGTTTTCAAATCGTACAGCAGCGATGGAAAATAAATTGTAAGTCACGATAGAAAAAAAAAAGAGAACACAAGGTAAAGCATACTTGCAACGCTGCTGTTACCATTAACTAACATTTTGATTTTTCTTTATCTACATACATTGTAATTATATAACCCACCCATCTATTGTAATCAATATACCAACTATTTAGTCCAACCAATAATGTAATAATTACCATAAGAATTTATATTCCCCTGTATTTCGTTAAACTTTGGAAACATGTCTTTCGAGTGGAAAATATATGGAAGTATTGTTGAGAATGGATATGGAATAGAGTAAAAAGAGAAACGGGGTATTGAGAGAGGAACATGTAAAGAATAAAGGTTAGCACGGAAAAAAAAGATCAGTGTTGACATGGTTGGGCGAGTAAATTGGAGTTCCAACATCTGACTCCGAGCGGCGGTGCATACAAATGAACACCTAAAGGCCAGGATAGCACGACTTCTTCTTGTATGTGGTAGCTAGGACAACAGAAAGATCCCCCCCAATCGACGAGCCCTAGCCGAAAGAGTCCCCCTGTGCTAACCATGATCTTAGAAACATTGATTAGTTTGTAATATGTGTTATAGCAATCGCCACACCAGAACACCAGGACACATTACAAGTTGTTTGTGCCCTACCGGCACTTTCTCATTTTGTGAATTGCACATCCTCAATTATTGAATTTTTATATTCTGTTCCCATGTCCGTTATCAACGTCTTCATTGGACCGTACTCTAGAATACAATTTTCAAAAATAGCTGTAGCTACTGTTTTTGCACTTTTGTTTTTTATTGGTATGGCAACAAGGTATTTTGTTAAGTCACAGATTAAAGACTTCATATTCCTTTCCTTGTTCTGATTTGGGGAGTGGACCGATCGTATCCACTATCACCCTTATATGGTGTTTCTGTAATAGTTAATGGGATTTTTGTTTTTCTTGTCGTTTTAGACTTTTGGCATTTTTGACATTTGCGTATGTACATAGTTATTTCTTGAATCATATTTTTCCAAAAATAATGTCTTCTGACTTTGGCCAAAGTTTTTGTAATGCCCGTATGTCCCCTTTGTGTTGGATCATTTAATGTAGACAAAATCGCTTCTTTTTCTTTTTCATTTGTTATTAGGGTCACCGGGTTAAGTAGCGCTACTCTCAATGATTTTAAGAATTTATTGCCCATATTTTTGAAACTATCTATTGAAATGTATTCAAAGATGTTTTCACACGGTGCAACTTTCTGTTGGCTGATTTCATGATTACCGGCTTGCATTTCATCAAATCTTGCAGTAATTTTCTTTCCATGTTTGAAAAAACATGTCATATTTTTCACATGCAAGGTCACTACCTTACGTACTTCGTCATTGTTTATGACTTTATATACGTTGGGCTTTAAAGCTTTTGTAAGTGATTGCCTTGAGGCAATTCTACTTTTGATTCTACTTTGATTTCTTGTAGTGACTTTCATTACTTTTTTTGTTGTTTCTATTTTTTGTAGGTCTGTGATGGTTATTCTCGATAACGCATCTGCTATTTGATTGTCTTTTTCCTTAAGATACTCCACAGTAAAATAATATTCCTACAAATCTAGTCTCATTCGTGTTAGTTTTGAGCTAGGGTTAACCATTGAAAATAAATAAGTAAGTGGTCTATGGTCAGTTTTGACGGTGAAGTGTTTGCCATAAATATATGGTCGAAAATGTATTGCCGCTAATTCTTATTCTGTTGTGTTTTTATTACTTTCGCCCTTTGTGAAATCTCTTTATGCGTACGCTACTGGTAGCTGAACTCCATTATAATTTTGCGTTAGCACAGCTCCACATGCTTGTTTACTTGCATTCGTTGCACTTTTCAGGGTGCAATTTAAGGTTGTGTTTTCTACATAGACCAAAAACGTTAGTAAGGTTTTTAATCATATGCTTTTCGGAACAACCGATGACAATTAGGTCATCCATGTACAAGAATGCCTAAGTAGGTTCGAGTCCAGAAAATGCAAGTGTCATCATTCATTGAAAAGAATTGGGCGCTACCATATGGTAATCGCGTGAAGCGATAAGAGCCATTGCTCGTTGAAAAAGACGTTATATTTCTTGAACTTTCTTCGAGTTCCATTTGATGAAAACCAGACATCAGATCTAGGTATGAGAAGTATTTAGCTCTACCTAATTGGTCAAGAATATCATCTATTCTGGGTAGAGGAAATTCGTCTGATAACACTTTTTTATTTATTTGGCGGTTGTCAATTACTAGGCGCCATCTTTTTCTTTTTGGGACGGTTAATAATGGACTGTTGTACTCTAAGACTGAGGGTTCCACTATTTTGTCTTTTATCAGTTTTTCTACCTGTTTTATAACATCCTCTTATTGACTGTGTGGAATTCAATTTTTTTTTTTTTTGTTAAATTTGTTTTATTATAATACTAAATATATCACACTAATAATAAGAACGTTAACATTATGTACTGTAACTATTAAGCTACTTATATAATGGGCTACGGGGAATTCTATAGTTCTTGATATCTTTGTTTACTTTGATTATCTTTTGTTTATAAAAATTATTAGTTGATACTGATTCGGTTTCTGTTCCAAATATATCGCTGCATTTGGTGTATACTTCGGTAAGCACTGTTTTGAATTGTGGAGGGAAATTTGTATTTAATTTTTTTAGAATTTCTTTGTTTTTAGTGCTCGGATTTATAGTTACTATGCTGTAGTCATTTAATGCTTCAGATTTTATGGTATTTAATTGAATTATCGCGTTTTTATCTGTTGTATTGAAAATTCGTACGAAGGTGTTACGAGAATCTGAAATAGAATTTCCTATGTAAACTCTATGGTTTATCTCTCGGTTTGGGATCAATATGTACTCAGTTTCTGTTTTTATAGTAATTTTTCGGACAACATCGGATCGGGCTGGTAATATTGTTAAATTTTTCTCTAGTGTATGATATATTGGAATATTTATGGGAAATTTGAGATTGTTTGGTCTCAGGGTGAGTCAATCATTGTCTGGGCTTAAATCTATTTGGCAATTGAACTTTTTCATGAAATATATTCCTATTATTCCATTACGGGAAATTCTATAGGTCTTGATATATACCTGTTCAGAAGTCGGATGTTACTATATTAAGATTGTGGGGAATGGAATATTTTTCTGAAAGAAGTTTTATGAATGCTAATTCTTTAGAATTTGTTTTGCCTTCACTAATAGCTGATATTTTTGTTATTATTATTTTATTTATATTTATATATTTATTTTTGTTACAAAATTCTAAATTTCTAAATTTTCTTTAATTAAGGATTTATCTGCACCAGTATCATCAAATGAGGTATATATTGTGAGTTTTTTCAATTTGTAATTAAACGAAAAGATTTTAATTAAGATTGATAGTGTGAATCGTTTGTTTCACTGTGTGTGTTTTCTTAAGGGTTCTTATTGATTTTCAGGAGAGGTTTGAACCTGTTGGACTTGATTGTTTTATCTATTATGCTTGTGGTGCCATTTCGGTTATTGTTGTTATAATTTCTGTTTTGGCGGTTGTTGAGCTACTGAGCTTCTTCAGCAGCGTAATTCCCAAATATTTATTTAAACACAATTGGTTTCGATTTAAGATGATTTATTTGCCATGCAAGGCGATTGTTGCGATTCGATGCGAGAGCTTATAGTCGAGATTTACATGTATACAACGACGACGACGATTCGAGACGAGATGCTAGGTGAAGACTGTTTACATTTATACAACGACGACGACGATACGAGACGAGATGCTAGTTGCAGACTGATTCCAAGGGCAGGCGGGCCGATTGCCCGTGCCCAAATGCAAGTGAGAGCGAGCGATGCATCGAGGAAGCGATAGAGGTGGCGAAAGATCGAGAGAGCAATATAGAAGATGACAGATCGAGAGAGCGATGTAGAAGGCGAAGTAAAGAAAGAAGACGAGAGAGAACGGCTGGATAGGCTGCTGCCGTGCGGGAGCTTATGTATATATGACAATATGTGGGCAATGTGGTACAGTGGGCAGTATCAAAGACGAACAATAATGGAATTTACTCTACTGCTGCACCACTGACTAAGACTATGTTTTATGACCAATTTTGGGCTGCGTAACCCAACATACTCCCCCCGTTGAAAGCCTGCCTTTCAACATCACCCAACAGCATACAGGGTTCAGCAGCCATAGTGCGTTGTAGTGTGGGCCATTCTTCCTTCCATCGAGACGTGTAGAGTCAGCGCAAGTAATCAGCGCGTTTCCCACACCTAATAGGTCGAAGTTGAGTCATGTCATGTGGGGCTCAGCTGCAGAAGAAGAAGAGGCGAAGAAGGATAGCGCAATCAAACTGGGCAGTTGAAGTGATGTGTCCAGACCAGCAGGAGTTTCTGAAATGAAGACGAAATTTTTAGAATTCTCCGCCCTTCCCCAAATGGACCAATCTTGGGATGGTCTCGGGGCCAGCAGAGCTCGAAGTCCAACGTGATGTTCAGCATTAGTTCCGTAAACAGGTAGAGGGAATATGTTCTGATCGTTCGGAAGAGCCCCTCGCGAGTGAATATCGGCCGAAACGGAGCGCTTGCAGGGACTCCACGATGTTTGCCGGGTCGAAATCGAGAAAGTAGGTTGAGGAGACACAGAATCCGGCGCAAGTCCAGCTGTGTTGATGCCATCGAAACCATCGTTAATATTTAAATAGGATTCATTATCCTCTGATCCATCAGGCGTAGCCGGCACAGCAATCCAACGCACCAATTGGGATTGATGTTTCTCGAGACTTCCAATTGGTTCCAAAATTGAGCAAGAATCCTCCTGAGAGTTGACAAGTGTGATTTCCCCAGCAGCCGTAAGAGGGGCAATCACGGGAGAGGAAAGCTTAGTTAGTCCAGAGAGAAGTAGCACCTTCAGCTTTACGACAAGTTCCTCAAAATTGTTGTACAATTCGCTGCCAATCTCATCGTAGTCCAGCTTCTCCAGCTCGCTGTGCACGGTTTTAAAGGTGCCGTGCAGCTCCTCGATCTGCTTGAGCCTTCCAGAGAGCATGAAGTAGTCAAATAGGGCAGCGCTCTCCAAGATTACTTCCAACCGTTTCAGCCTTGCATATAAGGCCGGTGCTTTCTGCTTCAGAAAAGCCAACGCATTTTCAGCAGCGCCCACTGCACTGACGTTTCTCTCGTCCATTTGGGCAGCCGCGGTAGAAACGTTTCTAGCGGGAAGATGACCGCAAAGAGGAATGCTTGCAATAAGAGCAGACAGAACCGTAAGATGAGCGCAAAGTAGACGAAACGAGCACCGTTACTGTTGCTTGTGCAAAAACGAACAAATTAACTGTAGTTCCACACGAAATTGCTAGCAAACGAAATTTTAATGTTTTTTGTGATTTAATTGTTTATGTTTATCACGTCGGGGTCACCAAATGTTGAGCTACTGAGCTTCTTCAGCAGCGTAATTCCCAAATATTTATTTAAACACAATTGGTTTCGATTTAAGATGATTTATTTGCCATGCAAGGCGATTGTTGCGATTCGATGCGAGAGCTTATAGTCGAGATTTACATGTATACAACGACGACAACGATTCGAGACGAGATGCTAGGTGAAGACTGTTTACATGTATACAACGACGACGACGATACGAGACGAGATGCTAGTTGCAGACTGATTCCAAGGGCAGGCGGGCCGATTGCCCGTGCCCAAATGCAAGTGAGAGCGAGCGATGCATCGAGGAAGCGATAGAGGTGGCGAAAGATCGAGAGAGCAATATAGAAGATGACAGATCGAGAGAGCGATGTAGAAGGCGAAGTAAAGAAAGAAGACGAGAGAGAACGGCTGGATAGGCTGCTGCCGTGCGGGAGCTTATGTATATATGACAATATGTGGGCAATGTGGTACAGTGGGCAGTATCAAAGACGAACAATAATGGAATTTACTCTACTGCTGCACCACTGACTAAGACTATGTTTTATGACCAATTTTGGGCTGCGTAACCCAACAGCGGTTATTTCCTCTATAGCTTACACTATTTCCCCTATAGCTTCCACGGCTTCTATTATTGTTCTATTATTGTTATTGTTCTATTTATTGTTATTGTAGTTACTACCATTGTTATTATTATGGTAGTAATTACGGTGATTTCCATATGAATAATTTCCACATGTGCCGTTGCCTCTACCTCGGTAATTACCTCTGAAGTTATTACCTCGGTAGTGTTGGCTCTGTCTTGTCAACAGGATAGAGTTCGCGTTAACAGTTGTGTCTGTACAGTAATGGAGATATTTTGATATGGCTTCATTCAGCGTAGTGAATGAGTTTTTCCTCTTTGATGTACTTTTTTTAGTTTTACCTTTAGGGCAGCAGATGATTCACCGACAATAGTGTCTTGCAATTTTTTTATAATTGCATTTTTGGTGGTTTCATCTTGTACTTTGTAGAGTGTAGTGCCAATTATTTTCGATTTTATTACCTCAACGGCAATTTTCTCCTATGATCCTTTCGTTAGATCGATTAATTTTAGGGCTGTAATAAACATCTGCAGATGGATTTTTTTCCATCGAATTCAGGTATTGTAGATGAAATTTCGTTCATATATGCCCTAGAGTTTGCTGAAAAGTCCGTCATATTGATATTCTTGCGTTCGTTGGAGCTTGGGGTTATGGGCTTGTTAACTTGAGTGTTAGCTGAGGCAGAAGTTGATGCCACCGATGTACCAGTAGTATGAGGTTTCATTGCGGTATCATCCTATGAGACTATGTTGACATAGGCTGTATTTGGAGATTTTGGAAGTGGGCTTATTGGTCTTTCCCCAGGTTGAGTAAAAGGTACAAACGTTACTACACTGGCTGAACCCATTTTTAACAGTGACCAATTGGTCCCGAAGGCGTTTAAAAACGTATGACGCTTTGGTCCACTGGAGATCATTTAATTTGGACTTATTTTTGAGAAATAATTCCCTGATCTCATTAAAAATAGTCACTAAATTAATAATGTGTTTATTTATGTTGCTCGGTTGAGCTGGTCTGTTTTGGGTGGGTCTTTTGTACGATTTAGAGAACTCTGTTCTGAGTTCTAGTACACTAGCACATATATTCCTCCACTCCATGTAAATATTTGCTTTCTCTTAGTTTTATCATTTGATATACTTCCATTTATTGTGTTGAAATGTGTTTTTATTCTAAACCCTATCTAGATCGTTCGCTCTGCTCATATATCTCTTTTTTATGATTTTATTGTGTTTTACATATAACGTTAAAAGAAATTGTAAAACCTTTACAATAGTCAAAATCAAAAGTAATACCCATAGGTCTTGAATGCTATCTGTGTGGTCTACTATTTTGACATTGTTGACCACGTTGGCCGTATTGTCTTTGGTCTGACTATCGTCAGATCCGAACCAACCCATTTTGTACTAGTTCTGTACTGATCTAATTGGGGAATAATTTTAATAATTCAGACTATTGATTGGTTAAAAATTTTTCTTTTGATATAAAAAAAAAAATTAAAATTGAAATCTTCTCCTATACATTCATATGAGAAAAAATATTGTGTGTTAGTTTACATATGACCGGCTCGATATAAAACAATACCGGTCATATGGTTTTAGTATAAAAGCCTAACAGATTTTAGTTGTTTACAAGCAGCGTTTGCACGCATCGCTTGTGGGTAGGTTTAAAATTAGGGGCAAGTGGGTTAGTAGCATTAATTATTGCAGCCCTTTGCGTTGCTTTGCACCAATGCAAAGTTGTTCTTTTATTTTAGGCCCTAGCTCCTGTTCCGTTTTTGCGGCTTTTATTAGGTCCAGTTTGAGCCGCCGCTTTTGGAGGATTTTTGTTACTCTCCCACTCCGTTTCTTTTTCGGTTTGGCGGGAGGATTCTGCCGTTCCCGGTACTCAGCTCTTGGGAGTGGCCATGGTCCCGCTGTTGGATACAGCTCTAAAGCCTCTTGCAGGCTTGTCGCATCCCTTTGCTCGATGGGAGCAGCTTCCTCTAACGGTATGTTATCCATCGGCGGCGAAGTGGGCGGTCCGCTTACCTCGCATTTTGTTTTCCTTGATTTCGGTAACACGGAGCGTCCTATATGCCACTCGCACTTTAATTTCTTCCGGGGCCTATGGGCTCAGGCGGTGCCGGTGCTAACCTTCGCACAGGTCATGCACGTTCTTTGTAGCGTTGTTGGTGCCTCTTATTTTTTTTTTTTAATTTCACTGTCTTGATGTACGCTCTTTGTAGCGTTGTCGGTGCCTCTGCAGGTCTTTATCTTCTTTTAATTATTGATGTTTCTTGAATTTTTACATATATATATATGCTTTACGCTCCTTAAGTAAAATTTTGGCCTATTTTACACGGTGCGGAGATGCGGTTTTGGTTCTAACCATTGCGGGTTTTTTTGCGTGTTTTTTGGTACTTTGCACGAATTTTACTTTTTTTTTCATTTCTTTGCACCTTCGGACGGCCAAGAAAACTACAATTTAGTAATAGATTTAGAAGCCAGTAGGTTTTGTTTGATTTAGAGTTCTTTATATAATAACTTGGGTAAATATTCGTATGCCTTCTAAGCAACCAAAGCAGTCAAGAAAATTTTGTTTCTTGGCGCCATGCCGTCCATTCCGCATTCGAACCATTCGAAGGTAGCAGCAAGCATTTTTTGGCTGTGGGCATTATTCGAAACAAGATTAAAGGTCCCGCCGATGCTATGCTTGCCTCGTACAACACGGTTTTAAATTTTAAAGCAATCATGGCTCGGTTAGACTTCACGTACGCTGATAAAACTCCAGTACAAATAATAAACCAGGAGTTGGATCTTTTGAGACAGGGAGTACTTTCTATTCTGAAGTACTACTTAAATAATAAGTATAGGGAAAATTCCTAAATACATTTATTTCCGGACTTAAAACGTCCTTGAAAACAGCAGTTTTTCCGACAAAGCCTCATAATTTACCGACGGCACTGGCTCTAGCTCAAGAGGCAGAGGCTAGTAACGAACGCGGTCTATTCGCGGACGGTTTTGCTAGACAAATCGAGGAAAAACACAAAAACCAGCTGCCTATAGAGGTCAGAATTGGCGCAGTGATTCTCGACAAAACATCTACAATGATAATTATAATCAAGGCGACCACAAAAAGAGCCCCCATTATACAAAAACCCAAGGAGGCAGCCAAGATAAGGCCTTCTCCCCACACAAACGATGGGTCAAATAAATTTAGAGGTAGTGCTAAGAACGCCCAAAAAATTAATTATACTTCACAAGAAACAACAGGTGACCAAGAGTATGAGGCAATTGCCCAAGAAGAAGTCGCAGCCATTGACGATGCACTTTCCGACGAAGAAAGGTGCAATTTTTAGGGTTCGCTCCCTGCTACCGTTTATCACACGAATAGTAGCGGGGCGCACAATCAGGTTGCTCGTAGACACAGGGGCCTCTAAAAACTATATAAAACCTCTCCCCGAGCTAAAACATATTGTACCAGTAGAAACCCCCTTCCAAGTCCAGTCCATTCATGGTAGCACAACTATCAAAAATGTATCATTCATCTCCTTCAAGTCAAGTCTTATTTTTTGATCATAAATACATTGAAAGACTTCGACGGCATTATAGGCCTCGACCTTCTTAAAAAGTTAAACGCAATGATTGACATTACAAAGAATATAATAAAGACGGATTATGGTTCGGAACCTATCCTTTTCACACGTTCACCAGACGTTAATTTCATACACTTTGACGATACTGATGTCCCAGTTGCCGTCAGGGAACCATTCAACAATATGATAGAAAGTAGAATAAAAACATTCGCAGACCCTAATGAGGCTTTGCCGTATAATATAAATACTATAGCAACTATACGAACAAACGGTGAACCGGTTTACTCAAAACTATACCCACATCCCATGGGCGTGGCCGATTTTGTCAATGCAGAGGTTAAACCACTTCTAGCGAACAGCATTATCCGGCCCTCAAAGTCATCTTATAATAACCCGACGTGGGTCGTTGATAAAAAGGGGACGAACGAAAACGGTCTCAAGAAAAAGAGACTGGTTATTGATTTCAGGAAAGTGAATCAAATTACGATTGATGATAAGTATCCCATCCCCACAATTTCGACTATCCTGTCGAATATGGGTAAGGCCCAATATTTCACAACATTGGACCTAAAATCAGGCTTTAATCAGATCCAGCTAGCAGAAAAAGACAAAGAAAAGGCAGCTTTTTCCGTCAACAATGGGAAGTATGAGTTTTGCAGACTTCCCTTTGGGCTGAAAAATGCCCCAAGTATTTCCCAGAGGGCTATCGATGATGTCCTCAGAGAAGAAATAAGTTAGTTCCCAGACAAAAGAAAATCATGTTAGGGATATCGACTGGGTCCTTAAAAGTCTCCACGGCGTAGGCATGAGAGTATCCCAAGAAAAATGCAAGTTTTTTAAAACAAGCGTGGAGTACTTGGGATTCATTGTGTCCAGAGGCGCACCTGAGGAGGTGCAAGCAATATTAAATTTCCCGACCCCGGTAACATTTTTCGACCTTAGGTCATTTCTTGCCTTGCAAGCTATTATCGATGCTTCATAAAAGGTTACGCCAAGATCGCCAAGCCCCTTACGGACGCACTCAAAGTTGAAAATAGAAAAATAAGTAAAAACCACTCATGAAAAGTGAGAATAAAATTGTCCCAAAAGCAGATACAAACATTTTCAAAACTGAAAAATATATTGTCTTCCGAGGACGTTTTACTAACGAACCCCGATTTTAAAAAACCATTCCACCTTACCACAGACACTTCTGGTTACGGTCTAGGAGCCGTACTTTCTCAGAAGGGCCGACCCATTACAATGATTTCTAGTACATCACATGATAATGAGCTGAATTTCGAAACAAACGAACGAGAACTTCTCACCATTGTATGAACCCTTAAAAACTTAGAAATCACCTTTATGGCGTTAAGAACTTAAACATTTTAGCCGACCACCAATCATTAACGTTCTCTGTGTCCGACAAAAATCCCAACGCTAAGATAAAATGCTGGAAAGCGTTTATCGACGAGCATGGTGCAAGAATAATCTACAAACCAGAGAGCTTCGTGGCCAAGGATTTGTCACGCCAGCGTGTTAACGCATTGGAAGACAATACGGACTCAGACGTAGCAACCTGCCATAGCGAAGAGTCACTCACCTATGCAATAGAGACTACAGATAAGCCGGTCAACTGCTTCCGAAACCAAATCATTATTGACGAAGCAGAGGTCCCATATACAAAAACATTCATATTCTTTAAAAAAAAAAACAGACATATCGTAAAATTCTCCAGTCGGGACTCGTTACTTCATACCCTACAGGATGTGGTAAAAGCCGACGTAGTTAACGCAATCCATTTCGAACTACCAATACTAGCATTCATCCAACATAAATTGGTAGAAGCATTACCTTCAACTAAATTTAAACACTTTAAGTTCTTGGTTACGGACATTACAGATATCTCCGAACAAAGGGAAATAATGACAACACAGCATAACCAAGCTCATCGGGCTGCTCAAGAAAAAGTTAAACAAGTCCTTAAGGACTATTTTTTTCCAAGAATGACACGGGTGGCTTCAGAAGTTGCAGTGAACTGCAGAACCTGTTCAATGGATAAATACAACCGACATCCAACAAAACAGGCACTCTGCCAGACACCTATTCCGTCTTATGCTGGAGAAATACTTCCTATCGACGTATCTTCAATAGATAGGAAGTTCTTCCTTACTTGTATTTATACATTTTCAAAAATCGCCATAGTATAACCGATAGAATATAGAGCAATAGTTGATATCAAACCCTCAATATTACAGTTGGTTAATTTTTTCCATAAGATAAAAACAATTTATTGTGATAACGAGAAATAGGTAAATTCCGAAACCATAAGGTCCATATTATTAAACAACTTCGACATCCATATCGCAAACTCACTCCCTCTACATAGCACCTCTAATGGACAAGTCGAAAGATTTCATAGCACCCTTGCTGAAACAGCACGCTGCATAAAGATAGACAAACAGCTCACGGTAGATCTGATACTAATGGCGACAATACAGTATGATAGGACAATCCACTCGGTGACGAAAAAAAACCCGATTGAGATAATACATTCAGCTTCTGACGAACTCGAGAAGCATATAAGTGAAAAAAATCACGAGGCTCAGCAGAAAACTCTAGAGCTGGCAAACAAAAATATAAAATTCGGGAGCTGTGCTTCTTTCATCTCTCTATGTCTCTCCGTTCACTTGTTGTTATTGTGACTGTTGTGTTTGTGCTTGCGCGCGGAATTGTGTAACATAAGCTTAAGACACTGCATCAGCCTCACACCGACTTATATTTTACCTTTCTTTTTTTTTCTATCCACATATATTTTTCTCATTAAAACAACTTTTTACCAATGGCAGCCTAGCCACGTGAAGTTGTCAAGCAAAATGCCACACAATATGTGCGTATGCATGTCTCATGGCAATTTTTGTTTTTTAATAGAGGCTTGTGGTAAAATAATTCCGACAATCTTAAGTAGTCATGTGTACTTTTTGCAATCAGTTTGTTGCAATATTGAAAATGAAACTTGACTGACAAAAAATTGCAAGAAATGTACTGATGACGTTTGTTATGAATTAATACCCCTAGCCTACTTAAGGCTTATGAACGAAAACGTGAAATGGCAACTTTGGAGTAGAGTAGACAATAGAATACTATTGCTCCATTGTCAGAGCTGATCAATGAGATTAACATGCGATTGCCACAGTTTAAAAGTCACTTCTTTGTTAAACGAGCTCAACAAAATTATTTTGATGAGGTGAAGAAAAATGTAAAGCCCGGAGAACTCGTGTTGCAGAATGAGATTCAAAGCGCGCATTTCAATTACAAGCAAGTATCAATTTTTTCTTGCGTTGCGTGGACTCCAACCAAACAGAATATCTGGCTGTAATTAGTGATAGCTTGAATCATAACAAGGCTGAAGTTTTCCTATTTTTAACAAAAACCGTTAACTATTTAAAAAAGATCACGCACATTTTGAAATTTTTTTTTTTTTTTTGGACGGAAGTATCACGCATTTTAAAAATAAGTTTATGTTTCACAGCTTAACAGATTTTATTGCTGAGTTTGAATGCAAAGCCGTTGAGTGGAACTATTTTGCATCGTCGCATGGCAAGGGTGCAGTCGATGGGGTTGGAGCTGTATTGAAGAGAAAAGTTTGGCAAATAACGAAAGCCAAAAAAGTCTTGCTTCATAATGCATTTGATTTCTACGAATGCGCGAAAAACAAAGTTTTTGGAATTCGTATTATGTATGTTGCGGAAAATGAAATTGTGATCAATCTTAAAAGAAAAATGGGAACAGTCGACAAATGTTCCCGGGATAAGACAAATTCATCATGTTTCTTGCAATGAGCATTTTAAAATTCAGGTAGCTCAAACAGCATATTCTAAAAAAAAAAATATTTCCTAATATTTGTTCGCTTATTAAATATGCATTCCTTGTTATTATTGTTTTTCTAAATAAAATTTGATACAAAATTCCTGTCCCATACTAAGTGGAAATCTTGTCACGTTCGCGATGTTAGTAACATACCAAAATTATTTCTGAAATGGAAAACTACTATGGTTAAAAAGTATTTTCTTTCAAATTACTCGGCACATTTCGCAGACTTTCGCCTTTGGCAAGATGAAGTCAAACATGACTTCCATTTTTTGTCACGTTCGCGATGCATTGTTTTCTATTAATATAGGGGTTACAAATTATATATTTGGGTAATGTAGCAAGTTTGAATGGTATCGGCCATCCTGAATCTTCATTCGCCCCTGAATGAATTCCATTTTTTAATATATTCGGCGCACAGGGGGACTTTCTGCCATTTCAGCTTGCTAAAATAATAACTTCTGAACGAATGGAGATATCTTCATGAAATAAACAGCATTTGAAAGATAAATCTTAGTATGCAATATTACGTGGCGCAACATTGTTTAGAAGCTTACCTATAAAAAGCCAAAGTTGAACTTTGTTGCCGGTGCATATTTTCCTATGTAATGTGCTGAATTTAAATTTGTTTGGATCGATAAAGTACATTTATTAATCAATTTTACTATACATAGTTGTTTCACATAATTTTTTTAGCTCAATCTAATTTCACAAAAAAAAAAATTGTTTATTCTGGAATTTGGTTTAATTTATTGTTTTCTGTAAAATATGCCTCCACTTCCAATTTAGAGGGAGGAATATCTAACAAACTTGACATTTCTAAAGAATAACTATTTTCCGATTTTTTTTTGAGATCTCACATGTCTAATGGATGAATTATATGGATCTGAAGAGGCTGCTAACATGTTGAAAAGATCCCTGTTTTGGGTTTTTCATGATATCTTGCACGTATTCATGTACCTGTATTTCTTGTAATCCTTGTTTCTGGCTTCCAGTGCTTCCTCTGACATCTCTCCAATTGGTAAGCTCTGATATTCAATTAAAATTTGACCATGTGTCAAAATTTTATGAGCGTAGGAGTAAGTTTCTTTTCAGGATATTTTTCCTGTAACAGCTCTGCAGTCTTCGAGGCATATTCACCAAATTTGTGGGTGAATCAAAATGACACCCAATATTTTGATTATGTCAATATCCACACCAGTTATTTCTGCAGTAATTTCAACTTTTTCAAAGATGAACTCCGTGATGAGTTTCCATCGTTTGTGTTTCCATATCCTTGTTTGGGGCAGTCCACCTTCAGTGATAGTTTTTCAACGAATTTTTCTTGAATAATTTGTTTCCTATTGTTTTGGTATATGCAAGTTTTAAAATGAACTCCGTACATCTTATTCTTGCATGCAATGGGGAAATACCATATTCCAAATTTTCCTCTTCAACTATGGAATCATCCAAATTTTTAAAATCCTTTTGGGTTTTTTTGCAAAACGCACATTTTAAGGTAGATTTAGTATTAGTTAGTTCGTTAAGTACTTTTACATCAATCATTGTAAGAAAAAATTCAAAATTGACATGAATGGTTTTTTCTTCCTTGATTATTTTTACCGGCCTTATATTAGAAATCTGGTTCTTAATATAGTTTACTGTGAACTTTATTAACTCTGAAGATTCTTTGGCGTATTTGAATAATATAGGGCGGCAATAATGAGCAGACGAAGGTTGCGGATTTTTCCAATATTCCGATGTATCCGATTTAAACCGCAGGGGTACAAGAGAAGCCATAAACATGTTAGAAACTGTTATGGCTTTATCGTCTTTGGATGTTGCTAGCTTATATTCACTTTGCCCAGAAGATCCATCACAGCCCCATTTGTTGAGCAATGTGAGATTTTGCGGAAGACTCTCAATCTGATGGTGAGGTAAACTCTCAATGAGCCGTTTCGCAGTGTGTTCCATCAGGTCTTGAAGTTTTACTTCTGCTGATATCTCTGTAGTTATTGTTGATTCCGGCACTGCCTTTAGTTTTGCTTGTGTAATGTTTCATGTCAGAATGTCTACATTATGATGGATTAAGGAATTCCGCAATATTGAATATTTCTCCTTAGACATTCCCAAATCCAAAAACAATGCTAAAGCCTCTTCAAATGTGTACTTCCTCGGTTGTGAATTTGGTGGCGTGAGGATGCTATCCTTGATCCTGTCAAGTCTCACCGGTCTTGCATTAGAAACAGCTTTTGTAATACACGACCTCTTGTTTTCCTTGTCGTTCGTATATTTGATTGACAGTGCCTCTGATAAATGATCCGTACTTATATAACATGTTGCATCTACAAGTTTTCTCTTTCTTGTATAATCTGAACAGTCATCCAAGGTTTTTATTGGTCTTCCTGTGTCTCGTCCTGTGGAGGTAGAGGGTCCATCATATAGCAAGCTTTTTCTAATCAACCAGTTTGCGTTTTTGCTATTAAAGAATTCAGTTTTACGGAATGCGCCCTCCCATTTCTTTTTAATATTAAAATGAATAGTGGTAATTTTTTGTCTTATACTTGTATACTGCTCTGGGTTGTATGATACTAAATTCAATTCATTAAGACAGATTCCACAAATTCGTTTAATGTGCTTGAAGTTCTATATATCTCCAATAACTTTGTATTATCCATAGCCATTTTCGCGTTAATTATGTTTATAAATTGTATTCACTGCAACTTATACGCAACTGGATGCTTTAGAAGTCGAAAAAAGACTAGAGTGCTCAAAAAAAGGAATGCAATATATATATATGAATTCATTATTAACCATCAACATCATTTAGGTAGCGTAAAATTGAAAACTATTAAAATGTGGAGTATACCTGAGTATATGGATTCATTAGTACCTAATTTTTGGGCGTTTTTAAACTTTGACCTGATTTTACAAAAAAACTTCATCAAATTTTCCCGAGATATTTTTTGTATATGTTCATTGAGTATTCTTTTACCTATGTAAAATGAGATGGTTTTGAAAATACGTTTTTCTTGATTACTGTCCGTGCAACAAAGCGATCAAAAAATTCTTCGACTTTTGCCACCTCTTTTCGTCTGATGTCCCACTGTGTGGCGGCAGTGGTAGTAACTTTAGGCCCTTCTTTGTTTCCTTCTTTTTGAACTTCATAACGACCATGATTCATCTTCTTTGTTATTTTATACGGTCTGAAAAATGTTGGTCTAACTTTCATACCAGTGCCGTACTGTGTTCTTTTAATTGCGACCAATTCTCCCAATTTGTATTCGTTCTCTTCCTTCAATTTTTCATGGAAAGTTTTCCGATTTTCTTGTTGGACCTTCTCAATATTCTCCTGTGCTTTCTTTCGTATTTCTTCGCGATCAGCAATTAGTTTTTCTGTTTCTAAATCTTCTAATATTTTCCTGAGGTCATCGTCTTTCTTTCTCATATTCAATCCTGTCAAAACTTTAAAATGACTATACTTTGTAGTACGAGGTGGAGTATTATTAATTATTTTCTGTACTCTGTTTATGTGACGATACCAATTTTCTGGATTATTTTGACAAATTTTGCTTAACATGGGAATGACAATTTTGTGTATTCGTTCTACTTGCCCGTTTCCTCGATGCATTCCTGTGGTAATATGTTACAACTGAATGTCTTCGAGACTGCAGTATTCATTAAAAGCTCCTGAAGTAAATGCAGTGCCCCTATCACTCACGATTCGACGAGGATTACCGAAAATTGCTGCTTGCTTTTCTAGTCTGTCTATTACTTCGTCTGTACCCGTTGACTTGGTCGGATACAGCCAAACGAATTTTGAAAATCCATCTTCGGCCGCTAATATCTGGTTGTATTTCTTTTTTGTATCTGTGAGTGGACCGACATGATCGATATGATAGGTTCCAAGTGGTTCTTGTGCTTTGTCCATGGGTGCTAATTGCCCCTCCTTTGTACCTCGTTTCGAGTCTGTGATTAGGCATTATACACATCCTTTGACAACTCTTTCTACCTTCTGTTGAATATCTGGTATAAAATAAAATTTTTCTAACATGTCACGCGTTTTCTTGACTCCAAAATGTTCCTCTCTATGTGCTACGCTAATTATTTCCTCTTGCATTGACTCGGGTACAACCAATAACTCTTTCACTGCATCTTTGTATAGAATATTGCTTTTGATAAAATAATCTTCATAGGCGTCATTGCTAAATAGTACGACCTTTACTGCTTTTATCCAACTATCATTATCTTGTGCTTTAACCAAACGATATTTTGTGGAGTCCTCTATTAGGAAACACGACGTACGGCTGAGCGCATCAACATGTTTCATCTTAGTTCCAGCTCTATGTTCTATTTTAAAGTCGAATTCTTGCAAAGCCATGGCCCATCTTGCCACTCTGGGCGGTAAATCATCTTTTTTTATGGTCATTGCAAAAGCGTTGAAATCTGTGACCACTGTGAACTGCTTTCCTAGTAAGTAAATCCTCCATTTCTTCATTGCGTTGACTATGGCTAATACCTCAAGATCGTACGAACTGTACTTTTCTTCAGATGGGTTTGTTTTTCTGCTCATGAATTCAATCGGATGAAATTGTTCATCTTCAGAGTCTTTTTGCATTAAAATACCTCCGAAACCGTACTTGCTCGCATCTGTACGTACTTCGGTTACTGCTATCGGATTGAACAATTTAAGCACAGGCGCTGACACTAGAAGGTGTTTTAAGAAATTGAAAGCCACTAAACCTTGCTCATCCAATACCACGTGCTTATCCTCAATTTTATTACTATTCTGTCGTAGTAAGTCACTTAACGGTTTTGCTGCTAATGCATATATACGAAGTTAATCCTAAGAATCTCTGCAAAGCTTGTCTGCTTTTCGGGACTGGGAAATTAACGACTGCCTTTATTTTATCTTTTGTAGGTGCTATTGTTTCATTCTCAATATTATAGCCTAGAAATGTAATCCTGCTTTTTAATATCTGTGCCTTTTCCCATTTGATTCGCAATCCGGCTTTAGCTGCTACGCTCAATACTCTTTCTAATGTCTCTAAACCCTCATTTCTATCTTTAGTTGGTATGATTATATCGTCCATATAAACTATGATTCTCTGATTTTGTATGAGGTCTCTCAGCACTGCGCTGACATATCGACAAAATACCGCAGACGAGTTTGAAATACCGAATGGCACCCGTGTGAACTCGTATTGCCCGTTATGCGTTACAAAGGCTGTAAACTTTCTAGATTCTTCCTCAATTGGCGCATGGAAATCATCATGTCCAGAGTCGTGAATATTTTGAAGCCTTTCAACCTATCGAAGACATCGTCTATCAAACTCAAGGGAAAATTGTCTTTTCGAATCTTTTGATTTAGCTTGCGGTAGTCCCAACCAAGTCTTCTTGAACCGCTTCTCTTCGAAACTAATACTACTGGGGACGCGTATTCTGAACAGCTTGGTACAATAATTCCTTCTGCCAGCCACTCCTGCACTGTCTTCTCTATAAAACACTTGTTTTCATAAGAAGTGCGACGTGGGTGTTGATATACCGGCATATCATCATTTAATACTATCTTCATGTTGACGGGGGACTCTATCGATGTCACTGGGTGGTACTGCTTTATCAACTGTTCAGCCTGACGCTTTTGTTCTGCTTCTAAATGAGATAAATCAACTTTGTCGAGGACAGATTCTTCTTCTAAGTCTTCTTTCAAACACATTCCTTTAGTCATCGGAGCAAAATAGCACTTTTTGCTCTAAACTGGACTCCATTTGAACTGAACATAAGGTCGATGGATTGAAGCACATCGTTTCCTATGATTGCATCGTACTCCAACTCATTCTGTTTGACTACGTGAAAAGTTGCTGTAAAACCAACCTCGTCTGCTACCATATCGACCTCAAAGCATCCTATAGTCCTTAGCTCTCCCTTACCAATACCTCTCAGGTGTTTTACTTCGTATCTAAGTTTGACCTCGCTGAAATTCTCAAAAATATCTTCCTTCATCAAACATAAATCACATCCTGAATCAATCATGGCCAATAACACTAGTGAGGTGTGCTAGCAGTGATTAGACGGAAACGATTCCAAGAGATATGGGCATTGAGGGCCAAATCCCGAGGGTAAGCACAAGCAAATGGGATATCCCATATTTTTGTTGTTCTGCAGGGCGTCAGATTCCCATTTTCTCGCTCCAATAGATTTGGCACCCAAACTTTTGCTTAGTGGGAACAGCAAGTGGTGCGCAGCTGATTTCGGCACTTCGGAAGATCGAGGAAAAGGGGACGGTAACAAAAGGTCACTCCAGTACGTACGCGCGCGAGCGGCCAGATCGACGTCGCTGGAGCCGCTAACTTAAAATCGGGAGTGCGAACGCGGGAAAACCCAGTGAAAAGCCGGAAGTGGACGCTGCGACCCATTTCCCGAGTACCAGAGGGAAGGGGATGCGGAGGAAGCGGAAAAAGTGCCTTATTTTTGGACCCTGGTGACCCTAATTAAACCTAACCTCAACCTCTCCAAGAATATTTAGCCAACTCTAGGAACGATGTGGGTGGGGCAGTGTATTCCTGATAGGAAAGTGATCCATATGATATGCACACGGGAAAACCACTAAAAGTGCAAGTCCAAGGCAGGGAATTTAAACGGTAGAAGAGCTAATTACCGGCCCTCGAGTAGATTAATATAAGAGTAGGTAGGAACGAAAGAAAGAAAAAAAAAAAATGGAAAACCTATTTATAGTAATTTATATTAATATAACAGCAGCGTTAGACTAAGGTTTGAGAAAAGAACAAAAAGAAAAAAAAAAAAAAAACAATAAATGAAATACACGATGGTCCAAAATAAGCATAGGCACTGATCTAATTCCATAATAAACGTTTACCAATAAAACGTACCCCATACCCTTTTATCAACAATTTTATAACCACAGCTTACAGCTCTCCCCTTCAACTACCACTTCCTTGTAGATCAATCCTTTATTAGCTTTCGCTTTTAGTACATTAGCTGCTTCTTTCTTCATGGTAAAAGTTGCGTTCTTTTGATTGCAGTTTTTCGAGATGTGACCTTTTTTGTTGCAGTAATAGCAAACTATTTCTCCCTTACAATCTCTTGCAACATGTCCTTCCATGTTTCACTTAAAACATTTCCTATGGTTTTCCTCGCTAGTTTTTTTACTTGATTCCTCCTTGCTGTAGCCTATTTTATTATTTCCCTTTCCTTTTATTTTCTCATATATGGTTATTTCATCTTTCAGCTCCTTGATTGTTTTTGCGCGATACATTCCAGCTTTGTTTATCTTACTATCTGGTATACCTTCAAAAAAATATGCTACAATGCTTTCTTCTTCAAGTTTGATTGGCTTAATAATCTCCATCAAACTGTATAAATATTCAATACAAGTTTCTTTAGCTGTTTTTTGTTTACGTCGTAATATACTATGAATCTCCGCTGAACATAATTTTTTACCGAACTCTTCTATCAAAGCATCTTTCAGCTGCATCCATCCTCGAACACCCGTGAGGCTTTTGATATACAGCTTGGCGGCTCCATTAAAAAGCTGCCTGGCGTATATAAATCTTTGAAGACTATTCCAACCAACAGTTACTGCAACATCCTCGAATTCTGACAACCACTGATTAATATCTTCCTGTGCTGACCCCGATAAGGATGAAATTCTGTCCCTAACATCTCGTAGTGTAAATCTTGAACTGAAATTATCGCTTCCTTCTGCGTAATTACTTGAACCATCCTCACTCGCAACTTCTTCATCTGCGTGCGCACGTGCCTCCAATTCGTAATGATCTAGAAGTCGATCCTGGAAAACCTCCTTCGTCCCAGTCGTCTCTTGACCCAGCTCTATTAACTTTACCTTCAGAAGGGGCACCGTCATTTTACATATTTCTCTGGCCTCCATTGTAATGCTTTTACCGTTTACAAAATGTTATCAAAATATGAAATGGAATCTTAACACTACTTATATCATCGAGTTACAAATGGTTTTTTTTAATTTTTAAGAAATGACAACATTTTTGAATTGCTGTTAAAATATTTGACCTTGAATTTAATATCTTCGATACCACTGTCGCTCACCCAAACCAATTGATTCGAAGCTCTTCTTACTTCACGTCGGTCTCTCTCGCTCCTTTATACGTTGTTTCTCTCTTCTCGTCTTGTTGTTTCTCTCGCCAACTGACGTCTCCGCAATGTTCTCGCCGTTGGATTGCGCCTGCTTTTGTTTGCTGCTTCTCGTACGTCGTTGTACACACACACGAATTGGCGTTTGTGTATTGTGTTTCTCGACTCTCGTCTTCGTTGCTTTGCCGTTCCTTTATGCACTTCTCGTCGTCTTTTGCAAATTAGAACTCGGCCTCTCTCTTCGTCGATCCAGAATTTGCAGGCAAACGTTCGAAATCGCCGTCGAATTGCGTCTCCGTTTGTCTGTCGTTTCTTGTATCCTCTTTCACACGTCGTTGTATACACACACGAATTGGCGTTTGCGTATGGTGTTTTTCGACTCTCGTCTTCGTTGCTTAGCCGTTCCTCTATACAAGTCTCGTCGTCTTTTGCAAATTAGAACTTGGCCTCTCTCTTCGTTGATCCTCCACTACAACAAATACTCATAGTCTCACGCCCCTCGAATAGCGCCTACATTTATTTGCTGTCCTCTTGTCTTCCTTCTTCGTTTCTCCTTTCATTTCGTCGTACTTTATGTTCCTCCAATTCGCCGCGTTTTCAGCTTGCGGACTTCTTCACACACACATACAGGAATTAGCGTTTCTTTATGGTCTCTATTGCTGATGCTCATTGAAAATGTTCTTGCTTTGTTTTGAGCCTTCGTTCATGTTTTCACTCCGTCGTTTTAAATTGTTTATCAAATTTCGTTTATGCTTCACTTCTCGGTCTGACCGTCCATATTCTTTCCATGTGTTGACGCACCACTATGTATTCTAACCATTCTTGGTGATACGGTTTAATACCCGATTTACACTGGGGCGCATCATTGCATTTTAAATGGAACATGCGACAATGATGCCGGTAAGAGCGCTGTGGATAGAAGAAGAAAATGATGCGGCCGCATCTTTAATCATGCGGCGCATCATTCGCAAGTGTTACCGCATTCTGTGTAGTATTTTTACTAAATACTGAAATTATTCGTGGTATCGACGGGGTATCGAGAGGAAACATCTGTTTTTGTCAAACAATAACCGCCAACCCGTTCCTAAACATTTAAATTAAAATTAGATTGATAGAAATCGGATGGCAAACAACAAAATGGTAACAAAACATCTTACAAAGGTCCACATAGATATTTTGGGATGCACTGATTCCGACTTTAAAAGTGACAATTGGAAATTAATGTCGGCAGCACACAATTTTTGTTTGATGGAGCAAAGATAGCTTCACATACATCGTACTCCTCCTTAACAAGCTCCATGAACAATGGGGTGCTCGTGGTGAAACATCCAAATGGCGATTTTCCACATTTAATAGTAGATCGCTCATTATATTGAAAATTGCTTTAAATTTAAATAAAAATGAAATTAAATAAAAATGATCTCACAGCGTTTGTTTACTTTAGCAGCCCGAATAGCTGACAAAATGATCCGAAAAAGATGCGGCTTTTGTGTAAACGCCTCGCATCATTTTTCCGCACCTTCGACAATGCTGCGGCAGTTTAAAAAGCCTATAAAACACTCAATGGGCACGAGCTCAAAATTATGTCTTTCTTCATCGACGGTTCGCAACGACTTATCCTATTCCCCAAAGAGAGACCAAACATGTAAGAGAGAGTGTTATCGAGAATGCGACTCTGTAGCTTAGACTGCTGTGATACCTCACCTATTCTTGTGCTTGCTTTGGTATCAGCTGGGCTGTACTCTTCCCTCAATATACCCCAATCCCACATAAATAAATCAAATAAAACCAATCAAAGCTTGTCTTTTATAATAAATTTAGTGTTGATAAAATGCATTATAATCGTTAGACAACATTTTTGAATATGTCAAGTTTTGCCATTTTTTTTTTCATTGAAAGCCGTACAAATGTTACATTCGAGATCCTGGAAATACCCATATGATATGCCATGAGCATATCTATCAGAGTGTTGAATCTGGATCAGATCGGATTATAAATATAGCCACAATGAAGAAAACCATTTCGAAATGCATCGTTCCCTCTCGCTCTCTCTCACACACAGGGGTGGGCGCTATGCCTGATCGAATTTTTTGACGCCTAGATCTCAGAGCCTATAAGAGCTAGATCAACCAAACTTTTTATCCAAGCTCCTGTGATATCAAACCGAGACGAGTTTGTTTCAAAATTTGGCCACGCCCCCTTCCGCCCCCACAAAAGACGAAAATCTACAATTTGGAAAATACGGGAAAACCAAAAACGCAGAATCATAGAAAATTACCATATCTATCAGAGTATTGAATCGGAATCAGTTCGGATTATTAGTATAGCCAGAAGGAACAAATGAAATTTCAGTGGCCTTCCAAGCGCAGACTCATTCCCTGTCTCTCTCGCACACAGCCGTGTATGTATATGTAGGAAGTAGATTTAGACATGTAGAAAAGACAGATGTAAAAAACGTATGTAAATAAAAATGGAAAAATGGAAACATCTAATAGATAAAAATCTCCGAAAAGACGAAAAGACGCGGCTCACAACGTTCCCTCTCGTTTAATTTTTTTATTAATGATCTTCCTCAAGTCATATCTCATTCCCGTGTCCTAATGTACGCTGACGATGTAAAGCTATGTTTTTCTTATGATGACCCTGTGTCCCCATTATCTCTGCAATCGGATCTTGACGCTCTTAATAACTGGTGGCTTATTAACGTTCTGCCACTGAACACATCAAAATGTAATATCATGACATTCCACCGGAGCAAGCCATACCTATTTGACTCCTCCATCAATAGCATTATCTTACCTAGGCATTATCTTTGTTCCGAATTTTTGTTTTAATTCCCATATCTCCACCATCCCAAAGGAGTTCTTGGATTTGTCAAAAGATGGTCTAAGGAATTTACTGACCCTTACACCACTAAAGTGTTGTACGTTTCTCTGGTCCGGCCTATGTTGGAATATGGTTCCTGTGTCTGGTCACCACATTACCAAAAATTTAAAGATATGCTTGAATCCGTACAGAAACAATTCCACATCTTTGCACTCCGTGGACTTAATTGGGACCCTGTGATACATCTCCCTTCCTATGAAAGCAGGCTGCGTCTTATTAACCTCCAATCTCTTAAGTTCCGTAGGATCTGTCATGGAGTTCTCTTTCTCCATAATCTTCTCTCTGGTGAGGTTGAATCATCTGCCCTTATCAGTCTTATTAGTTTTGCTGTCCCATCCCGTCCGACTAGCCATTACTTTCCTCTCCACCTTCAAATCTGTCTTTCTAACTACTCTGATCAGGAATCTTTCCGTAGCATTTGCCGAAACTATAACAAATTTTTTCATCTGTTCTGCTTTGATACTAGTTCTAACAGGGTCAAATCTATCCTAATGAATAACTTATTGTAATAATTTTAAATTATATCTTAATTTTATCTTCTATCTTGCCTTAGTCTCGTAGGATACACACTTGTCAAATAATTGTTCCACCTACAGTTTAACTGTACATTGTTAAACTTTAAACAATATTAAACAATAAACAATAACGTCTGGCTGAAGCAACACATACACCAATGCAATTACTTTGTTGCTGTCGGCTTCTGCTAGCGCCGCGTCATGAGCCGAACAGTTCCTGTACCGAGCCGAACGCTTGCTACTGCATTTCTCAGACTTCGTTTGCGACAGCCGTTTGTATGAAATGGCACATCTATATATTGTATGGTTAGTGGTTTAACTCTGCTAATTGGTACCTAATACTAGAAGCATTGGCAAACTTCCAAGTACCGCCGTATTTGCAGACAATCATCGCTGACTACCTCAGATACCGAGTGCTCATATATGAGACAGATAAGGGGCCACGTGAGCACCAAATCACTGGAAGGATCGGTACTGGGCCCGCTACTGTGGAACATCATGTATGATGGAATCCTATCGATGGATATGGCAATGGTTGCCATGATGATTGGTTTTGCCGACGACATTGTAATAGTCGCAGTGGCAAGACATAAAGCAGAGGCAGAAGGAATCTGCAAGGACGCACGAGCGAGCCAGAATATGATTGACCATAGGCAAAACGGCAGTTGCCCTATCCTGCATAATCGCAAACACTAGAGGTCTGAGACAGCAGAGGCGAAAGCTCCTCCTCGAGCGTAGCTAGCTCGACATTAATGTATGCTGCGCCAATATGGGCTATTGAATGTGCATTCAGAAAGGTATCCCAGGACGCCGCATGATTCCAATCCAGCTGCTGGCAGGATACCAGAGGTGCAGCAAGTCAACGCACAATACAGCAAAGGCAAGACTCGTGGGATAATAGCAACAAAAGTCGTTGGACCCATAGGCTAATCCCGGATATGCAGAGTTGGCTAAGTCGTAGCAATGGACAAGTGGAGTACCACCTGATCCAGCTTCTGACGGGACATGGATGCTTTAAAACCAACTTTCATAGGTTTATGCACGAGGATGACCCCTTTAGTGTCGCGAAGAAATCGCACGCAAAGAAAGGAGATAAATCATTAAAGATTGACGAGACGAGGCCATTTATCCATTGAAAACACAGCTGACAATAACAAACAAAAAATTTGTGCTCTGCATTTTGTCAAAATTAAACAAATATGAAAAATTTAATTATGGCCTCTACTGTGAATCACCAGCAAATGTATGGTTGCATTCTGAAGGGAAACCAAATATATTGATAAATTAGATGGGGAAGAATTTTTTGCAATGCTAAATTATTTTAGCGAAAGGGAGTGGGATGTTTGTTAGTAAATTGCAATCCAAGTAGAATTGTATGTACAAGACTATGTTTCATGTGGTTTAGAATCGGTACGCCTATTTTTGTCTTCGTCAATCTTCGTCATCTTCCAAATGTATCTAATTTCAATTTACTTCAGATATTAATTAACGCAAGTAAACATGGGCTCTCCAGGAAGGTGCAACGATTCGACATTAAAAGTCGAGCATTGCACAACGGATCGAAGCGATGGGAATATTTGAGGAAAAAGACAAGGAAATTTGCGGAGTGTCGGTACCACTAACAACCAAAACATTGCTTAAACAAAAAAAAACATTTGTAAAACATTTCTTAAACAAAAAAAAACATTTGTAAAACATTGCTTAAACAAAAAAAACATTTGTAAAACATTGCTTAAACAAAAAAAAAACATTTGTAAAACAACAATTGTTTCTTTTTATTTATTTCGCCTCCTTCCCCCGAAGAAATTGGAGCATTCCTTATTGAAAATTGACCGTCTGCTATTGGAAAACCTCTTGGCTCCTCGCCATTTGCTCGATAATATCAGTTATTCTTGTCAGTCATTGGTAACATTTACAAAAATCAGTTATTCTTGTCGGTCATTGTTTACATATTCGCAGTGAATTTCATTTTTGACGCTGTGAATGCCAATTTTTCAGAGTTCCATTTGAAAGCATCGGCATAGAATCATGCGGTTTAGGAACATCCAAAATTGATGGTGGAACTAAGTGGGAAATTTCGGAACGGCAAGACCTTGCGGATCATCCCCGAAATGGATGGTGGATGATCGCCTGTGGGAATAGGCTGTAAGTCATGTGAAAAATAGAAGCACTACCTCTGAAAAAATATACCAAGCGCCATTTGCTTCTATGCTGGCATCACAAAATCCGTGAACCTCTATAACCGTAGCAGAATGATGAACCACGCGAGGAAACAATATCCAAGAGATGCTTGCCAAACTGTTTCTCAAGTCCATCCAATTGGAATGCAACGGTGAGGGTAGGCTTTCATCCCGATTCCACTGTTCTCTTCAAAGCTGCTGAATACAAATTTTACTGACAATAACAGGATTTATCAATCCAAGAGGTTCGTAGAAACGAGCAGTTGTAAACAAAACAGATCGCTTGGAGGGCTTTAAATTTGTGTCCAGCGCAGATAAAGCGAAAAGCAGCTGGTCTGAAGCAGGGTCCCATTCTAAGCCAAGAGTTTTGGCTATGTCGCTTCTATCATGAAACCTTCAGAATTTCTCTATGTCATCTTCAGGAATTCCCTCAAGTAATTTCTGATGACTAGAACAGAATTTCCTAAGTTTGAAGTTACCACGAGACAGTATAGCGGAAGTTTGGTGCATCTTCTCCATGATCTCGGCGACTGATTTATCGACAGAAATGAGATCATTTACGTAGAACTCCTGTTGCAGAACAGTATATATCCATACCTAGAGCTTGTCAAAACTAAAATTACAAGTCCTTTTTGTTTCCTGTAATCCCATTTTGGCAGTTGTACCAGCAAAGAGCGATGCATCGAGAGAGCGATAGAGGCGAAAGATCGAGAGAGCGTATAGAAGGCGAAAGAACGAAAGAAGACACGAGAGAACGGCTGGCTAGGCCGCTGCCGTGCGGGAGCTTATGTATGTATGACAATATGTAGAGAGAATGTGGTACAGTGGGCAGTATAAATGACGAACAATAATGGTATTTCCTCTACTTCTGCACCACTGACTAAGACTATGTTTTATGGGCAATTTTGGGCTGCGTAACCCAAAATACTCCCCACGTTGAAAGACTGCGTTACAGCATACAGGTTTCAGCAGCCATAGTGCGTTGTAGTTGGAGCCATTCTTCCTTCCATCGAGACGTGTAAAGTTGCCTCAAGTAGTCAGCGCGTTGACCCACACCTAATCGGTCCAAGTTGAGCCATGTCATGTGGGGCTCGGCTGCAGAAGAAGAGGCGAAGAAGAATAGCGCCATCAACCTAGGCACTGAAGTGATATGTCCAGATCAGCAGGAGTTTCTGAAATGAAGACGAGAGTTTTAGAATTCTCTGCCCTCCCCCCAATGGACCAGTATTGGGATGGTCTTGGAGTTCGAGGTCCACCGTTATGTCCAGCACTAGGTCTGTTAACAGATAGAGGGGATATGTTCAGATCGTTCGGAAGAGCCCCCCGCGAGTGAATATCGGCCGAAATGTTTGACGTATCAAAATCGAGAAAGTAGGTTGACACAGAATCCGGCGCAAGTCCAACTGTGATGATGCCATCGAAACCATCGTCGACATTCAAATAGGATTCCTTATCCTCTGATCCATCAGGCGTAGCCGGCACAACAATCGAACGCTCCAACTGGTCCGATTCTCACAAAATGTGAGAATAAAGACGTTTTTCATAGAACAACTTGTTTATAAAGATAAAAATGTACGATCCGCGCCCTTCCCACAAATGAATGGCAAAATCATAAAATATAACAAAATTTCGTTGAGATAATTCTTAATAGAAACCGACGCACAGTGGGACATCAGACGAAAAGAGGTGGCAAAAGTCGAAGAATTTTTTTAACGCTTCGAATAAAATGAATACATGTATCTAACAGAGAATTTTCCAGAGGTTTAAAAAATTAAAATAATCTGACTTTTAGTTTAGGAGATATGAGCATTCAAAGTTGAAAATTATTTCAGTGTGCACAAATGTATTCAACTTTTTTTCAATCGCTGCATCTTTGAGGATGAATTAAAAGTAAACTACGCTACATATGATTCTGTTTTTAGTGTTTCTATTTAGGTATATTCATTGTTATTAGTAATAAATAAAAACCGTTTCTGTTGCATGGACAGTAATCAAGAAAAAGGTATTTTCAAAACCATCTAATTTTTTAGCTATTTTTTAACTTTAACTTGACTTTACAAAAAAAGTTCATCAAATTTTCCCGAGATTTTTATTATGCTAATAAAGTTTAATAATGAAAATATATTACACTAGACTTTGCTAAATTTGCTGCGAAGAGAGAGATAGCATGATAGAAAAAATCTAAAAATTAATGTTCGTAGTCGTCTCTAAGCCCGACTCCCGGCTATTAGTGGAATAAATGAGGCCCAATTTGTAACTATATGATGTTTTCGAACACACACAGCCAGCCAGCCAGCAAAATTGTATCTAAAAAGTATAGCAATCGATAAACTTTGCCGCAGCGCTGCTCCCAGCTCAACCGGAAAATCAACTGGACGCATATATCTCTCTCGCTCTCACTGCATGCCTTTTACATAAGTCTATCTCTATTTTTGCTGCTAGTCCAGCTTATGTCATACGGGTATAATTAAAAAGAATTTAATATAGAGAGGATTTAAGAGAAAAAATAATAATAATAAAATTAAAGATGTAATAATTAATAATAATTAGTACCCAATAAGGCTAGTTTTATTAGCGTAAGCAGAGCCGCAGCAAAGAGGCAACGGCAGAAAACAAGAGACGGCGGACACCCACATTGAAACCGAATTCGTGAAGGGATAGTGAGAGCGGCAGCCACCGAAAGCGGCACTCAGCCCGTCACGCAGAGAGATCCACAGCGAGCCAAAGCAGCGAAATGCCTCTCTTTCAAGAAGTCCCGTTGACCCGAAACGCAGGCTTGGGTTCGAGTGGCTTTGGTAAGAGCAAGAAAGAAGAGTCGAATTCTGGATGCGTATGGCCAATTCGCGGGAGTGCGTGATACGGTTCCATAATAGAGCCGCGTGGTTTCCGCGGAACGAAACCTCCGCGGAACCTTCTCCAGCAGTATCACACGCCAGAGAAGACCACATACTTGCATCGATAAGAGCAGACAGACGAGGATCGACCGACGCCCGCCAAGGCATGGACACAGGGAAAAGAAGCCACGGAAACCTGGACCATCGCCATCAGACCCACGGGTGAGCTGGCCGATGGCCAAGATAGGAGTAGGGCCTAGAGTAGGAGTGCGGTGAAGTATAGGCAGGGAAGTGTAGGGATTCATAATAAACTCATATACATACGTTTATCCACAAGATATTTCTCTCTACTCGCCCTGTATCTGATCGGAGCCCCGATCGTAGTTCCGACTCTTCCCCTCTAACGCTGGAATACCCATCCTGGTCTTGGCAACAGGGTTTTACCCTGCCGGAATCGGGAGGGTGTCCGCTCGGAGTGTGCCCTACCCGTCCATACATGATACATGATAAACGCTATCCAATGATACGCCCTCCAGTCTCGATAGTCTCGGCAACTTACAAATAAACTGTAAGTGACCCTGGGTAGACTGAGATTTATATCCCAGCCCAAGATCACTACCTTACAGATGGCGCCCGAGCAGGGACTGTTGAGACAATTGTTAGTTTCCTGAAGGATTCCACCCTTCGTGGCCTAAAGACCCACAAGCATATAGCAAAGGTAGTATCGCATCAAACCGAGAAGACGCTTATAGTGGAGCAGTGTAGAAACGTGGTAAAAAAAAGTACAGTCCAGCCGTCAGCCGCCAGCCAAGCCTTCAGAAAATCTTTGCAGTCCCCGTTATCTGTCGGCAAAGAGAGTTGAAGAGAGAGAGTGAGAGAGAACAAAAAAACCCACGCGACCAAGTACAGCCTAGCAGCAAGCAAATCATGCCAGAATCAGTCCCCGTTAGTCGACAACGAGACGAGCATACGAGCACGAAGCACGAAGGGAGAATGCAGCAAAATCGCAAAGGAAAGAGAATAGCTCTAGATTTGGATAGTATGGACTCCCATAGTATGTGCAGAATGCATGCAAATCTCCTTTTCACAATCCGCACTTTACGATCTTCGTCTACCTATCTAACCATTTTGTCACTAGCTCTCTCGCGTGGTGTTCTCGGCAGATTCCGAGACGTCGACGCCGGCAGATGCCTGACCGCCCGACAAACGTAATACAAGCCTGGCTACCCGGGATTGGGAGTCAGTGCTTCCCAGCCTTCGGTCAGCATACAGCGTACATAGTCAGTGCTTCCCAGCCGTCGAGCCAGTGCTTCCGGATCCTCCTTGCGAATAATAGTGACGACAGTGAACTACGGCAACAGCGATCAGCCCACGTGCTTTGCCCGCCCGAAAAGTAATTCTCCGCGAGTCGTGGCCCAGTAAAACAACGAATTCGAGCCAGAAAGGATAACTGGAAATCTAATCGAACATCGCAGAGCCTTGCCAGTGAAGATCAGGTTCACGCCAATCTGTTCGCCAGGCCACGTGTATCCTGGTCCCTCGACTAACGCAGCTTCTGATACCGCGCCTACGAACATTTCCTCCGTATCTCCGCCATTCTGAGATTCTGGCCCCAGATTTTCCTTGTACCACTGGCCCGGATACTTGAATCCCCCTCCTTTGCAAATCCATCCCCCATGTGCGTCCCCCAGTTATGTTACACCCGCTAGTAGCCCTGGCATCGTGGCATCAGGATCCGCTGCGCTGACAGTGGGCCTTCTCCACCGAAACATCACAACAAATAAGGACCAATCAGCGAAGGTAATCGCACGGAACGAGGAGCATCGTGTTCAACGGTTCAGCAAGAGAGGGCAGCTACTTACAGACTAGATCTGGAACATTTATCCCAAGGAATCCTGGTACTACTGACAGGACGGGCCGAGAGTTGGTTTAGAATGCGCCGCCTCAGCGGAGAACCATGGGAGACCTTCCGCAAAGAAATTGCTAAGGGATTGCCACATTAAGCCTTCGAAAAGTCCACACGGTGGCACTTGTCGGCAAAAAGACAGGAGACATCAGGATGTGTATAGACTTTCGACAATTGAACGCACGATCCGTCCCCGACACATACCCTCTTCTGTTTGTGACAACGGAACATAGTTCACTAGCCGATCGTTTAAAGGATTTTGCAAGTAACTAGGAATGGACAACAAAATCCAACCGAACGCGCCAACCGAACGATCAAAACAATGCTAGCCCAATACATTGAAGGAAACAGAATACCTGGGATGAGCTCCTGCCAGAGATCACACTCGCGATCAACTACAGTGTGTCCGATTCAATGAGATTCAGCCCAGCGTTTTTACTCCAAGGCCATGAACCAAGACTCCCGGGTGCGTTGTACGACGAAGTCACGCCGGGAACAGGAACTGGTATCGTTGACCCTGAGACCAAAGCCCAGCAGATGAGAGCGATGTTCTAAATAGTCAAAACCAACAATGACAAACAAAGCATCAGAAGACTTTGCCTCCAAATTGGCCTCGAAATTCGAGGGGCCGTATCGGGCTACCCAATTTCTTTCTCCAAATCTCGCTCAATTGCAGGTTCTGTGAGGGAGTAACCCTCACAACGCCCTCTGACACGCGCTTACAGGCCTTCAGCGGGGAAATACAAACGAAATACAAAATACACAGACAGCGGTGAGACGAAGCGGGGCAGAGCCCCGAGCATTTATTATTATTTTCTTACGACCGAGCAGCCCTCGTAGTGGCGGGGACAAAAATGGGCTGGAGCCAATTTTACCCAAGTTTTCTTTTGGTTATTACGTTATTATTATTATTTCTTATCTAGTTCATAATCCAAAGGTTAAGAGTTATTGGAAATATGGTTAGTTAGTAGCGAAAGCAAAGCGCACATTTTGCTAGCAGGGTCCCCTGTTTGTCAGAGCCCATCCATCGACAGCAAGGCTCATCCCTAGGCATACTCAATGATCGAGAGTCGATTCCTGGAAACCAAAGTGACAAGTTGTGCCGACGAAAAAAAAAATATTGTGAGTGACGGAGTACGTGTACGCAATAAGCTGCGCCCCAAGAAGAACACCCAAGGATCATTTGTGGAAGGAGGAGACATAGGTTAGGTTAGGTTAGGAGACATAGGTTAAGCCAAGGCCGTAGGCGAGAAGGAACCGTAGAGAATGGTGCGATGATCGGTAGGGACGCCCGCAAATCCACGTGTTTGTGGCTGGCGTCTGTCTTTCCCCCCATCTCTCTTATAACGGTGCCCTGGTCGAATGCGCAGTTAGTGTGCCGTCGATGAGCGTGAACGCTCTCGTTTTCGTTTCCCCTCCCGCCCTTTTCTCAGTTTTTCTTTTGTAGTGCGTAGGCAGCACAGTGCAGCAAAATTAACGGCTACTGAAGCCAACACGAGGCGGGGTGGTCCTTTGACTTAAATCACATGATTATCAAGGTTTATAATTAAAATTGTTAAACGAAATCCCGACTATTATTTCTTATTTCCTCCCACCCGACGCCTAGTTCTCCGAGGCTTCGCTGTTCTAGCGTGGGGCGTGGCACGAGTGTGATCCTTCCTAAGAAACCTTTCCCATATCCCCAGGGGTGAAGCGAAACGTCGCTGTACGCGGGAAAGCCTAAGGCTGGCACAGCGCTCACAACGTCGACCCCCTCTCCCCTCGTAGATCCACATAGTA
>OZ018402.1:41327196-41547666 GCA_963969585.1 Drosophila helvetica | reverse complement strand
AGGAAGCGGAAAAAGTGCCTTATTTTTGGACCCTGGTGACCCTAATTAAACCTAACCTCAACCTCTCCAAGAATATTTAGCCAACTCTAGGAACGATGTGGGTGGGGCAGTGTATTCCTGATAGGAAAGTGATCCATATGATATGCACACGGGAAAACCACTAAAAGTGCAAGTCCAAGGCAGGGAATTTAAACGGTAGAAGAGCTAATTACCGGCCCTCGAGTAGATTAATATAAGAGTAGGTGGGAACGAAAAGAAGAAAGAAAAAAAAAGAAATGGAAAACCTATTTATAGTAATTTATATTAATATAACAGCAGCGTTAGACTAAGGTTTGAGAAAAGAACAAAAAGAAAAAAAAAAAACAATAAATGAAATACACGATGGTCCAAAATAAGCATAGGCACTGATCTAATTCCACAATAAACGTTTACCAATAAAACGTACCCCATACCCTTTTATCAACAATTTTATAACCACAGCTTACAGCTCTCCCCTTCAACTACCACTTCCTTGTAGATCAATCCTTTATTAGCTTTCGCTTTTAGTACATTAGCTGCTTCTTTCTTCATGGTAAAAGTTGCGTTCTTTTGATTGCAGTTTTTCGAGATGTGACCTTTTTTGTTGCAGTAATAGCAAACTATTTCTCCCTTACAATCTCTTGCAACATGTCCTTCCATGTTGCACTTAAAACATTTCCTATGGTTTTCCTCGCTAGTTTTTTTTACTTGATTCCTCCTTGCTGTAGCCTATTTTATTATTTCCCTTTCCTTTTATTTTCTCATATATGGTTATTTCATCTTTCAGCTCCTTGATTGTCTTTGTGCGATACATTCCAGCTTTGTTTATCTTACTATCTGGTATACCTTCAAAAAAATATGCTACAATGCTTTCTTCTTCAAGTTTGATTGGCTTAATAATCTCCATAAAACTGTATAAATATTCAATACAAGTTTCTTTAGCTGTTTTTTGTTTACGTCGTAATATACTATGAATCTCCGCTGAACATAATTTTTTACCGAACTCTTCTATCAAAGCATCTTTCAGCTGCATCCATCCTCGAACACCCGTGAGGCTTTTGATATACAGCTTGGCGGCTCCATTCAAAAGCTGCCTGGCGTATATAAATCTTTGAAGACTATTCCAACCAACAGTTACTGCAACATCCTCGAATTCTGACATCCACTGATTAATATCTTCCTGTGCTGACCCCGATAAGGATGAAATTCTGTCCCTAACATCTCGTAGTGTAAATCTTGAACTGAAATTATCCCTTCCTTCTGCGTAATTACTTGAACCATCCTCACTCGCAACTTCTTCATCTGCGTGCGCACGTGCCTCCAATTCGTAATGATCTAGAAGTCGATCCTGGAAAACCTCCTTCGTCCCAGTCGTCTCTTGACCCAGCTCTATTAACTTTGCCTTCAGAAGGGGCACCGTCATTTTACATATTTCTCTGGCCTCCATTGTAATGCTTTTACCGTTTACAAAATGTTATCAAAATATGAAATGGAATCTTAACACTACTTATATCATCGAGTTACAAATGGTTTTTTTTAATTTTTAAGAAATGACAACATTTTTTAATTGCTGTTAAAATATTTGACCTTGAATTTAATATCTTCGATACCACTGTCGCTCACCCAAACCAATTGATTCGAAGCTCTCTTACTTCACGTCGGTCTCTCTCGCTCCTTTATACGTTGTTTCTCTCTTCTCGTCTTGTTGTTTATCTCGCCAACTGTCGTCTCCGCAATGTTCTCGCCGTTGGATTGCGCCTGCTTTTGTTTGCTGCTTCTCGTACGTCATTGCACACACACACGAATTGTACGTTTGCGTATGGTGTTTTTCGACTCTCGTCTTCGTTGCTTTGCCCTTCCTCTTTGCAAGTCTCGTCGTCTTTTGCAAATTAGAACTCAGCCTCTCTCTTCGTCGATCCAGAATTTGCAGGTAAACGTTCGAAATCGCTGTCGAATTGCGTCTCCGTTTGTCTGTCGTTTCTCGTATCCTCCTTCACACGTCGTTGTAAACACACACGAATTGGCGTTTGTGTATTGTGTTTCTCGACTCTCGTCTTCGTTGCTTTGCCGTTCCTTTATGCACTTCTCGTCGTCTTTTGCAAATTAGAACTCGGCCTCTCTCTTCGTCGATCCAGAATTTGCAGGCAAACGTTCGAAATCGCCGTCGAATTGCGTCTCCGTTTGTCTGTCGTTTCTTGTATCCTCTTTCACACGTCGTTGTATACACACACACACGAATTGGCGTTTGCGTATGGTGTTTTTCGACTCTCGTATTCGTTGCTTAGCCGTTCCTCTATACAAGTCTCGTCGTCTTTTGCAAATTAGAACTTGGCCTCTCTCTTCGTTGATCCTCCAATACAACAAATATTCATAGTCTCACGCCCCTCGAATAGCGCCTACATTTATTTGCTGTCCTCTTGTCTTCCTTCTTCGTTTCTCGTTTCATTTCGTCGTACTTTATGTTCCTCCAATTCGCCGCGTTTTCAGCTTGCGGACTTCTTCACACACACATACAGGAACTAGCGTTTCTTTATGGTCTCTATTGCTGATGCTCATTGAAAATGTTCTTGCTTTGTTTTGAGCCTTCGTTCATGTTTTCACTCCGTCGTTTTAAATTGTTTATCAAATTTCGTTTATGCTTCACTTCTCGGTCTGACCGTCCATATTCTTTCCATGTGTTGACGCACCACTATGTATTCTAACCATTCTTGGTGATACGGTTTAATACCCGATTTACACTGGGGCGCATCATTGCATTTTAAATGGAACATGCGACAATGATGCCGGTAAGAGCGCTGTGGATAGAAGAAGAAAATGATGCGGCCGCATCTTTAATCATGCGGCGCATCATTCGCAAGTGTTACCGCATTCTGTGTAGTATTTTTACTAAATACTGAAATTATTCGTGGTATCGACGGGGTATCGAGAGGAAACATCTGTTTTTGTCAAACAATAACCGCCAACCCGTTCCTAAACATTTAAATTAAAATTTGATTGATCGAAATCGGATGGTAAACAACAAAATGGTAATAAAACAACTTACAAAGGTCCACAAAGATATTTTGGGATGCACTGATTCCGACTTTAAAAGTGACAATTGGAAATTAATGTCGGCAGCACACAATTTTGGTTTGATGGAGCAAAGATAGCTTCACATACATCGTACTCCTCCTTAACAAGCTCCATGAACAATGGGGTGCTCGTGGTGAAACATCCAAATGGCGGTTTTCCACATTTAATAGTAGATCGCTCATTATATTGAAAATTTCTTTAAATTTAAATAAAAATTAAGTTAAATAAAAATGAACTCACAGCGTTTGTTTACTTTAGCAGCCCGAATAGCTGACAAAATGATCCGAAAAAGATGCGGCTTATGTGTAAACGCCTCGCATCATTTTTCCGCACCTTCGACAATGCTGCGGCAGTTTAAAAAGCCTATAAAACACTCAATGGGCACGGGCTCAAAATTATGTCTTTCTTCATCGACGGTTCGCAACGACTTATCCTATTCCCCAAAGAGAGACCAAACATGTAAGAGAGAGTGTTATCGAGAATGCGACTCTGTAGCTTAGACTGCTGTGATACCTCACCTATTCTTCTGCTTGCTTTGGTATCAGCTGGGCTGTACTCTTCCCTCAATATACCCCAATCTCACATAAATAATTCGAAGATGACAAATCTTCAAAGTGTGTTGATAAAATGCATTATAATCGTTAGACAACATTTTTGAATATGTCAAGTTTTGCCATTTTTTTTTTCATTGAAAGCCGTACAAATGTCACATTCGCGATCCTGGAAATACCCATATGATATGCCATGAGCATATCTATCAGAGTGTTGAATCTGGATCAGATCGGATTATAAATATAGCCACAATGAAGAAAACCATTTCGAAATGCATCGTTCCCTCTCGCTCTCTCTCACACACAGGGGTGGGCGCTATGCCTGATCGAATTTTTTGACACCTAGATCTCAGAGCCTATAAGAGGTAGATCAACCAAACTTTTTATCCAAGCTCCTGTGATATCAAACCGAGACGAGTTTGTTTCAAAATTTGGCCACGCCCCCTTCCGCCCCCACAAAAGACGAAAATCTACAATTTGGAAAATACGGGAAAACCAAAAACGCAGAATCATAGAAAATTACCATATCTATCAGAGTATTGAATCGGAATCAGATCGGATTATTAGTATAGCCAGAAGGAACAAATGAAATTTCAGTGGCCTTCCAAGCGCAGACCCATTCCCTGTCTCTCTCGCACACAGCCGTGTATGTATATGTAGGAAGTAGATTTAGACATGTAGAAAAGACAGATGTAAAAAACGTATGTAAATAAAAATGGAAAAATGGAAAAATGGAAACATCTAATAGATAAAAATCTCCGAAAAGATTCGATTCCTTTTGCCAACATGTAATAAATTACAACAAGCTCACATACATATATACTGAATGAGAAACGTGTATATAGTAGAGCCGCGGCCGTAGACGCGGCTCACAACGTTCCCTCTCGTTTAATTTTTTTATTAATGATCTTAATCAAGTCATATCTCATTCCCGTGTCCTAATGTACGCTGACGATGTAAAGCTATGTTTTTCTTATGATGACCCTGTGTCCCCGTTATCTCTGCAATCGGATCTTGACGCTCTTAATAACTGGTGCCTTATTAACGTTCTGCCACTGAACATATAAAAATGTAATATCATGACATTCCACCGGAGCAAGCCATACCTATTTGACTCCTCCATCAATAGCATTATCTTACCTAGGCATTATCTTTGTTCCGAATTTTTGTTTTAATTCCCATATCTCCACCATCCCAAAGGAGTTCTTGGATTTGTCAAAAGATGGTCTAAGGAATTTACTGACCCTTACACCACTAAAGTGTTGTACGTTTCTCTGGTCCGGCCGATCTTGGAATATGGTTCCTGTGTCTGGTCACCACATTACCAAAAATTTCAAGATATGCTTGAATCCGTACAGAAACAATTCCTCATCTTTGCACTCCGTGGACTTAATTAGGACCCTGTGATACATCTCCCTTCCTATGAAAGCAGGCTGCGTCTTATTAACCTCCAATCTCTTAAGTCCCGTAGGATCTGTCATGGAGTTCTCTTTTTCCATAATCTTCTCTCTGGTGAGGTTGAATCATCTGCCCTTATCAGTCTTATTAGTTTTGCTGTCCCATCCCGTCCGACTAGCCATTACTTTCCTCTCCACCTTCAAATCTGTCTTTCTAACTACTCTGATCAGGAATCTTTCCGTAGCCTTTGCCGAAACTATAACAAATTTTTTCATCTGTTCTGCTTTGATACTAGTTCTAACAGGGTCAAATCTATCCTAATGAATAACTTATTGTAATAATTTTAAATTATATCTTAATTTTATCTTGTATCTTGCCTTAGTCTCGTAGGATACACACTTGTCAAATAATTGTTCCACCTACAGTTTAACTGCACATTGTTAAACTTTAAACAATATTAAACAATAAACAATAACGTCTGGCTGAAGCAACACATACACCAATGCAATTACTTTGTTGCTGTCGGCTTCTGCTAGCGCCGCGTCATGAGCCGAACAGTTCCTGTACCGAGCCGAACGCTTGCTACTGCATTTCTCAGACTTCGTTTGCGACAGCCGTTTGTATGAAATGTCACATCTATATATTGTATGGTTAGTGGTTTAACTCTGCTAATTGGTACCTAATACTAGAAACATTGGCAAACTTCCAAGTACCGCCGTATTTGCAGACAATCATCGCTGACTAACTCAGATACCGAGTGCTCATATATGAGACAGATAAGGGGCCACGTGAGCACCAAATCACTGGAAGGATCGGTACTCGGCCCGCTACTGTGGAACATCATGTATGATGGAATCCTATCGATGGATATGGCAATGGTTGCCATGATGATTGGTTTTGCCGACGACATTGTAATAGTCGCAGTGGCAAAACATAAAGCAGAGGCAGAAGGAATCTGCAAGGACGCACGAGCGAGCCAGAATATGATTGACCATAGGCAAAACGGCAGTTGCCCTATCCTGCATAATCGCAAACACTAGAGGTCTGAGACAGCAGAGGCGAAAGCTCCTCCTCGAGCGTAGCTAGCTCGACATTAATGTATGCTGCGCCAATATGGGCTATTGAATGTGCATTCAGAAAGGTATCCCAGGACGCCGCATGATTCCAATCCAGCTGCTGGCAAGTGCAGCCGCAGCTAGACCTGGTGACTGCTGACCAGGATACCAGAGGTGCAGCAAGTCAACGCACAATACAGCAAAGGCAAGACTCGTGGGATAATAGCAACAAAAGTCGTTGGACCCATAGGCTAATCCCGGATATGCAGAGTTGGCTAAGTCGTAGCAATGGACAAGTGGAGTACCACCTGATCCAGCTTCTGACGGGACATGGATGCTTTAAAACCAACTTTCATAGGTTTATGCACGAGGATGACCCCTTTAGTGTCGCGAAGAAATCGCACGCAAAGAAAGGAGATAAATCATTAAAGATTGACGAGACGAGGCCATTTATCCATTGAAAACACAGCTGACAATAACAAACAAAAAATTTGTGCTCTGCATTTTGTCAAAATTAAACAAATATGAAAAATTTAATTATGGCCTCTACTGTGAATCACCAGCAAATGTATGGTTGCATTCTGAAGGGAAACCAAATATATTGATAAATTAGATGGGGAAGAATTTTTTGCAATGCTAAATTATTTTAGCGAAAGGGGGTGGGATGGTTGTTAGTAAATTGCAATCCAAGTAGAATTGTATGTACAAGACTATGTTTCATGTGGTTTAGAATCGGTACGCCTATTTTTGTCATCGTCAATCTTCGTCATCTTCCAAATGTATCTAATTTCAATTTACTTCAGATATTAATTAACGCAAGTAAAAATGGGCTCTCCAGGAAGGTGCAACGATTCGACATTAAAAGTCGAGCATTGCACAACGGATCGAAGCGATGGCAATATTTGAGGAAAAAGCCAAGGAAATTTGCGGAGTGTCGGTACCACTAACAACCAAAACATTGCTTAAACAAAAAAAAACATTTGTAAAACATTTCTTAAACAAAAAAAACATTTGTAAAACATTGCTTAAACAAAAAAAACATTTGTAAAACATTGCTTAAACAAAAAAAAACATTTGTAAAACAACAATTGTTTCTTTTTATTTATTTCGCCTCCTTCCCCCGAAGAAATTGGAGCATTCCTTATTGAAAATTGACCGTCTGCTATTGGAAAACCTCTTGGCTCCTCGCCATTTGCTCGATAATATCAGTTATTCTTGTCAGTCATTGGTAACATTTACAAAAATCAGTTATTCTTGTCGGTCATTGTTTACATATTCGCAGTGAATTTCATTTTTTACGCTGTGAATGCCAATTTTTCAGAGTTCCATTTGAAAGCATCGGCATAGAATCATGCGGTTTAGGAACATCCAAAATGGATGGTGGAACTAAGTGGGAAATTTCGGAACGGCAAGACCTTGCGGATCATCCCCGAAATGGATGGTGGATGATCGCCTGTGGGAATAGGCTGTAAGTCATGTAAAAAATAGAAGCACTACCTCTGAAAAAATATACCAAGCGCCATTTGCTTCTATGCTGGCATCACAAAATCCGTGAACCTCTATAACCGTAGCAGAATGATGAACCACGCGAGGAAACAATATCCAAGAGATGCTTGCCAAACTGTTTCTCAAGTCCATCCAATTGGAATGCAACGGTTAGGGTAGGCTTTCATCCCGATTCAACTGTTCTCTTCAAAGCTGCTGAATACAAATTTTACTGACAATAACAGGATTTATCAATCCAAGAGGTTCGTAGAAACGAGCAGTTGTAAACAAAACAGATCGCTTGGAGGGCTTTAAATTTGTGTCCAGCGCAGATAAAGCGAAAAGCAGCTGGTCTGAAGCAGGGTCCCATTCTAAGCCAAGAGTTTTGGCTATGTCGCTTCTATCATGAAACCTTCAGAATTTCTCTATGTCATCTTCAGGAATTCCCTCAAGTAATTTCTGATGACTAGAACAGAATTTCCTAAGTTTGAAGTTACCACGAGACAGTATAGCGGAAGTTTGGTGCATCTTCTCCATGATCTCGGCGACTGATTTATCGACAGAAATGAGATCATTTACGTAGAACTCCTGTTGCAGAACAGTATATATCCATACCTAGAGCTTGTCAAAACTAAAATTACAAGTCCTTTTTGTTTCCTGTAATCCCATTTTGGCAGTTGTACCAGCAACGAGCGATGCATCGAGAGAGCGATAGAGGCGAAAGATCGAGAGAGCGTATAGAAGGCGAAAGAACGAAAGAAGACACGAGAGAACGGCTGGCTAGGCCGCTGCCGTGCGGGAGCTTATGTATGTATGACAATATGTAGAGAGAATGTGGTACAGTGGGCAGTATAAATGACGAACAATAATGGTATTTCCTCTACTTCTGCACCACTGACTAAGACTATGTTTTATGGGCAATTTTGGGCTGCGTAACCCAAAATACTCCCCACGTTGAAAGACTGCGTTACAGCATACAGGTTTCAGCAGCCATAGTGCGTTGTAGTTGGAGCCATTCTTCCTTCCATCGAGACGTGTAAAGTTGCCTCAAGTAATCAGCGCGTTGACCCACACCTAATCGGTCCAAGTTGAGCCATGTCATGTGGGGCTCGGCTGCAGAAGAAGAGGCGAAGAAGAATAGCGCCATCAACCTAGGCACTGAAGTGATATGTCCAGATCAGCAGGAGTTTCTGAAATGAAGACGAGAGTTTTAGAATTCTCTGCCCTCCCCCCAATGGATAGAGGGGATATGTTCAGATCGTTCGAAAGAACCCCCCGCGAGTGAATATCGGCCAAAATGTTTGACGTAACAAAATCGAGAAAGTAGGTTGACATAGAATCCGGCGCAAGTCCAACTGTGATGATGCCATCGAAACCATCGTCGACATTCAAATAGGATTCCTTATCCTCTGATCCATCAGGCGTAGCCGGCACAACAATCGAACGCTCCAACTGGTCCGATTCTCACAAAATGTGAGAATAAAGACGTTTTTCATAGAACAACTTGTTTATAAAGATAAAAATGTACGATCCGCGCCCTTCCCACAAGTGAATGGCAAAATCATAAAATATAACAAAATTTCGTTGAGATAGTTCTTAATAGAAACCGACGCACAGTGGGACATCAGACGCAAAGAGGTGGCAAAAGTCAAAAAATTTATGAGCGCTTTGGATAAAATGAATACACGCATCTAACAGCTAATCAAACTTTTATTTTAGGAGATATGAGCATTCAAAGTTGAAAATTATTTCAGTGTGCAAAAATGTATTCCACTTTTTTTCAATTGCTGCATCGTTGAGGATAAATTAAAAGTAAACTACGTTACGTATGATTCTGTTTTTAGTGTTTCTATTTAGGTATATTCATTGTTATTAGTAATCAATAAAACCTATTCTGTTGCATGGACAGTAATCAAGAAAAACGTATTTTCAAAACCATCTAATTTTTTAGCTGTTTTTCAATTTTAACTTGACTTTACAAAAAAAAGTTCATCAAATTTTCCCGAGATATTTTTTGTATATGTTTATTGAATATTTCTTTACCAAACTTCCCAATCCCATATCGGGAGATTGAGGCGTTTGGCTTCTAAATCGATTTAACCTCGCTCGAAACAGCTTTCTGACATTGGAGCAAAATGTACTTTCGCATGCTAAATATTGAAGGAATAATCTTTCAATCATTTCATGAAGATATCTTTATTTGTTCAGAAGTTATGTTTAAAAAGCTGAAATGGCCGAATGTCCCACTGTGCGACGGACACTTATATTTTTTCTAGCACAATTAACGCAAATAGTGTTCGGCCTAAAAAAAATAAGCGAATGTCAAAATGAATTAAGGTCGCTCGAGATTATGTCGTTTGGAAAAGGCGATATTATGACATTTTATTAATTTACGTACGCTACCTGTCGATGTTATTTTATTTTGAAATGGACTCCTTAAAATCAAAAATAAAGTCGACGATAATTTAGTTTACCTTTAAATTCAGATCGGTATAAAAAAATAATTATGTATATTTCCATCTAAGGAGTGGAATAGGGGATTTCGGATTATTACATTTTGATTTAATTGAATTTTTAAAGATAATCTAAAAAATGAACTGTGTTCTAAAATAAACGTTTATTTAATACAAGACATTTAATATTTTTAATCCTTGGCTCTTCTGGGTCTTCCAACTTTTCCTTTTCTTTGTGCAAGCGTACCATTCGAATTTGCTGGGCTTTTGAGCAATTTATGCCAATCCTGTTCACACACCAAGCTGGCTCCTAGCATAGTGTACCTAAAAAAAAAAAAAAAAATGTGTTTACATAGAAAACATTTTCTTATCAAACATTAGGGGTAATATTATGGTATTTTTGTGGCAGAAATAAGAAAATAAAAACGAAGTCGGTACACTACTTTGCTCAGTCAGTACATATGTATGTACTATATATAGTATATATGCAATCTCATGATTTATGTCGCATATACAATATACAATGTCGCATATACAGCGAGCGACAATGTTTTAATGTTATTTCTTGCAATCCGATCGCCATCCGGCTGTTATTATACCCGGTACTCGAAGAGTAAAGGGGTATATTAGATTTGTTAAAAAATTTGATGTGTGTAATACCCAGAAGGAAGCGTTTCCGACCCCATAAAGTATATATATTCTTGATCAGCATCAATAGCCGAGTCGATATAGCTATGTCTGTCTGTCCGTCCGTCTGTCCGTCCGTCTTCATTAGCGCCTATAGCTCAGAGACTATAAAAGCTAGAGGAACACAATTTTGTATCCAGACTCCTGTCCTATCACACTGTTACAAGTGTATTTCCAAATAACGGCCCGCCCCCTTTCGCCCACTCAAAGGACGAAAATCTGTGGCATGCACAATTTTAAAGATACGAGAAAACTAAAAACGCAGAATAGAGAATGAGCATATCTATCAGAGAGTTGAATCTGGATCAGATCAGATCATAAATATAGCCACAATGAAGAAAACCATTTCGAAATGCATCGTTCCCTCTCGCTCTCTCTCACACACCGGGGTGGGCGCTATGCCTGATCGAATTTTTTGACGCCTAGTTCTCAGAGACTATAAGAGATAGATCAACCAAACTTTCTATCCAAGCTCCTGTGATATCAAACCGAAACGAGTTTGTTTCAAAACGGGAAAACCAAAAACGCAGAATCATAGAAAATTATATCTATCCATATCTATCAGAGTATTGAATCTGGATCAGATCGGATCATAAATATAGTTAGAAGGAACAAATGAAATTTCAGTGGCCTTCCAAGCGCAGACTCATTCCATCTCTCTCTCACACACAGCCGTGTATGTAATGTAGGAAGTAGATTTAGACATGTAGAAAAGGCAGATGTACAAAATTTATGTAAGCAAATATGGAAACATCAAATAGATCAAAATCTCCGAAAAGGTTCGACTTAATTACTTTTTCTTTTTTGGCTAAAATTAAATTTGTCCCCTTTTGCCAACATGTAAAAAATTACAACAAGCTCACATACATATATACTGACTGAGTACCGGGTATAAAGTATTTTTCACTTCTTTCTCTTGGGACATGGTTATTTCCCTGTGATTCGATCTGATATGGTTTCGGCATTCTAATAGAATAGTCATTCTCCATGATTTTGCGTTTTCAGTTTTCTCTTATCTTCAAAAATGTGGATGCCAAAGATTTTCGATGTTTTGTGGAGGGAAAGGTGGGTTGCAAAATTTTGAAATTAACTTGTTTCAGTGTGATAAGCCAGATGTCTGAGTACAAAATTTTGTGTCTCTAGCTCGTATAGTCTTTGAGATCTGAGTAATCATGAAGACGATCGATCGATCGTTCGGACGAAAGGACGAACATGTCTATTTCCACTCGGCTGTTGATTCTGGTCAAGAATGTATTTTAGGGTGGGTTAATATTTTTTTCGCAATAAGCCTCCACCAGAATCGGAAAAATCTTCGAAGAATTCTAAGAATCTTTCACCAAGCAACCATGTGTCTAAATTGAATACCTAGCTCGAGCTGAGAAGCATGAATATTTCAGGTTGGGGTGTTTTAAGTAATTTAAGTTCATTTAATTAGCCGGCACCTCCTCTGTTAACACTACTCTATAAAATTGAACTTTTTTTCCCGCTGTGGCCAAAAATGACTTTTCCTGATAGGTTTAGAAATTTAAAATTTTGTAAGCAACGTTTTTTTTGTTTATCCGTTACTCCGGAGATCAAGAAGCCTACACCTGCAGGGTGTGCAGGCGAGATGGAGAAAGACTTAGGTGTGGAGACCATCGTGGAGGCCGCCCAGGGTTTAGTGCTTAGCGACTCGGAAGACTTGGAGGACGGAGACCTGACGTTGGTAGTCAACCCGTCAAGTGCAGTTGGGCCAGCCACCAATGACGCTGAGTTTGCTGCAGCTCAACTTGCAAAAAAGCAAGATCGCGTCAGCGGAGCTCTTCATGGCCATGGAGCAAGGGCCCACTGACATAGCCCTTAGTCCAGGAGGAAACTCACTGGCCGGACTAATTTCCTCAAACTAAAATTTGTTCTACCCAACACCGTTAAGCAGAAACAGAACCGTCGTACTCGTACGAAAGGGAATCCACGCTCACCTTATTTCTCATTACAGCACTGACGACCTGACAGTGGTGATGCTAGACAGTGAGAAGAGGCACCTTTTGGAAGCATCCTGCTAGACGGCACACGGCAGGCTCGCGCCACCTGACGAACTAAGGAACCTGGTGGAAGAAGCCAACTCCAAAGACACCCAACTTCTCATTGCTGCGGACGCCAATGCCCACCATGTGTGGGGAAGACCCCATACCAACGACCGAGGTGAGTCACTCTTAGACTTTATTTTATCGACGAACATAGATGTAGCAAACGTGGGGGAGGAATACACAAACTGGGAAAAGTTTATAAAGACAGTTACTTCGAAGCTCGTGAACCCGGGCGCAGTGATATCCGCGGAAGACAAGAAAAGTCCCTGGAGACTCTATCCAATGTTATACTAGATGCCTACTACATATCATTCCCACCCTCAAGAACAAAAAAGAGGCCACTCTGGTGGAACCGGGACCTCTCTCTACAAAGAAATAACATCAGGGAATACGTATGGCACAACGTAACTCGTGGAGGAACTGCTCTCAAAGCAGCCCACCATACAGAGTCAGCTCAAGTTGAATAACGGACAGTGGTCAGAGAGCAGCGAAGAAGCCCTGACAGTACTAATAGAGGCTCACTCCCCAGGATCCATGAAGTCTCTGATGCCGAAACGCAACAGGGCCTAGCAACCGAGAAACAAAACTCCCCAACAGATCTAATAACCCACACAAAAATCCAGTGGGCCATGGATTCCTTTACGGGCATACAATCACCTGGACTGGACGGAATATTCCCAGCCATGCTGCAGAAGACCAAAGAGGTGATCACCCCACGGCTTTCCGCAATATACTCGGCATGTCTAAGTACAGGCTATATCCCAATCCAATGGAGGACCTCCAGAGTTGTCTTCCTCCCAAAGGCAGGAAAGTGCGGTCATGTTAGTCCCAAGGGTTATAGACCGATAATCTTCACCTCTTTTCTACTAAAAACACTGGAAAAGCTGCTGGATCTACACATCAGGAATGAGGTAGGGGGACTGATGTCAACCAACCAACATGATTACAACAAAGAGAAATCGACGGAAACAGCACTACATTCGTTATAAGCTACCGTCGAGAAAGCTCTAAACAAGAAAAAATATACTCTAGGAGTATTAGCAGATATATCCGGAGCATTTAATAGCGTGGCTACGAATGCAATAATGGATCGCCTAGAAGCGACCAACATACACCCTGCAATCAACCTATGGATAAAGAACCTCCTGAGAGCAATCAGAGTGGGGCACCGCTTCCATGGTAAAGCGAGCACACAGAGGCACACCTCAAGGTGTAGTCCTGTCGCCCCACCTGTGGAATCTGGTGGTCGACGACCTCGTCCAGAGATTTGAGGCCCCGAAAATAACAGCCAATGCAGACGACGTAAGCATACTTATTACGGGCGTCTGTCCATCCACCCTCAGCTCCATAATGGAACGAGCATTCAGGGAGATATGTGAGTGGACAACACGGACCTTATCCTCTTTACAAAGAGGTACAAAGAACTGACATGGCTCTCCCCGAACATCAACTACACAAGGCTAACCCCAAAAACACAGGTCAAATACTTCGGCACAGTACTGGACAGCAAACTTGAATGGAAACCCAATGTAGTGGAAAGGGTAAAGAAGGCCACCATTGCGCTTTATGCATCCAAGAAGATGCTGCTAAGCACATGGGACCTGTCACCTGCTCTAATCCACTGGATCTATATCTCGGTAGTGCGACCAACTATGCTGTATGGTGTCCTAGTGTGGTGGAAAGCCACCGAGAAGAAAACATATCACAAGCTTATGGAAAGAACTCAGCGGCAGGCTCTGCTCTGCATTACAGGGGCGCTAAGATCAACCCCAACAATAGCACTCGAAATAATACTAGGAATTGATCCCCTGGACATCCACGCTCGTCTGACTGCAGGAAAGGCAGCGCAGCGCCTTATTGCATCAGGTTATATGTCGCCACAGATATTCGGGCACAGTTCAATTGGAATAGTGTAATAAAAGCTAAGGACCTTTGGACCAAATATTTATAAAAAAATTAATAACTTACAAAATTGCAAAACGTGCAAAAGTAGATACATTGACTTTTTTGGTAACGCTAGAAACTGTTATGGAACCCGATCTCTTTTAATTGAAATTATTGTTTTATTTTGTTTTCATATAAATAAATAATGAAAACAAGAAAAAAATCACAAGGATTGAGTCATTTATGAAGATTTTGCGGTCGCTCAAACTGACAAGTGATGAACATGCATCCATGCATGCTCGCAACTGTATATACAGATGGTTCCAAGATGGACGGAGGAGTAGAAGCGGGCTTATACTGCACAGACCCAGAAATAAGGTTGTCATATAGGCTACCGGACCGATGAAGCATGTTCCAGGCGGAAGTCTTCGCTTTCAAGAAGGCTGAAGAGGTCGCTTAACAGACCGAACGAGCATATAATGTGTTCAATCTATTCGTTGACAGACAAGTGGCGATAAAATCCATAAAGTCGTTAGCGGTTAGTTCCAGAAATGTCCTAGCAAGCAGTGAGGCACTAGACAAACTAAGTACGACGAAGTCAGTGCGGATCTATTGGGTTTCCAGTCACCAGGGCATCGAAGGAAACGAAGCGGCGGACGTTCTGGCAAAGGATGGCATTGGGCTGGCAAGTGATAGAATCGAAGACGTGCCTGTCTCCCTTAGGACGCTACAAAGCGACCTGGAGACGCAGGCCGAACCGCAGACCGAAAGCAGGTGGAGGATCTCCTGCAGATCCACCAGCAGAATCTCGAGAACCATGTGCAAGGAACGCAACGGAAAACTCAGTCACTATCTGCAGACTGCTAGTGGGAATACTCACAGGTCACTGTCTGTCTGCGGCGTAGGCAGCCAAGGTGGGCATCACCAGTACAGACAGCTGCAGGAAAAGCGATGAACCCGGGGCTATTGAAACCCTGGAACATCTCATATGCAACTGTCCGGCTCACTCACGGGCAAGGAGCAGACACCTGGGCGCACCGGCGCTGGCATCAATGGAAGACGCCAAAGGAACTCCTTGCTTTCGCGAAAAATACTTCGATTCTCGAGGACTTCCAAACCTCAACACCACCCCCGTAAAGGTCCATACACCCCATCCGGATCACTAAGGGCCTACTGGCCTATGAGAGGCAAAGCTGAGGGCCGTCCGGGTGAACTTAACCTAACCTTTAACCGCGTGACGACAGCGGGCCACTCCTCACACAGGGGCACTACTCTCGGGCTCCGCTAGCCGCCTTCGCCACGCTGTTGTGTCCGGTGTCTGTGGCTCCGCCGGTTGGTGCCTCTCGGCCCCTTGGATCTCTGGCGTTGCTCCGTTGCGGTGCGTTATTCCACACCCGCGCCTGCTCAGCCGGCCAGGGCTTCTCCGGGGCTAGCCCCGAGGCCTTTGTAAAGTGGAGGATGTGGTTGTGGCATATCATACCGCCGCGTACCGACGTCTGCACCTCCTGGGACAGGAACGACCCGACCTTCTCTGCTTGTGGTCCCTGCCACTGCTGTTGCTGCTGCTCGGCTCCTCGTGGACACTGGCCGTGCTGAGATTGCTCAGAGGGCTCGCCCTGCTGCTGGGGTTGCCAAGTCCGCCGCTCTGCTTCTCTGATTCCTTTTTCAACTTGCAAGGCTGACTGACGAGACGAAGTCCATTATTATGTATGGTCCGTCGTATTTCGGGGCCTATTTTGCAGCGATTCTCCTTAGCCGCGTTAAATAAATAGTGCTGTTTGACCCACACTATCTCCCCGATCTTCGGCTTCCACGGTCCTGCTCCGCCTTTTCCAGATAACGCCTCACAAACTGAAACAGTTTACTCAGTTTGGTCAGTTTCTATTTGAGCGTGTCCTATCCAGTACCGAGCGCCTCCTCGTCTTACAGGGCCTTCGGCAACCGGGGTTCCCTTCCCTGGACAATGAACGCTGGCGAGTATCTGGTAGACTCCGTCAAACCCGAGTTCACCGCCAGCTTTAAATGCACCTTTGGTCCCCCTCGGTAAACTGTGCAATCATGGTTTTTACCGTTCTGTTGTTGCTTTCCGTTGGGTTTTCCTGTGGGGTATACGGTGCCGTGAATTGGTGCCTCACTCCCAGCTGCTTCAAGAGCTTCTTGAACACCCAGCTTGTGAACTGTACGCCGTTGTCGGTGATCATGACCTTCGGCGAACCGGACGATGATCCGCTCACGAGCCGTTTGTATGAGTGCCTCCGCGGTGGCCTTCCTCAGTGCTCATCACCAGCTCGGTCCATTTCGAAAATCTGTTCATCAGCACCAACAGCATGGCGTTCCCATGTATAGATTTTGGCAGCGGGCCCGCAAGCCGTGGCCCAGGTCTCCTCTGGTAACTGCATCAACATCTTTCATGCTGCTTGCCGCTGATTTGGCTTGAAGCGCAGGCACACGTCGCACTTTCTTACGTGTGTCCTTATGCGTCGGTACATTCCTGGCCAATAGTATCGCCCTACGATATGCGGCATGACCTCCTCCCTCTTCCATGGGATAGCAAGTCTTCCACCACATTGAGTCAGCCCTTCCGATACGCGATCTCGAAGTCTTACTACTGCAGCTCCAATGCCTATATTGCGATTCTTCCCGTCGGGCTTTCGATGCTATTCAACCCCTTCAATGCCGTATAGTCTGTGACTACTTTGAAGTGGTATCCCTTGAGGTACGGCTTCAACTTCCTAATGGACTACACAATTGCCAGGTATACTCGTGCCGAGTAGTTTTTCTCAGAACTGTTGAGTGACCCACTGGGGTACGAGATCAACTATTCGCTTGTCTCCGTTTCCTGGGTAAGGATCGCTCCCAGGCCATAGTTGCTCGCGTTTGTACTCCAAACTTCTACGAAAAGTCCGGACAAATTAACACTGGGTCTGCCAACAATTGGACCTTTTCTGACCTAAACGCTATCTGCTGCTCGGCTGTCTTATCCCATTTCACTTTCTTCTTCATGAGTGCTTTCAGTGGATGAACCTGGGTGGCGAAGTCTGGCACAAATCGCTTGTACCAAGAAGCCCCACCCAAATACTGGCGCAACTCATTGACATTTGCCGGGGGCTGTAGTTCCGCAATGGCCGCCACCTATCGGCGCCTGTGTCTACCGTAGCCTTCCACTCGCCTCCTGCGATCACCGCTATGGCGGACAGCTGCACCTCGGTGAGCCCGCCCACTAGGCCTGGACGGCCTTTGCCGGGGTGTCTTCGCCTTGGGGGCCTCCGCCTGCTCCCACACCGTCGCACCGTGGGACATCAGACGCAAAGAGCTGGCAAAAGTCGGAAATTTTATGAGCGCTTTGGATAAATACACGCATCTAACAGAAAATTTGCCAGAGCTTTCAAAAATGAAAGTTTCAAGATAATCAGACTTCTAGTTTAGGAGATATGAGCATTGAACGTTGAAAATTATTTCAGTGTGCAAAAATGTATTCAACTTTTTTCCACTTACTGCATCTTTCAAGATGAATTAAAAGTAAGCTACATTACGTATTAATCTAATTTTAGCGTATCCTTTTGAGTATATTTATTGTTAGCAATACTCAATAAAAACCTAGTCTGTTGCATAAATAATAATAAAGAAAAACGTATTTTCAAAACCATCTAGTTTTTGAGCTGTTTTTCCGCTTTGACTTTACAAAAAGACGTTTTTCAAATTTTCTGACTTTACAAAAAAAGTACATCAAATTTTCCCGAGATATTTTTTGTATTTGTTAATTGAATATTCCTTCACCTAAGTAGCTAATCCCATTTTGCGATTTTGAGTCGTTTGGCTTCTAGATCGCTTTAAGTGACGCTACCTCGCACGAAAAACGTTCAAAAAGGGGTTGTCGTAGGTGCTAAATCCCATAACAAATTATATATTGACCGTTTTTCGTGCGAGGTGGGTCACTTAAATCGATCTAGAAGCCAAGCGCCTCGTTTTCGAGATATAATACTTAAATAGATTGAATTCGGCATCTACAGTGCCGATATCTTCAAAAAGAAATGGCCTTAAAGTATATGTATGTATGTACCTGAAGATAAGTCAATTGTTTTCTACCATTTTTAATGTTTCTTCAACTTTGCCAAATTTTTTTTATTTTTAAATTTTTATTTACAAAAATACAGCAAAGTGAATTGGAGTGATCCATTAAAAGCGAAATCACCTCATCATCTTGCGTCAGCGAGATGTCTAAAACTACAGCGAAGCGCGTCCGTAGTGACTCATCGCTCGATCTGAGGGCTGGTCGCATCTCCGATACTCTTTCGCCGCAAGTGATCGAGCTGATTAATAACCGATTCGACGAACAGGCGAAGCACATCAGCTGCTGCGTGAGGGAAGCTGAACAAAGAATTCTGCGAAAGATGGCAGATAGGTTTCAGGCTAAGCTTCATAGCGTTTCTAAAGAAGTTAAAAACCTCGGCCAACGAGTAGAGAATCTGGAGGAGGGAAGCGCCGAAGTTCGTGCGCTAAGCAGCAAGGTGGAGGAATTAGAGGCAAAACTTTAACCCAAGGCTGATGCAGATGCCGAAGCAAGCATCGCAAATGATGTTAGAGTACATGGGGTTAGAGAGTACACAGTAAGGACTGGAAGATGAAAATTTAAAAACTCTCTTCAAGAGCCTCTCTTATTCGTTAGACCTCAGCCCACCACCGACGACAAACTAAGCAACCACTTAGCTTGGAGTTGCTTGGCATCCACTCCAAGACGCCCTTCTACATCAACGAGCAGCTCTCGAAAATCAACTACAATATATTCAGAGAGGCAATGAAGATGAAGAAGCGCAACGCTCTGTCAGCTTTTTTCACCCGCCGTGGTCTGCTCTACGCTCGGCAGAATGTTCGCGGCGAATTTGTTTGCCTTAAGAGCATAGCTGCTCTCTCTGCCCTACAGAGTGAGAAAGTTGCGACTGAGGAGGCGACTCAATCCACGTCTGGAGTATCTCGAGCTGGGCGTCGTAATTTTCGTTAGAACCCTAAAATTAGTTTTTGTTTATGTTGCCCCTATGTTTAATACCTCTTATACTCTTCTAAAAGTCTCTGTTAGGAATCTCACCTTCTCCACAGAATCTCCCTTACTTTTAATACGGTTGTATTTGGATTGTCTTCACTAATTTATGTCTGTTCTATTGATAACGCCACATTAATGCCCAAAGTCTAACTAAGAAATTTTAATAATTGAGGTATTTATTTTTCAAGTCCAATATTGATGTCATATTGATGATTGATGGTTTTCGTCTCATGTTAGTAAGTTGTTAGTAGAATATAGTTACGCTGGAGGTGTAGGAAAACGTATAAATGCTACATTGGTATTTAATCATCCGAGTGAAAGTACAGTCAAGTGGATATATGTTCAAGTCACAAGTACAATACACTCTTCCAAAGCACAGATATATCGTATATCAAAACATAAGTGACTTATCATCTACTATGTCGCACACCTATACAGATGTAATACTAGCTGGTGACTTGAGCAGCAATATCCTGAGAGAAAGACAATTATCTGACGATCGATTCCGCTAGTTACAAAAATGGTAAAAACTCGTGGAGATCCCTCGTATATTAATAACCAAACGGGATATCGCATTTAGAAAATGGAAACGTAACAAAACAGCCCATTATGCTGAACATTATAAGACACTTGGGAAATTAACTCCGAGAAAATCCCAAATTCTCTATAGAAACTGTGATGTGATGTAAGCTGCTTCTGTGATAATGGTACCTGTGTTAATAGTTTTAGTTGTTCATGTTAAACTGAGTCTGATGTCCTCTAATCAATGTTAAAATTTAAGTCAAATGCCGCCTGCAACTTTTGCACTTCTCCCTTATTGGCCATGCTCTAGCATCGGCACTAGCCACATCTTAAAATCCAAAAAGTTTTGATAAAATTTTAAATTGTGAGGATAGTGCCCAAAAAAATTGTATGACTTGTTTTGCTTAAATTTTGAGTTATTGATCAAACAAAACTAAAATTATACAATTTATATTGCCAAACATACATGCCAAACATACATGCCAAACATAAACATACTACTGTACATAACCTACATCCACAACACAGCGTTGACTCAATCAATATTTCCTGATTCTGATCTGTCAATGATTACACTAATCGACAAGACATTTCAGCTGTGGCCAAAAATAACTTTCTGATAGATTTGGGTATTTAAAATTTTTTAAACAATTATTTTTTATAGTTTAGTTGTTTTTAAAAGAATTTTTTTTAAATCTGGTATTTTTGTTCAGAGGTAGTGTTTCTTTTTTTTCACATAACGTATTTTATATCTGGCTGTATTGGACTTTGCAGTTCTAAAAAGCTGATAAAAGATAAAAGCTTTCCGTCTGGATGTTATTGAGCTTTCAAATGTGATCATTTTTTTGCTGTATATTTTTCCGAAACCTAGACTTTGAATACTCAGGAAGTCGAAAAAAAATTATTTCTTGGGCTAAATTTGTACATTAGTTAGCAGGCCTTGTCAGTTTTTTGTCGCAATAAGCGTCCACCAGAATCGGAATCTACAAAGAATTCTAAGAATCTTTCACCAAGAAACCATGTGTGAAAAATGAAGCATGAAGATTTCAGATTGAGATATTTTAAAATAAATTGTAAACAATTTTTAAAGCAATAAAATGTATTGTAAGTATTTTGTATTTCATTTCGTCAAATTTAAAAAAAATGGTTATTGTTGGGTTAATTTCAACAACAAAAATATATTCGTGTCAGTGAATTAAAAAGTTTAGGTCAGTGGGCAAAAATCAATGGGCTAGGATTAAGCCCAAGAAAGTCAAAATGTATAGTCATAGGTAAAAGAAAGTTCGACACTGATACACAACAAAAGTTATGTTTTGAAAATATTTTCATACAATATAAAGAGCGGACGATCACATAAACATATCAGTCAGAAAAATGCATGGAATCCTTAGAAATTGATATCTAAGTACCTTACGCCAGTACTTTTTTATGGTATCGAAGTATTTAGAGACTGCAACTTCGCCAGCCAACGCAAGCTGCAAGTTTCTTTTAACAATGTAGCGAGGTATATTTATAATAGACAAAGAAAAGACCGTATTTCGATATGCCACTTAAATCTTGGATAAACCTTAGGGTCTTAATATTACTTCAGAAAGTTATATACATCAAAGAGCCATCATACCTATATAAACGACTTAAGGTTAGTACATCAAGAAGAACAAAAAATATTATAACCTTTAAATACACGTACACATTCACAATGAAACAATTCTTTGTATATTCTGTTCGAGTTTAGAATCAGCTTCCCCACACCATCAAGGCAATCGGTAGCGGAATGCAATTCAGAATCGCACTGGAGAAATATTTACGCACTACATAAGTTGAAGTTGCAATAATGGAGAGGTATCAAGAGAGAGTGACAGTTCCTAGAAAACTAAATTAAATTAAATCACTTATTAATATTAGTAATATAAATTTCATATAGCATCTACTATTACACTCGTGACTAGCGCCATAATTTATAAGTATAAAATGCTCTTCGCGCTAGGATTGTATAATAATAAATAAATGACGCTTTAGAGTTAATAATGTTTTTTTCTATGTATGTAAGTGAACTATTAAGAAAAATAAGTACTGTTTATTCCACAAGCGTTTTTGTGGAGATACAAGTCGGGGCGATGCAATTTATGATTATAATAACTCCCGAGGTTTGAACTAGAAATTACGATACGTTTGAGCGTTCGGTGAGATGCGTTCGACTGTGTTTATTAACAGAAAGTTAGCGCTTATATGTTCACTTAACAGACTGAGAGGCTGTGGTTTACATTCTTAGAGAGAGAATTGGACGTGATCGATCGTATGACACTACGAAGGGCAGATTTCACCGAACATCCCGGCCTCCTTGAAAGGATCTGCTTTCAATGTTTAAGCACTGATAGGACCAGAGGGGTCAGAGAGCGGGAGAATCGACAATTTATGGACTGGCCGGCAGCAATGACCGGTGGACGTTTGGAGATGGACCACTCGGACGTGACCATCCTTCCCAAATACGACGGATTCGATACGTCCCAGCCTCCAGTGTTGTGGAGCAAGATTGTCCTCGTGAATGATGACCATGGTGCCGACATTTTCTGATGCTGCTGTCCACTTGCTTCGTGCGCGGAGCTTGTCGATATATTCTGATGACCAGCGGCGCCAAAATTGTTGTTTGAACCACGTCGAATCGTTCCAGATTGGTGAGAATGAGTGTGTGGATTGTCCGCTCGAGTAGCGCGCGAAGAGACTGCTCAACCAAGAAATTACCAGGAGTAATGGCACCGAGATCACTTGGATCGGTTGACATTGGAGACAAAGGGCGGACAATATTGCCTCGACTTCAACAGCAGCAGTGTCAAGCTCTTCGAACGTGAGTCTTGCATTGATGAAGGTCTTGTGCAAGAAGCCCTTTGCGCTCTTTACAGCGGCTTCCCAGAGCCCGCCAAAGTGTGGAGCCCTAGGAGGGATGAAATGAAAGTTTATAAAATCAGTGAAACAATATGACAATATAGCATCTTGCGTGGCTTGATCGTATAGGAATTTCTTGAGGTCAGTGAGATGGTTAGCTGCTTCAGCGAAGTTTGTAGCATTATCACAGAAGATGTCTGTGGCAATGCGCGACGAGCAACCATCCGTTTAAGTGCAGCCAGGAAAGCCTTGGTTGATAGTTCTGATACCACCTCAATGTGAATAGCCTTAGAGGCCTGACAGATGAAGATTGCCAGATACGATTTGATCGGACCCTTTCCTCTTATGCGAAGATAAGTGTTTATAGGTCCACAGAAGTCGACGCCACACGGCTGGAACGGCTGCCGAGGCAGAAGACGCTCCACTGGAAGTGATCCCATGAGCTGCTGCTGAAGCTTGGGCCTATATCGGACGCAGGATACGCAGGAATGGACGATGCGACGTGCTAAGTCCCTGGCGTTTAAAATTCAGTATTCCAGACAAAGCAGCTCCACCAGGGCCTTAGGGTCGGCATGACAATTACGACGATGCAAATGACGAGTAACGGTAAGTCCAGAAAAAATTTGATTTGCTAGGCAGGAGCAGCGAGTGCTTTTCGGACTCTGGGATGTGAGCGTTCTCCAATCTGCCACCCACTCGGATGAGCTGAAATCCTGACGAGCTGTCAAGAAATGGATTTAGAAACTTTAAATGACTTTTGAGTGTGAGTGATTTATTAAGTCGCTGACAGTCGTCAGCGAAAGCTTGCTGTTGGATATTCCAGATTATTCAGCCGGATGCATGGCGCAGCTCTTCAGCAGACAACATTGATGTTTGAAATTTGCTTGTTTTCCTTGTTGAGTGGTAGAAGCGAAACATCCAGGCGACAATACGTAGGCAACGAGTGTAGGAACTGATATTGGTCAACCTCTCGAGTAGATAGTTAGAGCTTATGACAACGCTGTAGGTGCTTTTCCGTTGTTCAGTGTTTACCACCTCTTGATCTAGATCGATGAACTCAGGCACAAATCTCCAATTAGCTGTTAGGGTTAAATCCTGGATTTCGGAAACTCGATTTCCAACGAACGCAGATAAGGTCACCGAATATTGCTTCAACCAGTGTAAAACTTTTTGTGAGTCTGACCACAAGTGAGTAGAGTGCGGCTTATCTACAAGCAATGGTTTGACCTTTGCATACAGATGGGCAAGCAGGTGTGCTCCAAACAATTCCAACTTAGTCAGCGATTTTTTCTTGACTGGTGCCACTCTTGATTTGGCCGTTAGGAGGCTGACAGAAATGAGGCCACCTGCACTTTTCGTACGAAGGTAGATGCAGCAGCCGTATGCTCGAATAGAAGCGTCACAAAATCCATGGATCTGGACCGATTGGCAGCTGACTTGGAGGCAATACCGAGGGACCGACAACGCTGAAACGGCTCTGAAAGAGTCTGAAAGCGCTCCAGGCCGTATGCATGTGTTGTGGGACGCATTCATCCCATTGGAGTCCTGCGAACCACAGTTCTTGTAGAATTATCCTAGCGACAATAACGAGAGGCGACAGTTGATGCAACTGATAAGATGGCTCTCTTGGTGACGATTGTTGGCATCGCAGTGTTGCGAGATTGTCAGCTCCAGTTAGCAGATCATCCACGTAGAAGGAGGATTGGATGATGTCCGCGCCCTGCGGGTACCTTCATCGGTCTGCCAAGTGATGTAGACTGCGTACCGCTAGGTATGGTGCCGATGCCGTTCCGTAGGTCACGGTGATGAGCTGGTAGGTCTTCAGCTGTTCTTCTGGAAATGCTCGCCAAAGAATGTACTGGTATTTGCGATCATTTGTATCAAGGTATACTTGCCTGTACATTTTGGTGACATCGGCGGTTATGGCATAACGGAATAGCCGAAAGCGCAACAGCAATATGTAGAGATCATCTTGGAGAGTTGGACCAACAAGCAGGATATCATTTAGCGATATTTGGTCGGAAGTGCGGCAAGAGGCATCAAACACTACTCTCAGCTTAGTTGATTCACTACTCGGCTTCATCACACAATGATGTGGTATGTAATAGTGAGGTGCAGATAAGTCCGGGCTGGTGACTGGTGACATGTGACCCAAACGTTCGTATTCGTTCATGAACTCGGCATATCGTGTGCGAATGTCAGGAGAGCGTTAGAGTCGGCGTTCCAACCTGCGACAAGCGATCTCAAAAGAGCTGCCGAGCTGGGATGGATTGTCCTTGAATGGCAATTTTACGACAATGCGCCCCTCCTCATTGAGTCAAGTTAATTGTAGATATCGTTCCTCACAGATACTATGCTCAGGTTTGAGCTTTTTGATTGGGCTGCAGATTTTTTCGATTTCCCATAGTCGCTTCAAGTTAGTATCGATGGACGCTACGCTGTGTGCTAAGCAGACAACTGCATCAGCGGTGCGCTGTGGACGATGGCTGCCAGCAACTACCCACCCAAAGAGTGTTTTTTGTAGTGTAGGTAAGTTAGAACCAAGTATTACTTGGCCGACTGCAAGAATGTCGAAGAATGCTTCAGTGCCTAACAATATGTCGACGTTTCGGGCTTGATAGAATCGTTAATCTGCTAATGTGATGTTGAGTGGGAGATTCCAAGTAGAGATATCAATCTCGCCATCAGGTTGATATGCGATGTGAGGCGTGACACAAAGATCCAACGATAGCTCAAAAGCTGAAATGCGAGATTTGATCGAAGTTGTGGTACGGGACTTGATGTATGTTTGCAAATCACCGATGCTGCGCATTTGAATGTCGTGTTTGTGTCGCGGCAGGCGGAGCTTTTGGGAAAAAGCATCGGTGATAAAATTTACCTGGGAGCACGAGTCCAGGAGTACTCTACCTAATTTGTAGGAACCCATTGAGTCCTTAACCAGGACCATGGGGGTCGCCAGGACGACCTGAGCTGCCTTACAGGAGTCCGATTGAGCGTGGGTATGCGCAGCGGCTTCGATCGGCTGAGTTGCGGCATGCGCTGGTTGTGAAGGAGTGGCCTGCAGCATGTTGTTGCGGTGCAATAGAGTGTGATGAGACTGACTGCAGACCCGACAGCGATTGATTGAGGCACACGTTGCCACTTGATGACCTTTAGACAGGCAGTTGAGACAGCGCCTCTGCCTGTTTACTACGTCTCGCCGTTGTGCTGCATCCATGACGGTGAACTGCTCGCACTCACTCAGTCTGTGTCCAGGAACTGAGCAGAGTCCACATGTTGCGTTCTTTAGTGCAAATTATGAGGTTTGGTAGCGCTGCGACGTGCTGTGACAGGATCAGGCTTACTGGTCTGGATTCGAGTATCGAGTAGCGGTAGACAGCGGCTGAGCTGTGCATGGAAGTGGCGAAGAGCGAGAACGATGCGATGAAAAACTGGAGAAACGTAGAGCGCAAACTTAGCTAGCAGTGGCTGACGACGGGTGCGAACAGAAAGGGCAATGGCATATATGACGAATGCGATGAGAATGGCGACAGCGAAAGTGTTCCGTTACTTCTAAGCGAATGTATTTGGTTATTTGGGTCCCGCAAAACTGATTCGCGAGGCCAAATATCACTTGTCGGAATTATTTATCACAGATGTATGCACTGCCCCACGTTGGGCGCCAAAATGTTTATTCCACAAGCGTTTTTGTGGAGATACAGCTCGGGGTGATGCAATTTATGATTATAATAACTCCCGAGGTTTGAACTAGAAATAACGATACGTTTGAGCGTTTGGTGAGAAGCGTTCGACTGTGTTTATTCTCAGAAAGTTAGCGCTTATATGTATGTTTACTTAACAGACTGAGAGGCTGTGGTTTTCATTCTTAGAGAGGGAATTGGACGTGAGTAGGCTTACGATCGTATGACACTACGAAGGGCAGATTTGACCGACCAAGTACCAAGAAAAACTCGTGATAACTGAGTCGCGCTATAACGCAAGAGCGTAGAAGCTCCAAAGAACAAAGAAATGGAGTTTACTTATTCGTTTCAACCCGTGGTACAGATTCGGAAGGAATTGCAGCGAAGACAAAATCTGCTCACTTGACTTTAAGGTGCCGGATACCACATCCTAACTCTCCTGCACCAATTCGGCTTTCGAGAAAAACACAATGATTGAGCAGGTCAACCGCATCACGCAGAAATACGTACTGAATTTGTTCAAAATAACGAAGCTGCTGTCACAAAATACCCATAAATTGCTCGAGTTGAATCTCTATAAAAGAGCTTTGCAATGAGATGTAACACAAGCACCTGAAATTATCACATAATCGAGCTGGATTTCCCCAAGGCAGCGTTCTTGGGTAAATTCTCTGTGTCTTATACACGGTGATGACACCACGATTCTTAGTCGAGCCCAGTATTTTTACTATTGACTGTTTATTAACTGTGGAGAGATGGCTTGCAGGCTGGCGCATGGAAGTGAACGAACAAAAATGCAAGCATGTTACTTTTTCTCTTTATAAATAATGACCCTGTCCCGCAAGCTATCGATGTAATATACCTTGGCCTCCATCAGGCGGCTCAACTGGCGCAAGAACATAAAAGCCAAGAGTACACATCTTACAATTACAAGAACCATCACGCAAGCAGAATGGTACATCGGGAGCGGGAATGTCCACAGAGACTTGAACATCAAACTTGTAAAAGATGAGATACTATTAGAACAAAGAGCAGAATATCAAGCAAAGCCTGCCTCCCACCCTAATCCCCTTGCAAGATTGATATTCAAAGTTTGCAGCTACAGCCGACTGCAGTGAAATAATAAGCCAGTCCAGCAACAGATCTCTTATAGGACCGTATAGCATTAAAACAATTAACTAACTAACTGTACAAACAAATTAGAATTAGGTTTGGCTATTTCTTTCTAGTCCCTTATTTAAAAGTGGAGAAGCAATAAATAAGCCAAACCGACTTTTTCTGACAGATTTGGGGCTTTAAATGACGCCCCAAATGCCATTTTACCATGAGAAACTGTTACAAACACATATTTTTTGTAAGAAAAACGAGGGGGAACGTTGTGAGCCGCGGCAAAGGCCACTGCTCTACTTTATACCCCTTTATACTTTATACTCAGTCAATATATGTAATCTAGGCGCTCATCTGGACGAATGGGCACAGCAGACGGGGTAGCGTGTGAGAGAGAGCGAGAGGGAACGATGCCTTACGAAATGGTTTTCTTCATTGTGGCTACATTTATGATCCGATCTGATCCAGATTCAACACTCCGATAGATATGATCATTCTCTATGATTCTTCGTTTTTCGTTTTCTCGTATGTTAAACATTGTGGATTTTCTTCTTTTGTGGGGGCGGAAGGGGGCGTGGCAAAAATTTTAAATAGACTTGTACTGAAGTTGTATCACAGGAGCATGGATAGAAAGTTTGGTTGCTCTAGCTCTTATAGTCTCTGAGATCTAGGCGCTCATCTGGACGAATGGGCACAGCAGACGGGGTCGCGTGTGAGAGAGAGCGAGAGGGAACGATGCCTTACGAAATGGTTTTCTTTATTGTTGCTACATTTATGATCCGATCTGATCCAGATTCAACACTCCGATAGATATGATCATTCTCTATGATTCTTCGTTTTTCGTTTTCTCGTATCCTTAAAATTGTGCATGCCACAGATTTTCGTCCTTGGAGTGGGCGGAAAGGGGCGGGGCGCAAATTTTAAATACACTTGTAACAGTGTGATATGACAGGAGTCTGGATGCAAAATTGTGTTCCTCTAGCTTTTATAGTCTCTGAGATATAGGCGCTCATGAAGACTTTACTTTTACTTTATGGGTTCGGAAACGCTTCCTTCTGGGTGTTCAACACATAAAATTTTTCAACAAATCTAATATACCCCTTTACTCTTAGAGTACCGGGTATAAAAAGGTTGTATTCCGAGTAACCGAATTTAACAGCAATATGCGGCCATAAAAGGTTTGGTCAAACAGCTTTAACTAAGTCGTTTATCCATATGTTTTTAAAAACGATAGAAACAAAAAGAAAGTCAAAAATTTATAAATTTGTTCAACTTTTCAGAATTGCTCAGTTCAATACAACCAGATGTGAGATACATAAGTAATGTAACGATCCAATCGGTCCTTACAAGCCACAGAGTACCCGCCTGCCCTGGGTAACAGCTGCCAACCCTAAATCACCCACCTCCTCCCCAACAACGAACACACACCTCATCTGGAGCCACTGAAGGCGTTGATACTTAGTTTTAGTTCTTTCTCAACTACTATGATTTTTCTTAGCCAATAAAGTAGTTATAAGCGCATATTGAAACGAAATAATATAGATTTTGACTAGTCCGCCAATGAAGGCGTTAAGACATCAAAAATTACCGAACGGTATATTGCACGGTTACCCTAAAAGCCGCGATCGATAGGAAGAAAAATATCGAGGGGAGGGAGCCGACGGACCAGCGATCACTCACTTCCACGAGAACCAGCCACGTACAAAGAAACTTCGCCCGCCGTAAAAAAAATCCTGAAACACGTATACGAAATAAGGTGTTCCGTCTCAGTCCCAGCTCACGATCTGGACGTAAGAATTCGAACCTCCCGAACCGCGTCGCCGAGTATTCGCATCATTCTTCCCGCGCATTAACTTATGTCCACGCGCGTCCGTAATCCCACGCTCGACACTTTTGAATTCGCCTGCAAAATATTCATACTCGCACGTAAGTCTGGTAATAGATAACGTGGTGCAGCCAGTGTCACAGCGTAGGCCCTTATATAACAATAAAGAAGCATATACAATAAGAAACCATACAAATCTTGGTGTTAATATTTCGTTATCAACCGTTCTATATCCCGCCTCCGCCCCTCGACCAGTAGATTTGTGAACTTTAACGACTACGCATCGTTCTACATCCCGCCACCACCTCTCGACCAGTAGATTTGTCGACTTTAGCGACTACGCATCGTTCTATATCCCGCCTCCACCTTCTCGCCCCGTAGATTTGTGAACTTTAGCGACTACGCATCGTTCTATTACCCGCCTTCGCTCAGTGAGTTTTAACGACTATGTACTACTCTACGGACCTCCTGTGCTTTCCCCTTGGAACAGCGATCGGACGAGCTCTAGCAACAACGCATTGCTCTGAAATATCCCTCTTCCCTGGGTAGACAGCCCAAAAAACCTCTCCCACGCCACGTGGTCATATGGCATACTCCTTGGTACTCCGTACGAAACTAGAGCACACGCCGATCACGTCACCTGTTCTAAATACTAGACTTCTTTGGAGCAGCAGCTGGCAGTAGCTCTTAAGACATTTATTTCATATCTTTTTTCTTATGCTCTTAAGTATTGTCGCGCTCATGAAAATCGTCTTCTCGTTTATACACGCACACTCACATGTTATACATTCTTGGTGCTTATATTGCAATGCGTCGGACACTTGAGGGCAGTCAGCCAATACCTTCGTAAAAGCGCAGCATCGCGGCTAAGCAATCATATTCAAACTCGCGCCTAACGGAATTGTCAAAATAGCACTAGAACGGTTTATCTGTTCGCCTACTTAAAATTTGTACATATTTTTTGTATCTAACATTTTTAAAATCAATCGAACAATAAATCCCAAACTAAGTCAAACAACGGAGAACTTTTATTTCATAAATGTAGAGTCAGAGTTGCCGAAAAAGCTCGGCAGCTTCCAAAAAGACTTTAAAAGTTGAAAAAAAAACTACAGTTTGGTTCACAGTTAAATTTTGTTGCCTGGAGTTATCGATTGTCTCAGTTTGTACACGCACATATTCGTTTAACTTTCTTTCTGCTTATATTGCTTTGCTTCGCCATTTCCTTACTCTCATTCCAAATTTTCGTCGAATGCGGGCCATATCATACTAATTAGAATCTACCATATTATATCTACTACTAACTCCTTCTTCTTAAGGCGATAGTCTGGTATGACGGGTTCAGAAAATCGAATTTTTGGGACACATTTCTAAAGTAAAATATATTGAAAAAACACCGTAAAAGTTTCAGACTAAAATTTAAAGTATGCACAACGCTACAGATCATAGTCGGAAGTGCGCCATAGGCGGGTTTTATCAGTTCTGTAATACTTTAACTCATTTGTCTCGAAACATCGTACACTACGGCTTCAGCCGAAAAGAGGTGGCAAAAATCAAAGAATTTCATGAGCTCTTTGGATAAAATAAATATACGCATCTAATAGAGAATTTTCCAGAGCTTGTAACAGATAATGAAGCAGGGTGCTAGTAACTGAAACGGTATTCGATCAGATTGTGGGGATGATCGAGATCCATGAACGCATTGCTGCCCGTCAAAAGGTTAGTCAGGTAAAGTGGGAGTGGGGGTAGGGCGAGATCGTGTCAAGGGCTCGTGCATTAAAACAACAAAGACAAATAAAATTCTCATGAGGTTCGAGATTCAGGCAGAAGAAATAACAGTGAAACGACAGGGGAGCAAGATTTAAAAGCAAAGTGAAGTCGGCGCCACATGTTCCTTAAATACGGAAACAATTAACTTGAATAAATTATAATCAGTTTATTCATTCATTAATTCATTATTCACTAAAGCTCTCATAGCTGCTAGTATGAGAAGTCGGGTTAGTTGACAGTATAAAGTTTTTCGAATTGCGATATATGGGTGGTAAAAATGTTTGTTTTTCATTTTTTTGCTGTATTATCAATGTACTTTCTGATTTATCTTCGTATTTAACCAAAATGTATGCATACCATCATTTTTTGGTCTCCTTTCATATAGCACCATATATTTTTGCGTGTGTTTGGTCGAAAAACTGAGTAATATAGTTGTCTATGTTAGCGTGACATATTTGAACACTGTTTTTATGCATTTTAAGTCAAGTCAACACCGTCAGAATCATTTAATTAAATATAATAAAATAATTAAATTAATTAAATAAAAAATCAATTTAAATTTTCTAAGCCATCAGCAGCAGCAAAGAAAAAGGAGGTTTGCTCTGAAAAAAAATTAATTTTTTTATACTCGGTACTTGAAGAGTAAAGGGGTGTATTAGATTGGTTGAAAAAATGGATGTGTGTAACACCCAGAAGAAAGCGTTTCCGACCCCATAAACTATATATATTCTTGATCAGCATCAATAGCCGAGTCGATATAACTATGTCCGTCCGTCCGTCTGTCCGTCCGTCCGTCTGTCCGTCCGTCCGTCTTCATTAGCGCCTATAGCTCAGAGACTGTAAAAGCTAGAGCAACCTAATTTTGCATCCAGACTCCTGTCCTATCACACTTTTACAAGTGTATTTCAAAATTTCGCACCGCCCCCTTCCGCTCACTCAAAGGACGAAAATCTGTGGCATGCACAATTTTAAAGATACGAGAAAACGCAGAATCATAGAGAATGACAAAATCTATCAGAGTGTTGAATTTGGATCAGATCGATCTATAAATATAGCCACAATGAAGAAAACCATTTCGAAATGCATCGTTCCCTCACGCTCTCTCTCACACACAGGGGTGGGCGCTATGCCTGATCGAATTTGTTGACGCCTAGATTTCAGAGACTATAAGAGCTAGATCAACCAATCTTTCTATCTGAGCTCTTGTGATACCAAACCGAAACGAGTTTGTTTCAAAATTTGGCCACGCCTCCTTCCGCCCCCACAAAGGACGAAAATCCAAAATTTTTAAAATACGAAAAAACCAATAACGCAGAATCATAGAAAATTACCAATTCTATCAGAATGCTGAATCTGGATCAGATCAGATCATTCGTATAGCCAGAAGGAACAAATGAAATTTCAGTGGCCTTCCAAGCGCAGACTCATTCTCTCTCTCTCTCGCACACAGCCATTTATGTATATGTAGGACATATATCATAAGCTCACATACATATATTCTGACTGAGTACCGGGTATAAAGTAGAGCCGCGGCGGTAGACGCGGCTCACAACGTTCCCCCTCGTTTTCTTATTGTTTTAGGGGAATTGCTTTTATTTTTCACATAACTTGAGTATCTTATAAGGAATGTACCGAAAAGAAACTGCACAATTTGTTTCATTTGTATTTCAAAATTTCTTAATCAAAAGTAATTTTTTTTTGTACATATTCAGTATGCATTCATAAAATTTATATATAAACCAAATATTTTTTTGAGACCACAGGTGCAAATGGCCTGCCAAATCTACACTTTTTGTGCACATTTTTCCATCCGAATTGTCGACACGGACTCGTCCACAGTACTGCCTCTCTTCTTTGTGTAAAATTGTGGGCCAGGTAAAGTTGTTGAGTGCAATTTTACATGTGTTTCGTCGTCCATCACAATGCATTCAACCGCGTCACTGCACAATCGATCATAAAGCTTTCGAGCTCTCTGCTTTCCAACTTCTTCTTGTCGCAGACTTTTTTTTACGCTTTTTGTTTTTGTATGTCTTGAGGTTATTGCGTTGTTTCACCCTTTGTATCATTGACACGCTTGTACCCGTTTTTTTTGCCAAATCTCGTACCGACATTGTCGGGTTTTTGTTAATTAAGTTGTGACGCCCAGCGCCAGACCCCTCAGCGCCGGCGCCACATATAGCGATACATACATATCTTAACCCAAAACTGACTCACTATTACTATTACTCACTTACTTACTATTTACTATCTGGATAAGGCTAGACTAAGAGAAAAACCATGGAGATCATTAAAGATAAATAACCAACCAACTTCTAGACAGTTACATTTCAACAAGCGTGCCAATCACCAGTATGGCCAACACCAGCCCACAAACGGGCACACTGAGCGTGTGTTTCACCTCACATCCAAACTTCTCTACTGAGCGTGTGTTTCACCTCACAGCCAACTTCTCTACTGAGCGCGTGTTTCACCTCACACAAAACCTCTACACTGAGCGTGTGTTTCACCTCACTGTTCTAAGGACGACCACGACCGACATTGACCAGCACGCAGCCAACAGCCACGCGCGGCCGAGTAGACAGTTCAGAAGGAAGACCCTGAAGGAAGACCCAGAAGGAAGACCCGAGACCACGACCCAGTCAACTTAATACCAAACCTTGTAACTTTAAGAATAATAAAGATACAATCTTGTACTGCTTAACTGACGCCTTCTTCTTAGTTCCTACTAATAGTTACCACACCCAGATACAAAAAAATTTCTGTGAACCCCGGCGCGGCGAGCATACTCCGGTCGAAGCAACGTCACAGTGCCGCCCGAGCAGGTTGTGGTAGCATAAGAGTATCTCGAAATGGTCAAGATGGCAAAGCAGTGGATCAAACAAAGAAGTCACCATTCCCGAAACAGATACGGAAAGGTTGGGAAACCAACTATACAGGAAAAGGAGACCTGTTAGAATTTCTCAGTAGGATGGAGGAATTAGCAGAAACCTACGGGGTGGAGTATGACCACTTGGTTTTTGCAATGCCAGTAATATTGGAGGAGAGTGCATTAGACTGGTGGCATACAAAACCGGCAACAGTGAACCAAAGACATTATAAATAGTAAGATAGCCATCGCGCATACAATTTCATATCGTGAGCAGCGCTGATTTCTGTATATGCTCGAGTACGCGCTGACTCGCTCGCAAGAAGAAGAGGAGAGAGAAGAGAGAGAGTGAGCTTGCATGTGTGAGTACACACAGAGCTGCAAGCACATATTTGTGCGTATTTGTGCCGAGCTGCCGAATTTTGACGAGACGTAAACAAGACAGAAATGTATTTGCTGGGAGTTGGGGTGGGGGAAAAAAAATTCGTTGGCGATTCGAATAGCACAAAATCGTTTTAAGATACATTTTATTTATTATTATATCAAATACTAAAAATGGGTAAAATACAAATATATATTTACATAAATTTAAGATGTTTCTTTATATTTTAGTTAATACATATTACTGAGAGACTGAATATTGATATGATAATAGACAATACAATTTTTGGTTGTATCCAATCTGTTCAATCGCAAAATCAACCCCTATACCGAAATTCGCCTTTCAAGAAATTGTACCAAATTGTCTTGTCTTCTTTGCACAAGTTTACGTACAAACACACAAAGAACTTCAAAACTCATTCGAAACATCTAATAGATAAATTCTCCGAAAAGGTTCAACATAATTTTTTTTTCTTTTTTGGCTAAAATTAATTTTCTCCCTTTTGCGAACATGTAATAAATTACAACAAGCTCACATACATATATACTGACTGAGTACCGGGTATAAAGTAGAGCCGCGGCGGTAGACGTTTTGTTTTATGAGCAAGTGTCTTCAAACAGTGTCATAGTCCCCAATGAATTGTAAAGTAATGGGTGTTTTCTTTGAGCGCGGCGTCGTTAAAAACCAATATAAACAAGCAGACCTAACATGTGTGCACACGTACAGTTAAATCTCAGCCTCATGTATAGGGCGAGAGAGCGGTTCGCTCTCTTCCTCTCTAACGATCTGTCTCTCTCTATTTCGATCAATTCCATTATGAATTCCAGAGAGCCAAAATCGACCTCAAAAATTTTTTATGGCGAGATTCATCTTACTATTTATATTGTCTTTGAGTGAACACATGGGTAAAAGGAGGAACTTGCAAAGCAAGTGACAGATCGAAAGAAATCTGAGACGGAAACAGTGAGGGACTACGTCTAAGATCTGAGGAAACTAATGAGATTCGGCACATATAATGAACAACAGAAAATGGATATTACATATAAGAACTGCCGGCTACCCATTAAATTATATGTAAAGCGACGAGAATTCCGAACTCTAGCAGAATTCATGATTACAGCAGCGGAATTTTAGAAGTTGGAAACCGAGGCAGGGCTCTCTAAGACTACAAGGGGTCCGTACAATAGAATGCTGCAGGAAGCCGCAGGAAAACGAACAGGGCTCGGGAGCTCCCCGGCAAACTCCCGAAGCCCAGAACCCAACAAGCGGGACACAACTCATTTAGTTTGTGAGGACTATCATCTACTCGGATGGGCTAGGATTGGAAGCCGGATGATGGAAGTTATCATCGACACAGGGGCTACGAGATGCATGGTAAATGAAGAGACAGCAACGAAACTACAAAACGAAGAAATCGAAGGAGTCGAAAGAAGACTGATACGACTGGCAGATGGAAGCACTCGAAGAACAACACGCTACTTCGAATCGACAGTAGAACTAGGAGGACGAACATCCAAGCAAGCGTTCCTAATAATGACAGGAGTACCAGACACCCCCATTTTAGGAATGGATTTTCTGAAGAACGCGGGTACGTCAATAACGTGTGGAGAAGCAACAGTAGCCATCGGTAACACAGCAACCCTAGACATCACGGAGGAACAAGTAAGAAGCACAATACCAGAGCCAGAGCCAGTAGACCAAGAATTGGAGCAATGGATCTCGGCGGAAGTACAGAAGTTCGACTCGATAAAAGTAGTCAAAATAACAACATATAGAATATACTTAAAAGACGATAGGCCCATTAAACAACGACATTACCCGAGAAACCCAGAACAAATGGAAATAATCAATAGGGAAATCGACGTGCTAAATAAACAAGACCTAATAGAACCATCACGGAGCACCAGTAGTCTTAATCAACAAGAAGGAAACAGACCAATGGAGACTCTGTGTGGACTACAGATTACTGAACGAGAAAACTGAGAAGGACTCATACCCAATGCCTAGGATGGAATTCATCTTGAATCAACTCTGAGAGGCAAAATATATCAGTACTCTGGATCTGAAGTCAGGATATTGGCAGATCCCAATGGAGAGACGAAGTCGACCATATACCGCCTTTACAGCACCAATGGAAAGTAATGCCATTCGGACTAACAACAGCGCCAGCAACTTTTCAAAGAGCTTTGGACTCGGTAATCGGACCAGATATGGAACAGTTCGCCTTCGCATACCTGGACGACATAATCGTAATCGGGCGGACGAAGGAAGAGCACCAACCGAAACTGCAGGAGGTCTTGGAACGGCTACGAAAAGCAAATCTTCGGATCAACGAAAAGAAATGTAATTTCTTTCAAAGGAAGCTGAAATACTTAGGACATATGGTGAGCGAGGAAGGGATACATACGGATCCAGAAAAAATAGCAGCGGTGAGGGAATTATCAGCGCCAAGAACACTGAAACAAGTACATAGTTTCTTGGGACTAGCAAACTGGTACCGGAGATTCGTACCAGCCTTCACGGAAGGAAGAAACAACAAAGGGGACGAACAATTACCAGAATTGACGTTAGCAATGAATAGCAGCAGATCGGAGTCAACGGGATTCAGCCCAGCATACCTACTATTCGGCAGAGAACTAAGACTACCGGGGAATCTGTTCGACGAAGTAACACAAGGATCTGGGTTCAACAATACAAATCAAAACAACACAGATGAACGACAACAAGCAGAAGCAATAGGAATACTGAACATGGAAGAAGCAGCAGCAAAACAGACGCGACATTATAACTTGAGAAGAAGAGCATGGAGACCAAAAATAGGGGACACAGTTTGGGTTAAAACGCACCCACTCTCAAAGAAACTAGACAAAACAACAGCCAAACTAGAACCAAAGTACAGTGGGCCATGAAAGGTCCTCGAACTGATATCCCCAGTAATAATAACAGTCAAAGACAGCGCTACTAACAAAAAGATACGAGCACATGTCTCACAGCTGAAATCTACAAACATAGAAGATCAACAAGCAGACACAATAACGGTACCATCACTCTATCTTTTCAGAAACATGGACAACAAATTCAAGGCGACAGCACAAAAATTCAAGGAAAGAATGATGGTGGCCAAAGGGAGCCAGAAAAATACATTGGTATTGGATGACGCACCACCCATCGGGGCCCGGATGAGGGTATCAAATACCCGAGTGGCGGCCCCAGTAAAGAAAAGCCGATGACCTCAAGAGCCGCAGCCCTGGCACAGGACCAATACGAAAGGCCAGCACACAAGAGGATCAGTTGGACACAAAAGACAAACCCAGATCACCTCTGGTGAACAACCAGAAAATACCAGTAAACATCGGACTAACTTGGGCACAGCAAGTAGATGAGGAGGACAAGGAAGACGATGACATCCTGGATCTCGAGCCCGCAAATCCAGCCATGGTGTGAAGACAGCATAACCCAGGAGCCGGAAATGCCAACAAGCCAGAGGTATCATCCCGGCAGCGTGGGGCCATACAGACGGGATGGAGCTAGACCCAGCACACATCGAGACAATCAAACGAAGCGCACACAATCGACGGCCGCACAAGCACTGCCGTTTTAGACTGCTAAGAGGAGATTAAGCCTGCTGGGTAAAAATCACAAGGAAGGGAGAAATAAGCATCGGCAAATGGTTCCATCGCACCAAGAAACCAAACCAGCCACTGCCCGTAGGAGAGGAGGGGGGAGTGTGACGCCCAGCGCCAGACCCCTCAGTGCCGGCGCCACAAATAGCGACACATACATATCTTAACCCAAAACTGACTCACTATTACTATTACTCACTTACTTACTATTTACTATTTGGATAAGGCTAGACTAAGAGAAAAACCATGGAGATCATTAAAGATAAATAACCAACCAACTTCTAGACAGTTACATTTAAACAAGTACGCCAGTGTGGCCAACACCAGCCCACAAACGGCCACACTACCAGCAAATTAGGCCGGTGTGACCAACACAACCCAAAAGGGCCACGCTATCAGCTGAAATCCAAAACGCGCTAAGAGCAACGAAACGCGCTAGCCCCAAGCCCCAAAGATCACCAGCTGACTTTCAGCATTTAAAGGAGGGCCGTCAGACTGAATCGGGGCAGTCCATCTCGGAACTGCCTACATTTTTTTTAAAAGTGGCTCTAGTGTAGTTTTTACTTTTACACTGGTCCACTAATACATTTCCCCTTCCTACTTCCCAAACTCCTCGACTGAGCGTGTGTTTTCACCTCACAGCCAACTTCTCCACTGAGCGTATGTTTCACCTCACATCCAATCTTCTCTACTGAGCATGTGTTTCACCTCACAGCCAACTTCTCTACTGAGCGTGTGTTTCACCTCACAGCCAACTTCTCTACTGAGCGTGTGTTTCACCTCACATCCAAACTTCTCTGAGCGTGTGTTTCACCTCACATCCAAACTTCTCTACTCAGCGCGTGTTTCACCTCACAGCCAACTTCTCTACTGAGCGTGTGTTTCACCTCACAGGTAGCTTCTCTACTGAGCGTGTGTTTCACCTCACAGCTAACTTCTCTACTGAGCGGGTGTCTCACCTCACATCCAAACGTCTCGACAGAGCGTGTGTTTCACCGCACATCCAAACCTTTTTACTGAGTGTGTGTTTTACCTCACACCCAAAACCTCTACACTGAGCGTGTGTTTCACCTCACTGTTCTAAGGACGACCACGACCGACATTGACCAGCACGCAGCCAACAGCCACGCGCGGCCGAGTAGACAGTTCAGAAGGAAGACCCTAAAGGAAGACCCAGAAGGAAGACCCGAGACCACGACCCAGTCAACCAAACCAAACCCGCCCGAGCAGGTTGTGGTAGCATAAGAGTATCTCGAAATGGTCAAGATGGCAAAGCAGTGGATCAAACAAGTAGCGAAAGCAGAGCTAGGCTGCCGGCATTCGGTAAGTCTTTTATAGAGTATGTCTCTCCAAACTTAATTATGTTTTTCACGCTATTTGAACTAACTTTAAAGCGTTTTGCTAATTTGCTGTACGAAATTCCGTTTTCAGTACAGTAGCTGTGCACAATTTATTTGCGTACTTTCTCTTCGATTCGAGGCATCGTAAAAACTGAAGATAAAGAGAACAAGCGAAAAGTTCTTCAGAATCGAGCGAGCTTTCTAACAGTGCATTTCATGGCGCAATCGGAAGCTCACACTTGGAGAAATATTCATTTGAAAGTGTGCAGTTTCTTTTCGGTGCATTCCTTATCTGGTTCCATAGAACTTTGCAGTTCTGAAAAGATGACAAAATGCAGCTATAAATCCAATTCAGACACTTTGTAGCTGCAGCTTAACGCCTGGAAGATGTTAAGCTTTCGAATTCAAATTTGATCATTTTTTACGGTATTTTTTCAGAAATTTTGACTTTTAAAACTCAGGAAAAGTACAAAAAAAATATTTCTTGGGCTGTATTTTTGATTTTAGATAGGTACATTAATTGGGCGTCGTTTAAGGTATCGTTTGTAAGAATCAATCGCCAACCATGATTCCAACAACGTCATCAACAACAGGGGCATTAAATCTACGTACGTGCTTACCATCTGGTGTTTTATCAGGATTGATGATATTAGCGTGATTGTCACATTCCAATTTGTGCATGTGTGATTTTAATAATTTTAGAAATTTATTGTGCTGATTAAGTGATTAGTCTATTTCTCCAAATATGGGCCAGAATATTGCAGAATTGGTAATCGGAACGTGCATCTACGCGATTGGCGAGTGCGCGATTTATATCCTTTCCACCCATTAAGTATATTTATAAAAACGTATGTTCTTCGTTTGGCATTGGCAGCAATGAGTCTATTTTGTGGTACACTTGTCACTTGTGTACACTGGACATTCGGCCATTTCAGCTTGCTAAACTAATAACTTCTGAACAAATTAAGACATCTTCATGAAAGAAACTGCATTTGAAAGATAAATCTTTCAATATTTAGCAGGCGAAAGTACATTGTGCTCCAATGTCAGAAAGCTTAACAAAACACAAACGCCTCATTTTCGAGAATAGAGATTGTAAACTAGCGGTCTGCATGATTTTATTCATTTTCTACTCGACAGTTCTGTACAGTAGTATACTGCACTCAAAATTACTGCACTCATTTCTTGCTGTACAGTATATTCTATAACTCGGAAAAAGAGTGTACAGCATTTTGGTGATCTCACTGAAAGTGAATGACAGTGATAGGTGTACTCTCCATTTATGAGTTCTATGTTTTTTCTCGTTTTAACACATTGTACACAAAAAAAAAATTATGAGTGCATATTTTTTGTTCTGTCACACAACTGTACAAATGAGTGCTTGGAGAGAATATGGGTTCAGTAGTTTGGAAAAAATTGACATGGCTTGCAAAGAAAACAGCGCAGGCGCAATGAATTCACAGGAAATTGTAAGTTTTTGATAACAATAAGTCGAAGTTTTGTTAATCTCGCAAATGCCACGAGCCAGAAGAGCAAATATAGGTCGGCAAACGCATAGTGTAAATGATATGGCATTACTAAGACGATCACAGACTACAGATGAACGCGCACAAGCTAATGCATCGCAGCGTGAACGTAATGCACGAAAAAGATCTGTTGACCCTGTACCCTGTACTGTTGTACTGAATCTTGCACTGCGATCACGAATACGTAGTGCTGTTTTGGCTGAAATGATGCGTGCTGTCAAGTCTAGAACCATGCGAGATATAAGAGTACGAATTTCAGGTGAACAAATCCAAGAAATTAATGCAGATGAGCGTTTGAGCATGGCGCAGTTACGTGAATCACAATCGCAAGAGGTCCGAGATGAACGATATCAACAAAGGCAGAATAATATACATGGCAAAACAACGTTTGCCGGTTACCTAGTTGTATATATATAAAAGTTAAAGCCTATCTTGTTGCGTATGACATACACCAAAATTACTGAACTCATTAACAGCTGTACACCAACATTACTGTACTCAGCTGTACAGTACAGGCAATATGACAACATTCACTCACACTACCTTGAAGCTGTACAGAAAAAACGTGCACTCATTTTCAGAATTAATGAATCATTTGCCCTTTTGGATGCATTCATGCAGATTCCATTGTAAACATAGGTAAAGGAATATTCAATAAACATATACAAAAAATATCTCGGGAAAATTTGATGAACTTTTTTTGTAAAGTCAGGTCAAAGCTGAAAAACAGCCCAAAAATAAGATGGTTTTGAAAATATGTTTTTCTTTATAACTGTCTATGCAACAGACCAGGGTTTTATTAAGTATTGAAAACAATGAATATACCTAAAAAAAACACACTAAAAACAAGATCATACGTTACGTATTTTACTCTTAATTCATCCTCAAAGATGCAGCAAGTGAAAAAAAATGGAATATATTTGTGCACACTGAAATAATTTTCAACTTTGAATGCGCATATCTCCTAAAATAAAAGTCAGATTATCTTGAAAATTTTTGATTTTTGTATGCTCTGGGAAATTTTCATATTCATTTTATTCAAAGCGCTCAAAAAATTCCTCGACTTTTGCCACCTATTTTCGTCTGATGTTCCACTGTGAGACGTCAGGACAAAAACATCAATTTTTCTAAAAACAATTCGTTACAATCAATAATGTTTGTTTAATTTTACCTTAATGCGAGTTGATCAACAATATTTTTAGTCCATTCCTGAGAAGTATAAATGAATAAACTAGACGGTTTTCCAACGCGAGAACACGCCACATATAATTGGCCATGTGAAAAGACCTGATTTTCTAGATCTATCCCACAAATCGACATTTTGAGGCGTTTGGCTTCTAGATCGATTTAAGTGAGGCTACCTCGCTCGAAAAATACACTCGAAATTATATACTAAGTACCATTTTAATTCGTTTTTTAACTTAGCAATTTCTTCCGTATGGTTAATTCCAAACAATTTTTTGTATTTCACTTAAATTACTTATATAAGAGGATGAAATTGTCTTGTAGTTTTCTATATGAAGACTGTGATTAGGTACTAATATTTTATCATCGATTCCCACAGTACAACCATTTATTATTGTTAAAATTCCTTGCTGAAGTAGATCAATTAACTCTTGATTTGAATTACTATATATATTGAATTCTAGCATTAGTGTTTACTGGAACTTTGAAGAGCCAACTACATTTCTCTTCTAATTTGACCCAAAATTACCTTGTCTCTGATTTCTTTCTATAAACATAATTTGAATGACTATTTGGTTTGAATGGAGCTATCTCACAAGCATTATCATTTGCGCTGCTCCAAGGCCGATTACCTTGAAATACTCTTTTTTTTTTGCTTGTCATTTTTGAAATTTGTTTAAAGTAGCTTCAGTCATCGAATGATAGGAATCAATTTCGAAATTACACTACTGGCCAAAATAATAAGTACACGCTTATGAGCTTTCTTCCACGTCTCTTAAAACTCTTTTAAGAAACATAAAGCAAAAATTAAATTCACTTTAAGTTTTCTAACCTAGAGTAGACCATAGAAATATTTAACACAAGCATTTTTCACTTCACATATATTAATTCTGATCGATTAAACCTAAAAAACATAAAAAAGGGGTGGCCAAAATAATAAGTACACCAATTCTACAAAAAAAAAAAACTCAAAGCATATCAAAATTTTCTAATTATTTTCTTATTTTTATTAATCGTACGCTAATATAGGGTATATCCACACCTTTTTTGCATGACTTTAGCGATTCTTTTTGGCATACTAGCCATATGTTTGCGGCAAGTCTCCATTGAAGCCTCAAACCACATTTTTTTTCTAAAAATTCCAACAATTCTCGGGCTTTTGTACATTCCTTCATTATATTCGTGTATAGTACATTATATATATACAATATATATATATACAAAATACTACTTTTTTTGTATTATGAACAAGCGTCTTCAAATAGTGTCATAGTCCGCAATGAATTCTAAGGCATTCGGTATTTCGTTGAGCGCGGCGTCGTCAACAACCAATACAAACAAGCAGACCTAACATGTGTGCACACGTACAGTTGAATCTCAGCCTCACGTATGGGACGAGAGAGCGGTTCGCTCTCTTTCTCTCTGTCTATCTGTCTCTCTCTATTTGTGAAGTTCCACACGAAAAACCACCCAGCCAAAATGGACTCCAAAAATTTTGTATGGCGAGATTTATCTTACTATTTATATTGTCTTTGGTCTGTCCATATGTTTTTATACCCCAATTGGGTCATCAGTTGGGCGATGTATAGGCCTAATGCTATGCCGAAAAAAAAGTCCTACACCACTATACACCAGCCTCCGTGCTTAAACGTTTTATTTGTGTACCGGACTTCGAATTCCTTGTCCTTGGGTCGACGTACATATATTCTGAAATCATTAACAAAAAGATTTTTTTGTTTCGTCGCTCCATAACATATTATTCCACCTTAGGACCCAGACCCTGCCAAATAATTTTCGGAACATTTTTGCATCATCTTAAAATTTTTTCCTCGGAGTAAGAGAACTTTTCGATCTATACGTCCTGGTATATCATTGAAATATCATTGGCAATTGGGGAGGAATTGGCCTTGGAAGACAAGAAGAGATCCCTTTTTGCAGGACTGTCGACGCGGGTGTCCGTTGTTTGTGAAGTTTTTTTTCTTCCGTCCTTGATTTACAGTAAGCACCCATGATTTTGAGGAATTCTGAACAAAACATGCCAATCGTCCAATAATTTTCGCACTTTTCCAAAGGATTTTCCCTTCTTTTTGAAGATTCATGGCAACCTTCTCTACTTCAGCAGTGCAATGCTTTTTTCCGCCCATCTAAAGATTTTTTTAAACTCTCATGTACTTAAAAATGCAATATACAATAAAAACAAGCAAACCTTTGACCAGACCCTTATCAAATCCTTTAAAATGTTTAAATAACAAAATTGTACTTCATTTTTTGACCAGACCGAAAATGACCATCCAACAAAAATTTAAGCTTCGAATGGAATAAAGAGGGTTCCCTACTTTAATTTTTAGTTTAAATGTTTGACAAGACTGTAACCTTTCAAAATATAAAGAATTGGCAGCCATGAATTCAAAAACATTCAAGATATATAATATCAAACTACCACGATACCTATGTACTTATTATTTTGGCCAGCAGTGTATATACTAAATACCTAGAGCTCAGTTTTGCCCTTACCAATTCCCTTTCATGCTCAACTGGCTTTGGAATAATCCTAAGCAAATGGGATGGGTGTCTACCAAACAGTGGAATCTTCAAATTCAAAATTAATTTTTTATCCACGAAAATCCCTTTCGCGGTTAATAGGCTACAAATTTCTTTCCATTCCGTAACTGTTTTTTTTTCCTGGAAGAACTAATGTTTCTAATAACCTATCCTTTATTTTTGATATCTCTGCTTTTAAGTGGATAGGTTTTAAAATATTTGGATTCTGTGTACCATGATTAATATCTATCAGTAGACTTATAACCACTGCTTGGATTTTATCGCACTCATCAATCAATGAGCATAGTTACTTTGTTACCATAAAGAATGTTCGGGCCAGCATCATCGTATTTCAATCCCACTGTAATTTTATAGTTAAAAACATATGTAAACGCTAACGTTCGGCAGCGCTGCTGCGCTCTATCTGTTAAAGACGCTTTGATCTGCCGAAGTTGCTAAGTTCAGTTCTATCACTAAGCAAACAACACATAGAGGCGCCCAAGGACTTTACTCCGATGTTGTGCTTCTGGCTACAGAAGCGTTTTAGTCTGGTTTGGCGTTTTAGTTCCTAGATTCAGGATCACAACTTCATCTCGTCACATCCAGGTTCGCCCAGCAGTTTCAGCTTAGAAGACCTCAATCGTATCTGGGCTCGGCGATACCAGCGATTCCACTGAGGGATCCACCGTGAACATTCGCATACTTTCTCGCACGTCTAGCTGCTCTCATTGCCCCTACCATCACCGATTGTCATCCAAGTCTGGCAGTCAATGTATCCGACTGGAGTATTCCCTAAAATATTCAGCTGGCCGATCCTGCTTTTTCCAACCCTCAGCGAGTGGATCTCCTCATTGGTGCGAGCATTTTAATGATCTCCTCTGCGTGGGTCAAATCAAACTCACTGATGGCCTGCCTCTTCTGCAGAAGACCCGGCTCGGGTGGATCGTATCTGGCGGGGGACAAAGGGTAGCAAGCTCGCCGCTCTTGGGAACTCACAATTCTACGAAGTCGGAACCTAACATGGATACAAGGTTGGATAAAACACTTCGTATGTTTTGGGAAGTCGAGAATTGTGTGTAAGCAAATGTGAATACCAAGGAAGGAATAGATTGCGAAGCGCATTTCGTAAGCCATTTTTCACGTTTGCCATCAGGGGAGTTCAGTTCATATCCTGTTAAAACATAATGTTGATCGTTTAGGGGAGTCTTATACTCAGGCGTATCGACGATTCATCAGTATGGAACGGAAGTATGATCGTAATTTTACACTCAAGAAGCGGTACTTGATTTAAATCATATGTCCCAAGTCAAACCTGATTCCCGTAGCCTCGGCAAATACTTTACCGCTGCGTATGAGTGCCTCCACCTGAGAACTATTATCTGTGGCGAGACTCCATCCAGTCCGAGGTTCAAGTCTACACATTAGACACCGTCACAAACGGTAAATGACGGTACGGTCATTTTTAGCAGTTCGCGCAATGCACCAGCTGGCATCGACGAGGGTGAGTCCTACCCTCTTGGCTCAGCTGCTCTGCAACAGGAGTTCTACTTAGATGATCGCATTTCTGGCGGTAACTCTTCAGTTGAAGATGCACCAAACTTCCGCTATACTGTCTCGCGGAAACTTCAAACTTAGAAAATTCTGTTCTAGTCATCAGAAATTACTTGAGGGAATTCCTGAAGATGACATAGAGAAATTCCGAAGGTTTCATGATAGAAGCGACATAGCCAAAACTCATGGCTTATCAGCTGCTTTTCGCCTTATCTGCGCTAGACACAAATTTAAAGCCGTCCAAGCGATCGTCCACGATTGCTCGTTTCTACGACCCGCTTGGATTGATAAGTCCTGTCATTGTTAGGTGTAAAATCTTCCTTCAGCAGTTTTTATTTATTTATTTAACTGCAAATTTTCAAGTATTCTGCTAATAAAGCCCTGAATATTTAAAAATAATTTAATATAGAGACGAAGTAAGAGGGAAACAAAAATAATAATAATAAAATTAAAGATCAGCTGTTTTCAGGTGGTGGTGAATATTAAGTATTATACTCTTAAAGGATAATTCAGAGGATAAAATATGGCAAGGGGTATTAAAGTTATGGCATAAAACCCTAAAAGGTTCATGCTGGGCATAGTTTGACCTAGGGTAGTCTGATAGGCCGAAAAGTACGGGTAGGTCGAGAGGGAACGGCTAAGTCAATCTGACTCAGGAGTGTTTGGGAGTCGACCATCCAAAAGAGCTAGTGCACGAACATTACTCCATTGCATATTCTGCGAAGGTGCAATGAAGGAAGACCAATAATTTGCATAATAGATCGGTAAGGCGGCAAGATTCTACCAGAGTCCCAGTTTAAATTACGAAGGACAAAAATTAAAAATTGTTTTTGCACCGATTCGAGGACAGCTTGTTGCTCTTTATATTTAGGGCTCTACACATACAATAATAATATAACAATAATAATGAAACATAAAGTTGTTTGGTCACATACCAACGCTTGATGAAGGCTAGAACACCATTGCTTTTATTAACGGATGCGGATATATGGCTGTTAAAACACAAATTGTGATCGAAAAGAACTCCAAAGTCGTTTGAGCTCGAAATTCGATCCAAAATATGACTTCCTTAAAAATATGACACAAAATGTGGAGCGCGACGATAAAATGTCATAAGTTTACATTTAGATAAGATAAAAACGAAAGGGGACCTTGTGAGCCGCGTCTACCGCCCTGGCTCTAATTTATACCCGGTACTAAGTCAGTATATATGTATGTGAGCTTGTTGTAATTTATTACATGTTCGCAAAAGGGACAAATTGAATTTTAGCCAAAAAAGAAAAAAAAAATTTAGTCGAACCTTTTCGTAGATTTTTATCTATTAGATTTTTCCATATTTGTTTACATAAATTGTTTACATCTGCCGTTTCTACATGTCTTTATCTACTTCCTACATATACATACACGGCTGTGTGCGAGAGAGAGAGGGAATGAGTCTGCGCTTGGAAGGCCACTGAAATTTCATTTGTTCCTTCTGGCTATACTAATGATCCGATCTGATCCAAATTCAACATTTCTGATAGATATGGTAATTTTCTATGATTCTGCGTTTTTAGTTTTCTCGTATCTTTAAAATTGCACATGCCACAGATTTTCGTCCTTTGAGTGGGCGGAAGAGGGCGGGGCGAAATTTTGAAATACACTTGTAACAGTGCGATAGGACAGGAGTCTGGATACAAAATTGTGTTCCTCTAGCTTTTATAGTTTTTGAGCTATAGGCGGTAATGAAGACGGACAGACAGACATAGCTATATCGACTCGGCTATTGATGCTGATCAAGAATATATATACTTTATGGGGTCGGAATCGCTTCCTTCTGGGTGTTACACACATCCACTTTTTGCACCAATCTAATATACCCCTTTACTCTTCGAGTACCGGGTATAAAAAGCAGATTCTTTAGCACGTTAGCAGTTCATTGAGATTCAGCTGAATCCGGCGTGTGTGCAATAGACATCTGCATGAATGCATCCAAAAGGGTAAATGAATAATTCATTCTGAAAAAGATTACACGTTTTTTCTGTACAGCTTCAAAGTAGTGTGAGGGAAGGCTGTCATATTGCCTGTACTGTACAGCTGTTAATGATTACAGTAATGTTTGTGTACAGCTGTTAATGAGTACATCAATTTTGGTGTACAGTTCATTCACTGTACAGTGTATTTGTGTGCAGTTTACATACTGTAAATTGAGTGAAAAGAGGAAGGAGAAAAAAAACAGATATGTCATACGCAACAAAAAGATAGGCTTTCACTTTTATAGATACACAATATATATATTCCCATTATCAAAAACATACATTTTCCTGTGAATTCATTGCGCCTGCGTTGTTTTCTTTGCAAGCCATGTACATTTTTTCCAAACTACTTAACCCATATTTTCTCCAGAAACTCATTTGTAAAGTTGTGTGACAGAACACAAAATATGCACTCATAATTTTGTTTGGTGTAGAATGTGTTAAAACGACTAAAACACATAGAACTCATAAATGGAGAGTACAACTATCACTGTCACTCACTTTCAGTGAGACCAGCAAAATACTGTACATTTTTTTTACGTCCTATAGAATATACTGTACAGCAAGAATTGAGTGCAGTATTTTTGATTGCAGTATACTACTGTACAGTACTGTCGACATACAGATATTTACGTCATCCGCATACATTAGCGTATGAGAGAATGTTATAGCTTGGGGTTGGTCATTCATAAATAAGATGAAGAGAAGCGGACCCAAATGACTTCCTTGTGCAACTCCAGAAAAGGCATTAACGATATCTAACAAAACATTAGTAAATAAAACCGGTTTTGTGCGATTTGAAAGATGCGACGAAATCCAATTTAGAAGATTTGTAGGGAAACCTAATAAGGACAACTTCTGAATTAACAGGGTATGGTTTACAGAATCAAAAGCGGTTTGCAGACCACTTCGAAATCCGCGGTTGATTATGGACGAAAACTCGAGAAGGTTAGTCGATGTTGATCGATGTTTAAAAATACCATGTTGTGACGGATATATTAAACTTGAGCAAAGGTGTTGCAATTAGCGGGTGACCAAGAATTCTAGGAGCTTAGGGATGGCGGAAAGCTTTTCAATACCTCGATAATTCTTAATGTGGAATATTGAACCTTTCTTATAAAATTGCATGATGTGGGACTCGTTCCAAATCATTGGGAGACAAGATTGTTCCAAAGATAGGTTGAACAGAAAGGTCAAGGGTTGGCAAAGGGACTCGGTACAATGTTTCAGAATACAACTTGGCACTTTATCAGGACCCGCAGAAAATGAAGTTTCCAATGATTTCAAGGCTTCAAGAACAACGCTTTCCTCAAAATATAGAAGAAAAATGATGTTGGTATGGGGTAGATCGTGAGAGGAGTATGTTGACTGGAAAAAGGGGGCGAATAAATTAGCAATGCCAGTGGCAAAAGATTCCGTTTTATTGAGATAATGAAGGGATGGAGGAAACGCATTGGACTTACGCTTAGAGTTAATGAAGGAAACGAATTTTTTAGAGTCACTACGAAAGTTTGTACTGCAACGGGAAAGGTATTGATTATAACACTGACTATTGACAGATAGGAATTGAGATCGAGCGGAGGAGTATTGTTCAAAGACAAACATGGAGCCAGTTTTCTTGTACTTATTATAAAGTCTGGACTTCTTATTCCTTAAGTAGTATACATTTCTGAAGAGCCAGGGAGGCTTGAACGATACTGGAACAGTAAACTCATGAACATATGTGCTTAGGGCAGAGTTTATAATTTCATAGAACGAGTTGACCGATTCGTCAATACTCGATAAGGAGTGAAGGATGGACCAATCAAGGTTAGAGAGATGAAGGCTTAGATCGGTGAAATTAGTTTTGCGAAAACACTTCACGCGGCAAGGAGCCAAAGAATCGTCGACAAAACTAGATTTGACACACTCAAGGGATATAGAAAGAGTAGGATGGTATGGGTCTTCAGGAAGTGATAATAGATTTACACTGGCTACTGTTCCTAGAGAAGCGTCCCTATTATTTTATATAGCATTAATTTGGACAAGGGAGATATCAAATCATTATGATTACTAGGAAGCAACAGGTTAGCGTCATCGCAGGGAAACCAAGAAAGCAGTGGTAAATTAATCTGATCCGCAGAACGTAAAGATAACAGAAAGGTGGTTTTTGTTAACCTCAGCATCAGACCTGGGAGGAATATAGGAGCAGGTTAAATAGACAAATGCTGTCCCAATACGGACTTAGAATGCAACAAATTCAACGGGGGCATCAGCAGTGATGTGAAGTTGACGGTCACTTGGATATTTGAAAATTCGTCAATGGTTGGCGTGGATAAAACCGAAGCAGCAGTTGGCGGATTAACTGCTCACGGGGAGGGATGACCAATCGGAGTAGCATGTGATTCCGATGCATGCAGGTTAGAAGCAGGCGTTCCAATTGGTTTAGGCTGTAAGAGATTTCTGTTGCCATTATGCGAGATTTTCCGTCTAGGAAATTCACTCAAGAGTTTGAGGCCAAGAAATTGTGATTTCACGGTCAGGAACTTCTCATTGAGAGCGGTAAATTTCTTCCGGACATCCAGAAACCCATTTTGAATTTGCCGCATAAAAATACGCATTTCGGTCTCAATCTCCCGGCAAGCCAAACATGACCAGGTTAAACCCATACATTTTGAGATCAGATCGTTGAACCGACCGAAATTGCCTCCACCAGCACATTTTATGTGGGCACAATTTTCGCATAGCCAGCAGCCAGGAATGAATCGCCAATAATACTGCCACCGTATTCAAATTTCTTTGGAGAGAACATTTGGATTGTGATGAAAGTCTGCCTATATGTCGTGTCAATGGAAGGGCAGTCGTCGAGCAATGTTTTGTGCTCAAAGTCTCGAGTGATGCCGTTAAAAACATTATCAATTCCTAAGCTGGAATTAAGTGAAGCCCATTTGCTTGCGAAAATTATGGATAATTTTAAGGAGATTGGCATCCTTACAGGTCAATTTTACTGCTGGTCGGACTCCTCAACAGCATTATCTTGGATACGGGATGAACCAGCCAAATTTCAAGTTTTTGTGGCAAGCAGAGTGGCATCGATTCAGGAGTTGACGGTAGCTATGGAATGGCGCTATGTTCACACACCTTTAAACCCTGCTGACATTCTCTCAAGAGGCGCGCTTCCCACCCACATTATCCAATCAGAGCTGTGGTTTCACGGTCCATCGTTTTTGGTAGGCTCCAAGGAAGATTGGCCTGTGTCTCCTGTTTCTACAACACCAACCATAGAGCTTCGCAAGCGAGTATTGTTCATCGCGTCTCCACATGCAGATCTCACATCAGGATGCAAATTTGCAAACTAATTTTTTGGCATGCAGATCTCACATCAGGATGCAAATTTGCAACTCATTTTTTGACATGCAGCGCAGATTTGCCATCGTCTTCGCCACCCTGGACTCACCGTTTCTGATATTCGGCAAGGAACGCATCTTCTAATTCGACACATTCAGCTGGAAAAATTGTAGATGGACATAAAGGAGATTCAACGCAATCGTCAAGTCACGAAATCCAGTTCCATCAGTTCGCTCTCTCCGTTCATCGATCAGTCTGGATTACTTAGAGTTGGAGGTCGCCTTAGCAACTAATCGCTATTTGATGCTCAGCACCCGCTTATTTTGCCATCCCATACCTTGTGCTCTGATAAGATATTATCACGAGAGGAACCTTCATGCCGGACCTAGCTCCATGTTTGCCAAAATTTGCAGAGTTGCCAGACGTGTAATTTGACTCAAATTTTGAAGTAAAATCTTCCTCCTTTACCAGCGCAAGAAGCTCAGTCACCTCGGCATCAGTCAAACGGGATATTTTTGATTCCAAATACATTTTGTATTAATCTTCTTATTTCGTCGTCACTTATTTACTTTTTTCGCCCGGCGCACAATGGGACATCAGACGAAAAGAGGTGGCAAAAGTCGAAGAATTTTTTGAGAGCTTTGAATAAAATGAATACACGTATCTAACAGAGAATTTCCCAGAGCTTTAAAAAATTTAAATAATCTGACTTTTAGTTTAGGAGATATGACCATTCAAAGTTAAAATTATTACAGTGTGCACAAATGTATTCAACTTTTTTTTCACTTCCTGCATCTTTGAGGATGAATTAAAACTAAACTACGTTACGTATGATTCTGTTTTTAGTGTTTCCATTTAGGTATATTCATTGTTATTAGTAATCAATAAAAACCTATTCTGTTGCATTGACAGTAATCAAGAAAAACGTATTTTCAAAACCATCTAATTTTTTAGCTGTTTTTCAACTTTAACTTGACTTTACAAAAAAAAGTTCATAAAATTTTCCCGAGATATTTTTTGTATATGTTGAATATATATTGAATATATTGAATATTTCTTTACCAAACTTCCCAATCCCATTTCGGGAGATTGAGGCGTTTGGCTTCCAGGTCGATTTAAGTGAAGCTACCTCGCACGAAAAACAGGCAAAAAAGTGCTGTCGCAGGTGCTAAATCCCATACAAAATCATATTTTGGCCGTTTTTTTATCTTTTTTTGCATCTTTCAAATGCAGTTGATTTCATGAAGATATATTTATTTGTTCAAAAGTTATTAGTTTAGCAAGCTGAAATGGCCGAATGTTCTACTGTGCGGCGTTGGCACCTAATTTGTACACCATTTCATGAATTCAGGCTGAATTCATAGTCAACTTTCGTGATTTAACGAATACATGACATGGTGCTTATGCACACACTTTTTCCCCATTGCACAGTGGCCGGATGTGCTAAATCTGTGGCATAAAATAAACTGAAGATCCCAGGGACTTGAAATTCGGTACAGTTCATTGTAATAATATGTACACAATTTTGATACATTTTGAGATTGATCGGATCACGCCCACTCTTAGCTTCCATATTGACCATATTAAAATGCTTTAAATTTGATTTTAATACTAATATTATTTCTAATTTGTAATATTTTTAAACAAAAAAATATAATTTGTATTCTTCAGTTTCTATCTCAAATGAAGAGGAGTATATGTATTCATTATCAGAATCCGAATCTATATCAGATTTAATATTGTCTTCGTCTACTATAAAGGCTGACTCAGCGAAAAGGGCAATCATTTCTGAAGATTTTAAGGGATCCGAAGAATCGATTGCTCGGTTGAACATATCCTTTATACTATTGAGACGACTATTTTTTCGTGCGTGGAATATTCTGTTGCGCTTGTAATATTTATTTCGAGCCTCGGAGGCGTTTTCGCCTAAACATCCAACGGGAACTGCAGAAGCAGAAATAATTTGTGATCCATGGACCAGGATCTTGTGAACATGGGATACCACGGATACTTTTCCATGTATAAGAAAGCAGTTTCATCACAAAAATTTGGAAACTTTTTTGGACTTATTTCAAACTTGTAAGAAGTGGCATTTAAAATTATTTTGAAACATTCAACAATTTTTAGATCAAATTCTAATATAAAGGTAAATTTTTGAGTATTTGAGAACGCCCTCCTAGCAGTATTGTCATCATTTTTATTTCCTCTTCCGTCGATCTACGTGCAATTCCATTTGCTTCCAACGTTTAACTTGAATGTTTTTCTTCCGGCAATTTAACAAAACCTTGTCATTTGCATCTCGCACTTGCCATTTATTCAGACCAATCCAATATGAAACGTTTTCGAATTCAAAAAATCTTATCCATGAGTGTAATGGACTTACTCCATATTGAAGAGTATTAGGCTTAGGCTTAAATATTTCAGCATTTGTGTCCATCGTCAAACAATTTTTTGGAGTTGCACCTAATATTGGACTTGATTGAGTGGAGCTCATCCCAGTTAGAACATTAAAAACCTTGCCGTCAATAGGAGTTAAATTGAGATCAAATGAAACTGTAATATTTCTATTAGCAATTTCGTGAAATATGTACGGTGATAAATTTTGAATTTCTTCCTTCACTCTGTTGTTTTCTTTTAAAATGTGTTCTTTACTTTCCTTGGTGAATTACATTTGTAAAGGTCTACAAAATTTCACTGACAGAGTTTTTGCATTTAGCCACAGAACTCTTCCCAAAGAATCAACCAATTTAATTGGATTGGTCAAATGTTTCTGGCTCCTTCCCTTGAAAGCCGTGTTTGTATAAGCTTTGTCCAGTCGATCCGTCAAACCCATAGCTGGCAATCAAATTGACATCATTCATTTCTGGAAACTGACTAAAAACTTCTTTTTGAAAAGTTATTATACTCTTTGCAGCGGGATTTACCATGTTTTGTAATGAAACTTGGGCCATGGTTTCCGTGACTTCAATGTCAATGGGTCTGCATTGCAACTTAGCTTTATAGACTTTATCATAGCTTGGCAATATATCACAGCCTTGTTTCCGTGTTAAAGTCCTAATGCTGTTGTACTGCCTTTTGGTAAAGGAATTCTCCAGTAAAAATGCTAAAGCTTCATCTTCGGAAACTGGAAGGGGCTTTGGTACGTTATTTGTTTGGGGACGTTTGGCATATTTTCCTTTAAAGTCCAATCATTAATTCTAGTTATTTTACATATTTTAGCAGATATTGCAGCTGCATGAGAAAGCAATCAATATTATGATCTTGAGTAGTGGCGAGTTCGGAAGCTAGTTTGCGCTTCAAACGTGTGCCACCTTCATTATAAGATACGCGTGGTTGTCCTTTTGAATGACTTATCAAATCATCTGTATCAATTTGCAATGTCATATTTCCAGCAAGCCACTTTGAATGTTGCTCTTTAAATCTGGTTATTTTCCTTTGACATTTTGGGAAAAATTTGTTGATGTATGATGTGAAATTTGTTTCATTATAGTTCGTTTCTTCTCCAGCTGTACATTTATAAAAAGCTTTCCAAACAGCTGAATCCAAATCTCAAGCATTTCCCCGTGACTCAATTCGAGCGTGTCAGCAATTTCATCAAATATTTATCAAACGCCCAAAGAGGCGCACAACCAATTAGTTACATTAAGCTAAGCACATATTAATGAACATAAATGCATTATTAGTCCCGAGAAGGAGCTAGAAGAATGCCAACTTTTACTCCACAAAACAAGTGACTTATAGGTTAGGTTTGCCAAAAAAACAACACATAAAAGCAAACAAAAAACAAATCACAACACAAACATTGACTTACATTTAACAATCAACATACCTTTATCGGTGTTTTCCATTTAAAAATAATGTTTATTGACAAAGAAAAAAGGTTTAAAATTTATTACAAAAATCCCGTCTAACAGCTGCAAAAGAACTTCAAAGCAACATAGCATAAAATCAGCTTACTTTATGTGCTTCGGAAAATTACCAAGACTGCACAATTTTTTTTTTTTTTAATTATATTTTTTTCCCTTTGTCTATATTCTATCATAATACTAAGATCTCTTTTCTGTATTTACAAATTTATCTTTTTGATTTTATCCCCCAATTTTGGCAAATCCGGCCACTGTGCATTGCATGAAATGATTTCATGAAATGGGACTAGCATAAACACAGTATAAGATGTGTTTACCCCTGCTCATTTGCTTCTGGGCGGCCAATGAGACAATCCTCAAGCCTGACCTGAAGAAGCTCAACGACAATCGCCTGGATGGTTGGCAGCGGGTCACTCCACTGCAGCAAATCTTCTGGAACCGTTGGCGCGAAGAGTACCTTACTAGATTTCAAGAGCGGTCTAAATGGCGGACTTCCACGCGAAAACTCTGCGTGAACGATGTCGTTCTAATAAAGGACGAGAATCATCCTCCTATGCGTTGACTACTGGCTAGAATGCATTAGACTGCATTAGGAACCATCAGGAGGGCCGTTACTCGGCTATGTCTACTGCCCCTCTTCCAACGGGGGGAGAATGTTCGGGCCAGCATCATCGTAATGTTCTCGTGAAAATTTTTCTGGCCCGGCAAAGAGCAATCAATCGGCTTCTGCTAGCCGCCCATATAAATAAATATTATAAAGTTTAACCAATTAGTTTTTATTTGGTTCAGGACAAAAAATGGGAGCCAAAAAAGCTTGGCATCTCATAAACTCGAAGGGTGCTCCTTTCTTTCTTTTGTTATCTTGAGTTTGTTATTTTCTTCTAGATCTGCAATTTGTCTGTCAGTGTTATCTAAAAAATTGTTGCATTGCTCTTCAAAAGTGTAAAGTTTAACGCACACTACTCTCATTTTCACAATTAAATCTTTTCCCTTTTTTATCATTTGAAAATACGGGTCCATATTATAATAAACTATTAGATCCCAAGATGAGGCGACTAATCCTACGTCTCCCATCGGGTCCAAATATATTGAAGTGGAACTGTTAATTTTTTCAATTGACCGCTTCTCTTTTCCTCTGGAAGCTATGCTTGCATTTGATACTTGGCAAAATAAGATAAGCATTAACATTACTGCCATGAGTCCTAGCTTGGGTATTCGAGGTCTACCGCAAGTACTTCTGGCTTCTTTTGGAGGCGTGTCTGAGTCGTTTTCTTCAAGCACAATTCCAGCTAATGGAAAAACTTTAGTAATAGGTCTTTTTATCGACCCATCTTGATGTTTAATGGTGACTACTCTGACTCTATCGTCCCTACCTTTATGTATTTCTTCTATTTTTCCCAAGCCATCTAGCAGGATGATAGTTTTCATCTTTTATTAAAACTATCTGTCCTTTTTTAATATTCTGCAGTCCTATTTTCCATTTATTTCTTTGTTGAAGAGTGTGTAAATAATCTTCTTTTCATTTAATACAGAACTCTCTCTTAATTTTTTAAATTAATTTCCACCTATCCAGATTTCCAATTCTTTCATCTGACACTGTTTCATTGGGGCCAAATAGTGGCCTTCCAATAATAAAATGACCTGGTGTTAATACATCCAAATCGTCAATATCATTTGAAGCGGTACACAACGGGCGTGAATTCAGTACAGCTTCAATTTGACATTTCCTCATAGGTTAAATTATTGTCCACAATCACTCCTTTTAAGTGATATTTCACCGATTTCACCCCAGCTTCCCAAATACCTCCAAAGTAAGGTCCTGCCAGGGGGGTAAAGTGCCACTCGATGTGTTCTTATATTCATTTCATTTTCATTTTATTTCGTATTATTCCCAGTGCTACCCAGTGGGATGGGTATAATCTTAGCTTCTTTCCATCTTTCAAGGAATGTAGACGTCATTATAGCAGTATTGAATATGTGTGTAATTGGCATTATTATATATGGAAGTATAAGTTTAATAAATTCCGGATTCATATCATCCAGACCAGTTGCGTTAGACTTAATTTTTAGAATACAATCAAGGACATCACTCAAATTCACGCACATAAATTTAAAGTTAGGAAATCTATGATTATCAGGTACAGAGCTTAGTCTTGTATGGTTTGTAATGACAGGTACTGGTGGTTGTGAAAATTTTAAATTTAGTTCTTCCAAGTTATTATATCTGCTTGCGCCACAGATTGCTCTTTCCCTATCCCTATACTTTTTATTGCTTGCCATTTTTGTTTCGAGGTAATTGCTTCATTTAATTTTGATGTATCGTAAGATGTCTTGGCAGCGATAATTCTTTCAGTTACAGTCTGTCTCTCTTCTTGGTATATTTTAAAATGATGGTCAGTCTTGTATCTTTTCCATTTATGAAAAGCTTTGTTTCTTTTGTCGATTCCTTGTTTTATATCGTTAGTGAACCAGGTGTTGACTTTACGGTTGGCAGTTACTCTCCTTAGGGGAACATTCTGATTATAAAGGTAATCAATATTGAATTGAAGCTGATCAAGTTGAGTGTTAACAGATAATTTGTCATATATTGAGTTCCAGTCAAGTAAACTTATGTCAGTGTATAGCTTTGTATAATCAATATTTTTGAAGTCTCTGTAGAATGAAGGAGTGTCAATTTCGTCAAGATGAAAATCATAGGTCATAAATATTAAGTCATGTTTTGAGTATTCAGGTACAGACAATTGATCATATAAGTCAAGTAAAGTGTTACGGGTTTTCGTAAGGTGCGTAGCCACTCTAGAGTTTACCAAGCGCAGTTCCAGTGCTTCCATATTTTCAATCAAGTGACTTTGTCTAAGAATATCACAGTTGAAATCACCAGTCAGGATTATATCAGTATATGTAAGAGATATGTCAGATATTTTGTTTGTCATTTGGGAATAGACAATGTTTTGATTAGGTCGATATATACATCCTAGTAGTAGTTTATTTGAGCTTTCAGTGTCTATTAATTTGACAAAAATATATTCAAGTTCGATTTCAGGGGGCTGTTTGCAGACAATTTTGACAAATATATTTTTTTTGTGTAGATTGCCACCCCACCTGCATGGCCAATACGGTCTGAACGAAACACATTGTAACCACTACAAACAATTAACGAATCACTCAACTCAGGGACAAATCAGGTTTCCGACACACATGTAATATCCATATTAGAATCGGTAAACATATATCTGAACTCTTCAATTTTCTTTGGCAGACTTTGTGCGTTGTAACGAACCGCTTTCTTCCGTCAAGTTCAGCTGGGCTGGCTCAGCGGTCGGCAGGTTGCTGCAACGAATTTGTATGTTGCCCCTACGACAAGCAAGAAATACACGCGAGTCAGGTATTCTACTAGTACTTCGCTTTATTGGTATCTTATGGCTATCTTACGGCTATCTTACGGCTATATCATTCGCTGGGGTATATCGGTGGTACCTCTACCGCCACGACTCCGATGGCGCTCGGGCTAGGGGTTCTGACGCGGCTATCGCTCTGTCCGCCCGCACAACTCCGCACCAATCGGGTGTCCTCGGGGCTCCTTTGGGCAACGGTTGAGGGTTCTGTCTCGGCTACCGCTCTGACCACCACTCACAACTCCGCACTCAGGAAATTGGCTCGGTAACTCTCACCTTTGATCGGGCTCGTGGCCTGTTTGTCGAGATCGTCCTTCCGCTGTCTCCTGTATCTCACTCCTGCGTCACTCTGTTGTATTTCCCTTGGTTTTACTCCGCACTTGATTGTCCCCATCCACTGCCGCCGGCCTCCTCTTATAGGCGCGGTGCGGCCCAGCCTCTGCGCTGCTGCTCGGCCGCAACGGTTAATTCCGGTGGCGTCGGTAGCTTTCCATCGGCCTCCGTTGTGTTCCCACGTCCTCCCCACCGGGACCAGCCTACATGGCCTGCATGGCATGTATGGCCTACATGGGCCCGGCTACATGGCCTACATGGGCCGGCTCACTGTCATCGTTCCCTTCCTCTCGCGGTGTCCGCCTTGTACTCTCTCATAACGGGACCGCCTCGCTCCCGTACGGCGAATTCGCCGTATCCCCTACTAGGGCTTTGTGAGGAATATTAACTCCTCACAGCGTTTATATGACAAATGTGTTGGCCTTAACAGAATTTGCTTTACCAGAATTCTCAGCAACCCATGAATATTAGGATTTATACTTTCTCTGGAATCGCCCTTTTTAAATATTTAAATGCAGTAATACTAAACAACGCATAAACAGTGAAAAACCTACAAACAATTATTTTACATAAAGCTACTAAATTAATAATAATTTTACTTGCTAACGTTTCTGCTTTACTGCTGCTGTTGTCTCCGAATTTTTCATATTTTCGCCGTCAACAAAGGGGACACCGTGAATTCTCAGGTCACAGGCGATGTTGGCGTTTTCCTGCACTGGGAGCTTGTTGTTGAATTTCGCTTCCAGATCGGCGACTCTCTGCGTAACTGATCTAGCCTCGCCAAACTCGTTCTCAAAGAACACCACCTGGTTGCTAAGTGGTTTTATTTGACCTGTTATTGCATCTATTTTTCCGGTTATCAAATTGCATAACCGAGTTTCGCACTCTTCAATTTTATCCGCAATCAAATTCGCTTGCTCCTTAAAACGTCTATCCAGAAGTTGCATAAGACTTTCCGGCACAGAATCGGCTTTTTGTGAGGATTTTAGGTCGGTGTTTTCTCGTACTCGCTTGGTAGCTGGTACCATTTTTCTTTTAAACTTGCACTACTTTCCCGCGCTAGCTGTTGAAATTCAGAGACACTGATACACTGCTTTGCCGATTTTCTATTTTTAATGTGATCTCTGGTACTGTTGTTCTTCTTCACACGCTTTTCACTCTGTAATATTTTTATACCCGGTACTCGAAGAGTAAGGGGGTATATTAGATTTGTGCAAAGAATTTATGTGTGTAACACCCAGAAGGAAGCGTTTCCGACCCCATAAAGTATATATATTCTTGATCAGCATCAATAGCCGAGTCGATATAGCTATGTCTGTCTGTCCGTCCGTCCGTACGTCTGTCCGTCTGTCCGTCTTCATTAGCGCATATAGCTCAAAGACTATTAAAGCTACAGGAACACAATTTTGTATCCAGACTCCTGTCCTATCGCACTGTTACAAGTGTATTTTTAAATTTCGCCCCGCCCCATTCCGCTCACTCAAAGGACGAAAATCTGTGGCATGCACAATTTTAAAGATACGAGAAAACTAAAAACACAGAATCGTAGAGAATGACAATATCTATCAGAGTGTTGGATCAGATCTGGATCAGATCGACTCATAAACATAAACATAGCCACAATGAAGAAAACCATTTCGAAATGCATCGTTCCCTCTCGCTCTCTCTCACACACAGGGTTGGGCGCTGTGCCCATTCGTCCAGATGAGCGCCTAGATCTCAGAGACTATAAGAGCTAGAGCAACCAAACTCTCTATCCATGCTCCTGCGATATCACGTCAGTACAAGTGTATTTCAAAATTTGGCCACGTCCCCTTCCGCCCCCACAAAAGATAAAAATCTACAATTTTGAAGATACGGGAAAACCAAAAACGCAGAATCATAGAAAATGACCATTTCTATCAGAGTATTGAATCTGGATCAGATCGGATCATAAATATGGTCAGAAGGAACAAATGAAATTTCAGTGGCCTTCCAAGCGCAGACTCATTCCCTCTCTCTCTCGCACACAGCCGTGTATGTATATGTAGGAAGTAGATTTAGACATGTAGAAAATACAGATGTAAAAAACGTATGTAAACAGAAATGGAAATAATATATATAAATCTCCGAAAAGGTTGACTTAATTTTTTTTTGTCTTTTTTGGCTAAAACTAAATTTATCCCTTTTGCGAACATGTAATAATGTAACGCGGCTCACAACGTTCCCCCTCGTTTTTTTATTTTTTAATTTTTGCGGTTTTTTTGTCTCCTTTCCACAAACTGAGCAGAATTTGAGTGGCTTTTGAGATGTGGGACGACGACAAGAATTTAATCTTTTTTATTTTACCCACGGCGAAGATTCGCTGTCGCTCGGATGTTCGGATGTTGGTGAGCACCTTTTGTTTTGGTTAACAACAGCTGATCTCTTAATTTTCGCAGGTATCTTTAAAAGATGAATTTATTGGCGGAGCTCGTTATTAACACGTCTGTACTTTTCGGCGTTTGCTTCTGGTCTTTATGGCATAAGATTTTTTTTGTTTACTAGAATCGATTAGAAAATGAAGCATAGCGATAACAAGAAAATGTGAATTAAATTGAAAAGTAAACGAATTGGATGAAAAAGTAAAACGCAAAAGTAAATGGAACCCGGAACCTGCCTGTATATTCCTTATAAGATTTCTGCCTTCGGTTTTTAGAACATCGGATATGGTAAGGTCTAGCGAAGTCTAGCCCTGTATTTGTAAAAGGGTGCGACATTGTTGTACTATGTTTCGGCAGATTTCTCATAAGTTCTTCCATTGTATTCTACCGATACCCAGCACAGGTAATACACTCTTTAAGCTTTTGCTTTAAAAAGTTTCTTAGCCAAAATATCTAATACTTATTAATACAGATTAATTTCAACGCGCAATGTTTCTCTATGTGCGTTATTAATAATTAAAGACGTTAAATGACACTTATTTAAAATCAAGGCAAATTCTGCGCTGGAGTTTTGTAATCTTCCTCCAACTCGCAGTAATACATCTGTATCCATAAACGGATATAAGCCCAATATTTGACTTTTTGTTTCTATTTCCTTTTTATTAATTAGGCTAGCTATTTCAGAACTGAATTAAATAGCTTGTTATTTTTACTATTAATATATTAATATTTTGGCGATCTTCATTTCATTGGCCGTAAAATATGGTGGAAATTCTTTATTATACCCGGTACTCGGAGAGTAAAGGGGTGTATTAGATTGGTTGAAAAAATGGATTTGTGTAACACCCAGAAGAAAGCGTTTCCGACCCCATAAAGTATATATATTCTTGATCAGCATCAATAGCCGGGTCGATATTGCTATGTCTGTCTGTCCGTCCATCTGTCCGTCTTCATTAGCGCCTATAGCTCAGAAACTGTAAAAACTAGAGCAACCTTATTTTGTATCCAGACTCCTGTCTTATCACACTGTTACAAGTGTATTTCAAAATTTCGCCCCGCCCCCTTCCGCCCACTCAAAGGACGAAAATCTGTGGCATGCACAATTTTAAAGATACGAGAAAACTAGAATCATAGAGAGTGACCATATCTATCAGAATGTTGAATCTGGATCAGATCGGATCATAGATATAGCCACAATGAAGAAAACCATTTCGAAATGCATCGTTCCTTCTCACTCTCTCTCACACACCGGGGTGGGCGCTATGCCTGATCGAATTTTTTGAAGCCTAGATCTCAGAGACTATAAGAGCTAGATCAAACCAATTTTCTATCCAAGCTCCTGTGATATCAAACCGAGACGAGTTTGTTTCAAAATTCCGCTCTCTTCCGCCCCCACAAGGGACGAAAATCTGTGGAATCCACAATTTTGAAGATACGGGAAAATTAAAAACACGGAACCATAGAAAAGGACCATATCTATCAGAATGTTTAATCTGGATCAGATCGGATCATTAGTATAGCCAGCAGGAACAAATGAAATTTCAGTGCCCTTCAAAGCGCAGACTCATTCCCTCTCTCTCTCGTACACAGCCGTGTATGTATATGTAGGATGTAGATTTAGACATGTAGAAAATACAGATGTAAAAAAGTATGTAAACAAAAATGGAAACATCTAATATATAAAAATCTCCGAAAAGGTTCGACCTAATTTTTTGTTTAGTTTTTGGCTAAAATTAAATTTGTTGCTTTTGCGAACATGTAATAAATTACAAGCTCACATACATATATACTGACTGAGCCGTAGACGCGACTCCCCCTCGTTTTCTTTTAATTTTTTTCTAAATTATAAAATCGCGGAATAGCTTGTGCCTTAGAATCTCCTAGATCCTTACTTTTTTTGAATGGTATTTTCATCACATACCTTTCATTTTCAGCTCTTTTTGTGGTTTCCAAGAAATGCTTCTCACAAACATCTTCTTCCACGTCAGTACTTTCGCTTTTAATTTCCCAGAAACGCTCCAAGTCCACAACTTCAATTGTTGTCGCCACAATCAATTTATCACCTTTTGACTTGGTGCAACCGTATATAATACATCCTAATTCTGTATTTTGACCAAGTAGTCAATCTATTTTCACTACTCTTTTACAATATGGGCATACAGATCTACCCCAATTACTATATCGACCCTACTTGGTTTATTTAATTTAGGGTCAGCCAACACATAATCTTTCCATTTCGATTTAGCGATCTGTTCGTCGAAGCTGTCATTTGTTTCATAAACATTATAGAATTCCTCAACTTTTTTGTTTAGTCTTTTACTAAAGAATTCAATTTTGGCTTTTCTTAGGTTACACTCCCTTGTTTTAGACTGATCTAACCTCTCCATACTTTCTTTTAAATAGGTTTTTAGATTTCCCACAAATGTATCGATACTATCCGTTATTTTCTCAAGACTCTGGTCAACTTTTGGCTCCATATCTTCTTTCAAAGTTCCAGTCCACTGGTTCTAACTTTGTTTTTTCTATTTTCCCTTTCATCGAAGTTTCAGTAGTAGTTTCATCATAGCTCTTTTCTATGTCCTCTATATTTTTCATTATTTAAAAAAATTGATTTTTCTTGTAGTAGTCATGATCGACTACTCCACATAGCAATAATGCAGTGTTATTTGCTGCAGCCTTTTTTTAAGTTCTCCTAGCCTACAGATTACGTCACTGGTCAATATAACAGCTTCAATACCTTTAACTTCATTTCCTACTATGGCCTGAGCCTCTAGTAGCTTAATGATTTTATCCGACAACATCTTATTAAGTAAATTAGAAGTAAGATCTATACATAAAAAAAAATTGTCTGACTTAACTGAGGACTTCTTCTTCTGCTGGTGCTGCCGCCGCTGCTGTATCTGCTGCTGATTGATGCCTTAGTTGACGCTGCCGGGGATGCTGCTGTTGGTCGCAGCCGTCGTTGTTGATGCCGCTGCTGCTGTTGTTTGCCACTGTTACCGCTGCTGTCTTTGCTGCTACTTGCCGTAGTTAACGCTGCCGTGGATGCTTTTAGTCGCTGTCCTCGTTGTTGACTTTTTTGGTTTTGTTGTGGCTTCTTTTTTTTAACACACACAATATGTTATTTTTTTGTTTTCCTCTCAGTTAGTAGTTTTTATTATTTGTTTTATATTGTTTGGCCGTTTGCGTTTTTGTTTTTTTTTCAGCTGGCCTCCACTTCACCTAGCATTTCCGATGTTGGGGATTTATATATTTTTTTTTTTTTCAATTTTTCTTCGATGTTTTAGGCCTTGAACACGCCACTCGCGTAATATTTTGTTTTACAAGACACAAATATCTTTTTATCTATCAAAAATACTGCCTGTATGCCATGTATTTTTTTTATTAATTGAAACTTACGTTTAATTAATTTTAATTAATTAGCAGTCAAAAACTACCTATTTTATGTACGATCCTCAGTTATATATAGATCAGTTTTGTGTTTAGGTATGTCTGTCTGTCCGTCCGTCCGTCCGTCCGTCTTCATTAGCGCCTATAGCTCAGAGACTGTAAAAGCTAGAGCAACCTTATTTTGTATCCAGACTCCTGTCTTATCACACTGTTACAAGTGTATTTCAAAATTTCGCCCCGCCACCTTCCGCCCACTCAAATGACGAAAATCTGTAGCATGCACAATTTTAAAGATACGAGGAATCTGAAAACGCAGAATCATAGACACTGACCATATCTATCAGAGTGTTGAATCTGGATCAGATCGGATAATAAATATAGCCACAATGAAGAAAACCATTTCGAAATGCATCGTATCGTTCCTTCTCACTCTCTCTCACACACTGGGGTGGGCGCCATGCCTGATCGAAGTTTTTGACGCCTAGATCTCAGAGACTATAAGAGCTAGATCAACCAAACTTTCTATCCAAGCTCTTGTGATACCTAGCCGAGACGAGTTGTTTTTCGAAATTTTGCCACGCCCCCTTCCGCCCCCACAAGAGACGAAAATCTACAATTTTGAAGATACGAGAAAACCAAAAACGCAGAATCATAGAAAATTACCATATCTATCAGAGTGTTGAATCTGGATCAGAAAGGAGCATTAGTATAGCCAGAAGAAACAAATGAAATTTCAGTGGCCTTCCAAGCGCAGACTCATTCCCTCTCTCTCTCTCGCACACAGCCGCGAAAGACAGATGTAAAAAACGTATGTTAACAAAAATGGAAACATCTAATATATAAAAATCTCCAAAAAGGTTCGACATAATTTTTTTCTTTTTTTTTCTAAAATTAAATTGGCCTTTTCGCGAACATATAATATATTAAATATATCGTAAGCTCACATACATATGTATATACTGACTGAGTACCGGGTATAAAGTAGAGCCACGGCCTTAGACGCGGCTCACAACGTTCCCCCCCGTTTGAATATTGGTTTTATTTCATATATCATGTGATGATGTAATATTGGCGGCTTAGAGGTTAAATTGCAACGTGGGTTCTATGAATAGCGGTGGGTCTATATGCGGCGGTATAACCATATGCGTTCGTTTGGTTTCAACTAAAATTTCCTACTAATTAAACTCCACGAAAGAAAGTCGAGCAAAAGGGAATTGAAAGATCATGCGATGCGACGGTCCAATGCAAAAACGGTTCGCATCGATCTATGCATTTGCAGATGCGTGTTTTGGCTGTGTGAGAGCGTTACAGTTACAGGTTTTGGACATAAGCAATAACAACACAACTGTGCACGTAAAAATAGGTGCTTAAGCGGGACAATGAAATGATGAGCATGTGATTAGGGCAAGTTACAATATGAATGAATATTAACTATCGACGACTAAAGCTAAGCGGCTAATTTCTGAACATACCGGCCCTTCTGAACTACTGTTCAGTTCAAGGGAAGCACAGAAATTTCGGTGATAGGTCTCTTGTGCAATACTCGTGCAGTTTTTACAGTGACCACTCGAACCCTCTCGGTTGATTCGGCTCATTCAGCACCACAAGCGTTTCCACTATTAGTTTGTTGATCTCCTGTTGCCACTTCGTGCGCGACTGGAAGGAAGCAAGACATTCTAAATTCCACCGTTTCTAGAACCCTTGAACTTTAGCTAACTGTTGTCTCCAACACTGCAGTCTGTTAATGTTGACGTCAAGGAAAGACGGCTTTGGCACCGACATGGTGCCATGGTAAGGGGATTCAAACTGTGATCGATGGGCGCATACAGTGGCCGAGTGTTGAGAAAGCTGCTACCAAATACCTTCATAATGCGGGGCATGCGGCGGAATGAAGTGCTAGTTGATTTCTTGACTAGAGAGAAAACTCTCGATTTCCTCTTCTTGATTTTTTCATTAGTTCTATTCTTGCTTTATGAAATATTATGCCATTGTTTGAGTATTAATCGTCCAGACCAAAATCGCTTGAAAGCGGCGATGAATGCAGGAGTTTTCAATTTTTCTTCGATGTTTTAGGCCTTGAACACGCCACTCGCGTAATATTTTGTTTTACAAGACACAAATATTTTTTTATCTATCAAAAATACTGCCTGTATGCCATGTATTTTTTTTATTAATTGAAACTTACGTTTAATTAATTTTAATTAATTAGCAGTCAAAAACTACCTATTTTATGTACGATCCTCAGTTATATATAGATCAGTTTTGTGTTTAGGTATGTCTGTCTGTCCGTCCGTCCGTCCGTCCGTCTTCATTAGCGCCTATAGCTCAGAGACTGTAAAAGCTAGAGCAACCTTATTTTGTATCCAGACTCCTGTCTTATCACACTGTTACAAGTGTATTTCAAAATTTCGCCCCGCCACCTTCCGCCCACTCAAATGACGAAAATCTGTAGCATGCACAATTTTAAAGATACGAGGAATCTGAAAACGCAGAATCATAGACACTGACCATATCTATCAGAGTGTTGAATCTGGATCAGATCGGATAATAAATATAGCCACAATGAAGAAAACCATTTCGAAATGCATCGTATCGTTCCTTCTCACTCTCTCTCACACACTGGGGTGGGCGCCATGCCTGATCGAAGTTTTTGACGCCTAGATCTCAGAGACTATAAGAGCTAGATCAACCAAACTTTCTATCCAAGCTCTTGTGATACCTAGCCGAGACGAGTTGTTTTTCGAAATTTTGCCACGCCCCCTTCCGCCCCCACAAGAGACGAAAATCTACAATTTTGAAGATACGAGAAAACCAAAAACGCAGAATCATAGAAAATTACCATATCTATCAGAGTGTTGAATCTGGATCAGAAAGGAGCATTAGTATAGCCAGAAGAAACAAATGAAATTTCAGTGGCCTTCCAAGCGCAGACTCATTCCCTCTCTCTCTCTCGCACACAGCCGCGAAAGACAGATGTAAAAAACGTATGTTAACAAAAATGGAAACATCTAATATATAAAAATCTCCAAAAAGGTTCGACATAATTTTTTTCTTTTTTTTTCTAAAATTAAATTGGCCTTTTCGCGAACATATAATATATTAAATATATCGTAAGCTCACATACATATGTATATACTGACTGAGTACCGGGTTTAAAGTAGAGCCACGGCCTTAGACGCGGCTCACAACGTTCCCCCCCGTTTGAATATTGGTTTTATTTCATATATCATGTGATGATATATCATGTGATGATGGCGGCTTAGAGGTTAAATTGCAACGTGGGTTCTATGAATAGCGGTGGGTCTATATGCGGCGGTATAACCATATGCGTTCGTTTGGTTTCAACTAAAATTTCCTACTAATTAAACTCCACGAAAGAAAGTCGAGCAAAAGGGAATTGAAAGATCATGCGATGCGACGGTCCAATGCAAAAACGGTTCGCATCGATCTATGCATTTGCAGATGCGTGTTTTGGCTGTGTGAGAGCGTTACAGTTACAGGTTTTGGACATAAGCAATAACAACACAACTGTGCACGTAAAAATAGGTGCTTAAGCGGGACAATGAAATGATGAGCATGTGATTAGGGCAAGTTACAATATGAATGAATATTAACTATCGACGACTAAAGCTAAGCGGCTAATTTCTGAACATACCGGCCCTTCTGAACTACTGTTCAGTTCAAGGGAAGCACAGAAATTTCGGTGATAGGTCTCTTGTGCAATACTCGTGCAGTTTTTACAGTGACCACTCGAACCCTCTCGGTTGATTCGGCTCATTCAGCACCACAAGCGTTTCCACTATTAGTTTGTTGATCTCCTGTTGCCACTTCGTGCGCGACTGGAAGGAAGCAAGACATTCTAAATTCCACCGTTTCTAGAACCCTTGAACTTTAGCTAACTGTTGTCTCCAACACTGCAGTCTGTTAATGTTGACGTCAAAGAAAGACGGCTTTGGCACCGACATGGTGCCATGGTAAGGGGATTCAAACTGTGATCGATGGGCGCATACAGTGGCCGAGTGTTGAGAAAGCTGCTACCAAATACCTTCATAATGCGGGGCATGCGGCGGAATGAAGTGCTAGTTGATTTCTTGACTAGAGAGAAAACTCTCGATTTCCTCTTCTTGATTTTTTCATTAGTTCTATTCTTGCTTTATGAAATATTATGCCATTGTTTGAGTATTAATCGTCCAGACCAAAATCGCTTGAAAGCGGCGATGAATGCAGGAGTTGTCAAATTACTGACGAGCTCAATATGAATTGCGATAACAGGCGATAACAGGCGGTTCTTGCAACGAATACGATGTATGTGGCTTAACCAGTAACTAAGTGTCTGCAAGAGTTGTGACCAAAAGGAAGCCTTGTTGATCAGACATGAAAGATCACTTTCTTCATTGGAAATTAACTTAAGGCATGACCTTTACTTTAATGCGCGCAGCTTCTTAAGTCGACAGGGTGAACTTTGCCCCAGAAGGGGGGCCGCGTAAGACGTGATTTGAAAAGCTATTGTGATTGGCAGAAAATCCATACACTCGGCATATGCTTGTTTGAGTGCAGGAAACTTTCGATATTTCCATTCGAGAAAAGAGAAGCTGAGGGTTTAAGGCTTGTGGCAATGTGGACCCCATGGCGGAACAGAATGCTTGAATGGATATTGAACGATGTACACGCTTTCGTCTCTGCGTGTATGCGTATAAACGAAGTGTTGCTCAGCTGGATAACTAGCGTCACTGGTAGCGTTACTTGGTTGAACTCGTTCCATACCTATGAACGATCGAACTAAGGTATCCAGATAATCGTGAGCGTGATGTGCCAGTGCGTGGGTATAAGCATCACTACAGATGGTAGCTGCCTGTAATGACCCAACTAAAATTAGTATGAAGTGCAATAAGCGGCTGATATGAATTTTTATAATTATACCCGGTACTCGAAGAGTAAAGGGGTATATTAGATTTGTGCAAAAAATTAATGTGTGTAACACCCAGAAGGAAGCGTTTCCGACCCCATAAAGTATATATATTCTTGATCAGCATCAATAGCCGAGTCGATATAGCTATGTCTGTCTGTCCGTCCGTCCGTACGTCTGTCCGTCTGTCCGTCTTCATTAGCGCATATAGCTCAAAGACTATTAAAGCTACAGGAACAAAATTTCAGTGGCCTTCCAAGCGCAGACTCATTCCCTCTCTCTCTCGCACACAGCCGTGTATGTATATGTAGGAAGTAGATTTAGACATGTAGAAAATACAGATGTAAAAAACGTATGTAAACAGAAATGGAAATAATATATATAAATCTCCGAAAAGGTTGACTTAATTTTTTTTTGTCTTTTTTGGCTAAAACTAAATTTATCCCTTTTGCGAACATGTAATAATGTAACGCGGCTCACAACGTTCCCCCTCGTTTTTTTATTTTTTAATTATTGCGGTTTTTTTGTCTCCTTTCCACAAACTGAGCAGAATTTGAGTGGCTTTTGAGATGTGGGACGACGACAAGAATTTAATCTTTTTTATTTTACCCACGGCGAAGATTCGCTGTCGCTCGGATGTTCGGATGTTGGTGAGCACCTTTTGTTTTGGTTAACAACAGCTGATCTCTTAATTTTCGCAGGTATCTTTAAAAGATGAATTTATTGGCGGAGCTCGTTATTAACACGTCTGTACTTTTCGGCGTTTGCTTCTGGTCTTTATGGCATAAGATTTTTTTTGTTTACTAGAATCGATTAGAAAATGAAGCATAGCGATAACAAGAAAATGTGAATTAAATTGAAAAGTAAACGAATTGGATGAAAAAGTAAAACGCAAAAGTAAATGGAACCCGGAACCTGCCTGTATATTCCTTATAAGATTTCTGCCTTCGGTTTTTAGAACATCGGATATGGTAAGGTCTAGCGAAGTCTAGCCCTGTATTTGTAAAAGGGTGCGACATTGTTGTACTATGTTTCGGCAGATTTCTCATAAGTTCTTCCATTGTATTCTACCGATACCCAGCACAGGTAATACACTCTTTAAGCTTTTGCTTTAAAAAGTTTCTTAGCCAAAATATTTAATACTTATTAATACAGATTAATTTCAACGCGCAATGTTTCTCTATGTGCGTTATTAATAATTAAAGACGTTAAATGACACTTATTTAAAATCAAGGCAAATTCTGCGCTGGAGTTTTGTAATCTTCCTCCAACTCGCAGTAATACATCTGTATCCATAAACGGATATAAGCCCAATATTTGACTTTTTGTTTCTATTTCCTTTTTATTAATTAGGCTAGCTATTTCAGAACTGAATTAAATAGCTTGTTATTTTTACTATTAATATATTAATATTTTGGCGATCTTCATTTCATTGGCCGTAAAATATGGTGGAAATTCTTTATTATACCCGGTACTCGGAGAGTAAAGGGGTGTATTAGATTGGTTGAAAAAATGGATTTGTGTAACACCCAGAAGAAAGCGTTTCCGACCCCATAAAGTATATATATTCTTGATCAGCATCAATAGCCGAGTCGATATTGCTATGTCTGTCTGTCCGTCCATCTGTCCGTCTTCATTAGCGCCTATAGCTCAGAAACTGTAAAAACTAGAGCAACCTTATTTTGTATCCAGACTCCTGTCTTATCACACTGTTACAAGTGTATTTCAAAATTTCGCCCCGCCCCCTTCCGCCCACTCAAAGGACGAAAATCTGTGGCATGCACAATTTTAAAGATACGAGAAAACTAGAATCATAGAGAGTGACCATATCTATCAGAATGTTGAATCTGGATCAGATCGGATCATAGATATAGCCACAATGAAGAAAACCATTTCGAAATGCATCGTTCCTTCTCACTCTCTCTCACACACCGGGGTGGGCGCTATGCCTGATCGAATTTTTTGAAGCCTAGATCTCAGAGACTATAAGAGCTAGATCAAACCAATTTTCTATCCAAGCTCCTGTGATATCAAACCGAGACGAGTTTGTTTCAAAATTCCGCTCTCTTCCGCCCCCACAAGGGACGAAAATCTGTGGAATCCACAATTTTGAAGATACGGGAAAATTAAAAACACGGAACCATAGAAAAGGACCATATCTATCAGAATGTTTAATCTGGATCAGATCGGATCATTAGTATAGCCAGCAGGAACAAATGAAATTTCAGTGCCCTTCAAAGCGCAGACTCATTCCCTCTCTCTCTCGTACTCTCGTCCGTCTGTCCGTCTGTCCGTCTTCATTAGCGCCTATAGCTCAAAGACCATAAAAGCTAGAGGAACACTATTTTGTATCCAGACTCCTGTCCTATCGCATTGTTACAAGTGTATTTCAAAATTTCGCCCCGCCCCCTTCCGCCCACTCCAAGGACGAAAATTTGTGGCATGCACAATTATAAAGATACGAGAAAACTAAAAAGGCAGAATCACAGAGAATGAGCATATCTATCAGATTGTAGAATCTGGATCAGATCGGATAATAAATATAGCCACAATGAAGAAAACCATTTCGAAATGCATCGTTCCCTCTCGCTCTCTCTCACACACAGGGGTAGGCGCTATGCCTGATCGAATTTTTTGACGCCTAGTTCTCAGAGACTATAAGAGCTAGAACCACCAAACTTTCTATCCAAGCTCCTGTGATATCAAACCGAGACGAGTCTGTTTTAAAATTCGGCCACGCCCCCTTCCGCCCCCACAAAAGATGAAAATCTACAATTTTGAAGATACGGGAAAACCAAAAACGCAGAATCATAGAAAATGACTATATCTATCAGAGTATTGAATTTGGATCAGATCGGATCATAAATATAGTCAGAAGGAACAAATGAAATTTCAGTGACCTCCCAAGCGCAGACTGATTCCCTCTCTCTCTCGCACACAGCCGTGTATGTATATGTAGGAAGTAGATAAAAACATGTAGAAATGGCAGATGTAAAAAATGTATGTAAACAAATATGGAAACATCTAATAGATCAAAATCTCCGAAAAGATTCGACTTAAATTGTTTTTTTTTTGGCTAAAATTAAATTTTTTCCTTTTGCGAACATGTAATAAATTACAACAACCTCACATACAGACGCGGCGCGGCGCAGACGCGGCTCATAACGTTCCCCCTCGTTTTTTATTGAAAACAGTTAAAAATACGATTAATACCTGTAACTTAAAAACGTGACTTAATGGAGAGAAATGGAGATCAAATTTGAAATCAGTGACCTCAAACTAGTATCAAACTTCAATAAGTTTTCAATCAATACACAAATGGTTCAATTTTGTTGCCTTGTGTTATCCATAATAATTATGTTGAGGCAAAAGAGTTTAACATAAAAAAAACGAGAGGGAACGTTGTGAGCCGCGTCTACGGCCGCGCCTCTACTTTATACACGGTACTCAGTCAGTATATATGTATGTGAGCTAACGATATACATACATATGTAATTCATTACATGTTCGCAAAAGGGAAAAATTGATCTTTAGCCAAAAAAAAAAAAAAATTAAGCCGAACCCTTTCCATTTTTGTTTGCATTTGTTTTTTACATCTGTCTTCTCTACATTTCCATATCTACATACATACGTCTTTACTACGACTCGTCTTTACTACGCGCTTGGAAGGCGTTGCGTGGCCACTGAAATTTTATTTGTTCTTTCTGGCTATAATATCATCCGACCTGATCCAGATTCCGCAATCTGATAAATATGATCATTCTCTATTATTGTGTTTTTGGTTTTCTCGTATCTTAAAAATTGTGGATTTTCGTCCTTAGTGGGGGCGGAAGGGGGCGTGGAAAAATTTTTGAAATACACTTGTACTGAAGTTATATCACAGGAGCATGGATAGAAAGTTTGGTTGCTCTAGCTCTTATAGTCTCTGAGATCTAGGCGCTCATCTGGACGAATGGTCACAGCAGACGGGGTCGCGTGTGAGAGAGAGCGAGAGGTAACGATGCCTTACGAAATGGTTTTCTTCATTGTGGATCCAGATTCAACACTCCGATAGATATGATCATTCTCTATGATTCTGCCTTTTTAGTTTTCTCGTATCTTTATCTCGTATCGTAAATTGTGCATGCCACAGATTTTCGTCCTTGGAGTGGGCGGAAGGGGGCGGGGCGAAAATTGTAAATACACTTGTAACAGTGTGATAGGACAGGAGTCTGGATACAAAATTGTGTTCCTCTAGCTTTTATAGTCTTTGAGCTATAGGCGCTAATGAAGACGGACAGACGGACGGACGGACGGACAGACAGACATAGCTATATCGACTCGGCTATTGATGCTGATCACGAATATATATACTTTATGAGGTCGGAAACGCTTCCTTCTGGGTGTTACACACATCCATTTTTTAAACAAATCTAATATACCCCTTTACTCCTCGAGTACCGGGTATAATAATTATTAAACCAGGCAAAAAAAATCGAAATTTTGGTAGCTTTAGCTTGCCGTCTAGAAAATATTCAGGTTTCAAATTCGAAACTGATAATTTTTGTAGCTATTTGTATTACTTTAAAAATTAAAAACTTAAACTTAAAAAAAGTCGAAAAAAAAATATTTCTTGTGTTATATTTTACTAACGGCCGGCCCTGCCACGTTTCGCGGTGGCGCTCATTGTGGTTGCAAGGATAAGAAATGAGGATAGCTCAATTCATTGTTTCGTCGATTGAGAATAATATCTCGAGTTTGGAACTGATCTCCGACTATAAAAATTGCCTCTTCGCTTACTACGGACAAGATTTAAAACAAAAATAAAAATTTCAATTTTTTCGCGAGTGTTGGTTTTTTTAACATTTTCTTTCGTAAAAACCTTCTTGCGGCAAATACGAACACCTGAAAAACTTGACCCAAATCGGCCCAGCCGTTTTCAAGTGACGTAATACTGTACATTTTTCATTAATTTTTGTACATATATTTATATTAAAAAAAAATAATATAAGACGTAGAGATAAGATTGAAGATTTTCATTAACTTGACGATATCAAATATAGGCATACATACCTATCACCAGGGCGTAGACTTGAGCCACACTTTGCACAACTAAAGCACCTTAGATGAAATACACAGTTTATTATTTGTTTTTGTTGACTTTGTATATCGATATTATTTATTCCAGTAAGCGCTTTTGCTACCAATTCACTTGGGGGAATGGTTTCGCCACATCCGGAACATACTCCAGAGCATCCGAACATACTGTAAAAAATAATTAAAGTAGCACATTTACAAAACAAAAGTACAAAACATTCACAGTACAAAAGATATACTAAAACAACAAACCTCTAAAAGAGATAAAGGTCGTAGTAGCAATAATTTCAGAATGCAATCGGCCATAGCAATTGTTTTTCTTTTTCCTCCAGTTGGAAAACGTTGATACATAGGCTGCTATTTAAGTTTCTGGCCTAACTATTAAAAAAAACGAACTTTGGTGGTTAAAAATAGTTTTATTGGATTTACAAGTATTTTTGTAGAAAATAAATACTAATTTTCAAACTTGTTAACCTATTTTCTTTAAAAGAAGACTTAATCAGCATCTTTTGCGTCGAAAAACCTTGAGAACTTAATCTTTTGTATAGCTGGATCTTTTCTCTATCGTAAAAGTCTTGACATTATCAGTTGACCAGTTCTACAACAAACATTTAACTAGTCGCAAATTGAGATGGTTCGTTGCGACATTTTTTTTGGCATTTGGCTCGCTTTAAAACACCCATACCAGCGATAAGTGTTTTTTTTTTGGCTCAAATTGATATATGTGTTTCGGGGTCAAATTGATATATCCAAGATCAGTAACCTGTGTAGATGGTATATACTGCTTTTTAAGAAACTTGTTCGTATCATTTGACCATTTTCTTGAACCAAACGATACGAGCCACACTTTTTTACAGATTTTAAAATTATGTGGCATCCACCACGAACACACCTTTTTGACCACGAGGTGATTATGGACAATTTTATTGATACATACAGGGGTGCCCAAAAGTATTCGAGCAACTTTTTTTTTTTCTCATTTTGCACTTTAGCGGCATTTTTTGTTGTGATTGTAGGTCTGATGCGCAAAAGCAGCACACCGTTAGAAAGCTTGGTCTGTCTAGAAGCATATGAAAGAAGAATTGATGAAGATAACGGATTATACGACAAAACCAAAGCAAACGAAAAATTGCTTATCCCTTTTCAAAATTATTTGAGCACATTTTATGCGTGTCAAAATTATTTGGGTTAAACGTTAAGTTGATTTTTTATTGTTTTATGAGCAACTTCAAAGAAAGGCTGGCGAAAATCCTCTAGCTGAACCCTTCACAAGGGTGCCGGCTGGGCAATGGGCACTGCATTATCACGGACGAGGGTAATGCAGTGTCTAGCTAAGGCAATGGCCAGGTGTCTCCTCGACCTTGAGTCAGGAGCGCAGGGTCAGGGCCATGGCTAGAGGTGCCTGGCGGATAGGCCTAAAACGCTAGGGGGTGGTCCCCCCGAAAAACATTAACCACTATCGACCGTCGGGCCACATGGAAGGCGAAGGAGATCAAACACGGGCTGGGATGTCAGCCCAAACGTCGGTGGGAAGCGTGACTGCTACCGCCGGCGGGCACGGGGAAGAGCAATCCTCTCTGCGGTCACACCTCTGACGTGGCGGGAGCAGGCCAAGTCAGCTGCAAAGCTACTGCCAACATCACACTCAATCACTCCAAGCTGAGCCGCACGGATGCCGTTGTCGATACAGACACGGATCTGGAGAGCGTGCTGTCAATCAGCAAGACGGAGGAAGAAAGCCTTCTCCGCTCGCCGGAACCAGCTACCAGCTCCCTGCGCAGGGAAGGGCCGAAGCGTTCCAGGGAGGGGATGAAGGCCAAAGCAAAGTACAAGGTGGCCCTCAAGACACTAAGCCGGCGTTGAAGACCGGGCGTTGAAGCTACTACAACGCCAGAACCCAGATGTTCCCTCAAGCAACTGGAAAGTACTATATACTGGGAGCCCACTACCCAACGAGGGGGGCCAGTAAGTAATACTTCAGATCAACAAGGAGGCTGAAGACCTCCTGTACCCCAGGTTCGGGAAGATGGCGTGGAGAATGGGCAGGGGGCCTGCCCTTAAAAAACGCCACCCCGGAGATCAAGACACGCACACCCTGCAGGCAGGTGAGGTGGAGAAATACTTTGGTCTGGAGATCATCGTGGAGGCCGCCCAAGGGTTAGTGCTAAGTCACTCGGGAGACTCGGAGGACGGAGACCTGACGTTGGTAGTCAACCCGTCGAGTGCAGTTAGCCAGCCACCAATGACACTGGATGTGCTGCAGCTCAACTTGCATAAAAGTAAGATCGCGTCAGCGGAGTCTTAGTCCAGGAGCCCTGGATTACGTCAGGCAACTCAGTGGCCGGACTAAGTTCCTCAAATTATACTTGCTCCACTCAACACCGGTAAGCAGGAACAGAACCGTCGTACTCGTATGGAAGGGAATCCACGCTCACCTTATGTCTCATTACAGCACGGACGACCTGACAGTAGTAATGTTAGAAAGTGAGGAGAAGCACCTTTTGGTAGCATCCTGCTACATGGCACACGAATGGCCCGCGCCACCTGACGAACTACGGAACCTGGTGGAAGAAGCCAACTCCAAAGACTACCAACTTTTCATTGGTACGGACGCCAATGCCCACCACAGTGTGTGGGGAAGCCCCGATATCAACAACCGTGGTGAGTCACTCTTAGACTTTATTTTATCAACTAACATAGATGTGGCAAACGTGGGAAGGAATTCACCTATGTAGGTCCCACCTCGTCAAACGTGCTAGATCTAACCCTCTCTACAGGAAAGAGTACCTTAGTATCTGGCTGGAGGGTCCTAGACAGACCATCCTTCTCAGATCATAGGTACATTCAGTAAAAGTGCGAATTCGAACACACTCCGAAGGTAACAGTCTACAGTAACACCCGGAACACAAACTGGGAAAGGTTCAAAAAGACAGTTACCTCGAAGCTCGTGAACCCTGGTGCAGTGATATCCGTGGAAGACATAGAAAAGTCTCTGAAGACTCTATCCAAGGTTATACTAGATGCCTACTACACATCATTCCCACCCTCAAGAACAAAGAAGAGGACCAAGCCACCCTGGTGGAGCCGGGCCCTCTCTCTACAAAGAAATAATCTCAGGGAATTCTTCAAGCTTGCCAAACAAGCGAATGAAGAGATCATCAACGAGGAATACAAGATCCTACTCAGAAACTACAAGAAGGAAATACGTAAGGCACAACGTAGCTCGTGGAGGAATTTCTGCGCCAGCATTGAGAAAGTGCCGGAAACAGCAAGACTCAGGAAGCTGCTCTCAAAGCAGCCCACCATACAGAGTCAGCTCAAGTTGAATAACGGACAGTGGTCAGAGAGCAGCGTAGAAGCCCTGACAGCACTAATGGAGGCTCACTTCCCAGGATGCACTGAAGTCACTGATGCTGAAACGCAACAGGACCTAGCAACCGAAGAACAGAACCCCCCAACAGATCTCATAACCCACACAAAAATCCAAAAATCCAAAGGCCATAGATTCCTTTACGAGCACAAAAGCACCTGGACTGGACGGAATATTCCCAGCCACGCTGCAGAAGACCAAAGAGGTGACCACCCCATGGCTTTCCAGAATATACTCGGCATGTGTAAGTACAGGCTATATCCCAATCCAATGGACGACCTCTAGAGTTGTCTTCCTCCCAAAGGCAGGAAAGTGCAGCCATGTTAGTCCCAAGGATTATAGACCGATAAGCCTCACCTCATTTCTAGAACTGATTCTAGGAGTCTGATGTCTACTAGCCAGCATGCTTACACCAAAGGGAAATCGGTGGAGACAGCACTACATTCGTTAGTAGCTACCGTCGAGAAAGCTCTCAATAACAAAAAATATGCACTAGGAGTATTTGTAGATATATCCGGAGCATTTCATAACGTGGCTACGAACGCAATAATGGATCGCCTAGAAGCGACCAACATACACCCAGCTATCAACCATTGGATAAAGAACCTCCTGAGTTGTAGACGGGTGCAATCAGAGTGGGGCACCGCTTCCATGGTAAAGGGAGCACACAGAGGCACACCTCAAGGTGGAGTCCTGTCACCCCTCCTGTGGAATCTGGTGGTCGACGACCTTATTAAGAGATTCGAGAGGAAGGCCCCTAAAATAACAGCCTATGCGAATGACATAGGCATAATTATTACGGGCGTCTGTCCGCGGATGGAGTTGGATTCAGTATCAACGCGGACAAAACGGACCTCATCCTTTTTACAAAGAGGTACAAGGTACGGACATGGACCCCCCCGAAAATCTACCGAACAAGGCTAACCCCAAAAACACAGGTCAAATTCCTCGGCACAGTACTGGACAGCAAACTAGAATGGAAACCCAATGTAATGGAAACCCCCTGGAATGAAGAAGGCCACCATAGCGCTTTATGCATTCAAGAAGATGCTTAGCAGCACATGGGGCCTGTCTCCTGCTCTAATGCACTGGATTTACATCTCGGTTGTGCGACCAACTCTGCTGTATGGAGTCCTAGTGTGGTGGAAAGCCACCGAAAAGAAAACATATCACAAGCTCATGGAAAGAACTCAGCGTTAGGCTCTGCTCTGCATTACAGGGGCGCTGAGATCAACCCCAACAATGTCACTCGAAATCATACTAGGAATTGATCTCCTGGACATCCACGCTCGTCTGACTGTAGGAAAAGGCAGCGCAGCGCCTAATTGCATCAGTTAATATGTCGCCACAAGGATTCGGGCACAGTTCAATCGGAAGGGGCATGATCAGTTCTACTGATTACATGACCCCCTAAACTTGCCTCGATGTTAAAACAAACACACTTATGGGACCCGAAGACTGGAAAACAGGACGGGACCAGACTCAACACCTCAACATATATACAGACGCCTCCAAAATGGACGGAGAAGTAGGAGCGGGCCTATACTGCACAGACCCAGAAATAAAATCGTCATATAAGCTACTGGACCGATGCAGCATATTCCAGGCGGAAGTCTTCGCTATCAATAAAGCTGCAGAGGTCGCTCAACAGACCGAACGAGCGCATAACGTTGTCAATCTATTCGTTGACAGCCAAGCGGCGATAAGATCCATGCAGTCGTCCGCGGTTAGTTCCAGAAATGTCCTGGCAAGCAGGAAGGCACAGGACACACTAAGCACGACCAAGTCAGTGCGGATCTATTGGGTTCCCAGTCACCAGGGCATCGAAGAGAACGAAGCGGCGGACATTCTGGCAAAGGAGGGCGTCGGGCTGGCAAACGATAGAATCGAAGACGTGCCTGTCTCCCTAAGGACGCCACAAAGCGACCTGGAGAAACAGGCCGGACTGCAGACCGAAAGCAGGTGGAGAAATACCACCTCCTGCAGAAACTCGAGAACCATGTGCAAGGAGCGCAACGGAAAACTCAGTCACTATCTACTGCACCTACCACGGAAGGACTGCAGACTGCTAGTGGGAATACTCACAGGTCACTGTCTGTCTGCGGCGTATGCAGCCAAGGTCGGCATCACCAGTACAGACAGCTGCAGGTAATGCGACGAACCCGGGGCTTTTGAAACCCTTTAACATCTCATATGCAACTGTCCGGCTCTCTCACGGGCAAGGAGTAGACACCTAGGCGCACCGGTGCTGTCATCAATGGAAGACGCCTTCAGGAGGACGCCAAGGGAACTCCTTGTTTTCGCGAAAAATATCTCGATTCTCGAGGACTTCCAAACCTCGACACCACCCCCGTAAAGGTCCATACACCCCATCCGGATAACTAAGGGCCATACTGTCCTATGAAAGGCCCCGCTGAGGGCCGTCCGGGTTAACCTAACCTAACCAAACTTCAAAGAAAATTTTGTTTATTACAATAAAATACATATTTTAAGAGAACTAGAACTTAACTAGAAATGTGTAACATCGCCTTTGACATCGATAACTTGCTGCAGTCGTGCAGGAATAGAATTAACGAGATTACGCGCAAATTCAACGGTCAATGTTGACCAAATGTTTTGAATTTCGTTTATGGCACCCTCGCGATTCCGATTTGGATCAATGGTCCGATGATACTTTATAAAAGCCCACACATTTTCAATAATATTAAGTTCTGGGCTCTGTGGTGGCCATGGCAGCACAGCCTGACCTGCGCCCCTTAAGAATTCGGTTGGTATCCATCCTTTGTGACATGACGCATTGTCTTGTTGTAGTATCCAGTCGGTTGTTGAAAACAGTCGGTTGCCAGAAGGAAAGGCATGGTCATTTAAAATGTGGGTATAACCCCTTGGTTTTAAAGTCCCTTCGATTGGTGTAAGGTCTCCGAACCCGTAGTAGCAGACACATCCCCAAAACATTACAGTACCTCTGTAGTATGCATGCATAGGCAATACCCACTGTACCAAGAGTACTTAAGTACAACACACTGTAACACTTTGTTGCAGTGTTTATGTAATCATAAACAACCGGGAATATCTTGAGTGCGACGGTAATACGATCGCACCAATATGCCTCGCGGACAAGATGCAACGTCGGCGTATTTCACGCAACCGACGGCACCCAAACATGATCCGTTTGAATGCGCATGAATGCCCCTCGCGCCCCCCGCTATCAGCAGCGCTGTGCATATATACATATATATTAAATACATAAATGCGGCCGCTCCGCTGCCGGCGCTCCTGGCAGCGTAGCTACGCTGCCCTAAGCTAAGTAGAATTTAAGAAATATACTGTAAAGCGTTCAATAAAGAGAATTCAACTAAGACGGATGTCTTTGAATTCATATTAGTAAGTTCCACCTACTACACCTCCTCCAAATTTGTTGAAGGTCTGGATTATGTCAACAATCTTCCGGACCACGTACGTTTTTATGTTAATTTCTTTCATACTGCGATAGATAGTGCTACTGCTAACTTTCTTGCCAATTAAATTTTCTGATGCCGCTGCGACTTTTACAGGACTTATTGATGGATCAATGCTACTTTTGCACTGCCCAAATAATTTTGACACGCATAAAATATGTTCAAATAATTTTGAAAAGAGATAAGCAATTTTTCTTTTGATTTGGTTTTGTCGTATGTTCCGTTATCTTTATCAATTCTTCTTTCATATGCTTCTAGACAGACCAAGCTTTCTAATGGTGTGATGCTTTTGCGCATCAGACCTACCATCACAACAACAAATGCCGCTAAAGTGCAATATGAGAAAAAAAATATGTTGCTCAAATACTTTTGGGCACCCCTGTATGCCCAAGAATGCATATCTCGATCTTGCTCAATTACTTCTCTCACAGCACTGATGTTTTGTGCAAAACATTACGCAAAAGCTATACCGAGGCTATATATATACGAGGTCTATAATATTCAGATCAGGAGAATACAAAATTCAATTTGTTCTTTAATCCACTTCTTCTCCAGTTGAAATTACCATTATAGTGTCCCAACTATGTTGGGAAATTGAGGAAAGACTTTTTGGTAGAAAATGGACATGATATGAGAGATGGCACCCCACACCACTATGTCCCCCTTACAACTACGGTGAAGAATTAAAATTGATTCTTCCTTTCATATTTCATGAGGCAGACGAAAATTCTGTGTTTGAAACCTTCACGAGAGTGCCGGCGCTGCCTTCTTTATACATATTTTTATTTTAACCCAACCTCGAATTTCGTTCACTTTTTCAAAGTTGAGGTTGGGTACAAATAAAATGATGTATAGAGTAGGCTAAATTGCCGTGGTGACCCTATTACCACGGCAATTTAGCCTACTCTTTACATAATTTATTTATCTTAATGGATCAATAAGTTAAATTACGTTTTTTAAAGTAAAAAATCTTTCGTTTTGTGGAAGCGGTAGCGCCATCTTATGAGATTTAAAAAGTAAAAAATGTTGTGAAAGTTTATTGATTTTGATTATATTTGTTTATTTAAGGCCTAAAATGTACGAGAATCATGTCCACACATACAGTTAAATCTCAAACTCATCCTTAATAATACGCTTTTTCTGGTTTTTGAAAGAGAGCCGGGGCCCAACCGAGCTATAGGGAAACGCTTTCATTAATAATTTGGAACTTATCCAGAGAGCTCAATCGAAGATACTGAGAACTATTGCATTCATGGGACCGATATGCACCGTATGGAGTGGTATATCGCCCTTGTCAGTGCAATGCAAGGGACATTCTTGCTTGCCCACCATTCTGCTGTGAATTGTACAACTTATTTGATTAGATATAAAATTTTGTACCCTCCCCTCTAAGTGGGGGATGTAAAACTGCTGCTGTCCGTTGTTCATCGTTTTTCGTGCTGCGAAGTGACCGGTATCGCACTCTATCGGCTTCGGGACGACCTGTAGTTCGCTTCCGCCAACTTCTTTGTAAAGTTGTCTACCTTTTCTCTTGTAGTTCTCATCAGCACCGTCTTGTAGAACTCGAACAATTTTTTTGATACCATCGTCGCTCTGCTTTGCTTTCTTTAACCGTGATGTAACGGATGTAAAGTCGTAGACTGTGGGATATCGGCACCCACAAGTGGAGCACCCACTGCGCTACTACTCTCGGTATTTCTAGCTTATCTTCAGCTTATGTCAGTTTAACGTCTGGAGATCCCTTAACCTTTCTTTTGATACATCGGCGACGCTTTGGCTGTGGCGTTATTTCAGTGATACTCGTCTTTGCGGCTTCCACTCCTTCGTATTCCTTACATTTCCCCTGATTCTGCTTCTCTTTGACTTCTGCTTGCTGTGACTCTGTTAGCATATCCTTGTACTTGATGATTTTTCGGTTTTTCTTCTGACTGTTCGCCTCCTCATCGCCATGATCCTCTCCGCTGGATTTCTTTTCATTTTTGGGTGGAGCAGCGATATTACCTGGAGTTTCGATCACATTATAAACCACTATATACTCTTCTTCCGACTTTTTCTGCTGTTCCAGGCTTAAAAACGAGACTCCGTTCGCATCGGCCATAAGCGCCAACTTCTTTATAAAATCGTAGCCCAACAGTCCATCATATTCGAACTTATAATTTGGAACCACCAGGAACTTGTGATCGGTTCGCAACTGATCTACTTCTATTTCGGCGTGAAAAAATCCAATCGGCTTTGTGTTTTTGTTTCCTAAGCCCCGCAACGTTGATGCACTTTCAAGCATTTCCACATTGCTTAACTTTTTGAATACGCATTCCTTGACCAGGGTCACATCGGATCCCGTGTCAACTAGGCACTCCACTTCGCATCCGTTTATTTGGACTGTCTTAAATCGACTCCGATCCATGATTATATTAACTTTTCCAGCCTTCTTTGGACAATTTCGGGAGATATGTCCATTCTCGTTGCAACTAAAACATTTGGTATCACCCGTATTCTATGTTCCCTTCAGCCACCAACGCACAGTGGGACTTTCTGCCATTTTAGCTTGTTAAATTAATAACTTCTGAACGAATGAAGATATCTTCATGAAATAAACAGCATTTGAAAGATAAATGTTCCAAAATTTAGTATACAATATTGCCGGTGCATATTTTCCTATGTAATGTTCTGAATTTAAATTTGTTTGGATCGATAAAGTACTTTTATTGGTCAATTTTACTATACATAATTATTTTACATCATTTTTTTTAGTTCAATCTAATTTCACAAAAAAAAAAATTGTTTATTCTGGAATTTGGTTTAATTTATTGTTTTCTGTAAAATATGCCTCCACTTCCAATTTAGAGGGAGGCATATCTAACAAACTTGACATTTCTAAAGAATAACTATTTTCCGATTTTTTTTTGAGATCTCACATGTCTAATGGATGAATTATATGGATCTGAAGAGGCTGCTAACATGTTGAAAAGATCCCTGTTTTGGGTTTTTCATGATATCTTGCACGTATTCATGTACCTGTATTTCTTGTAATCCTTGTTTCTGGCTTCCAGTGCTTCCTCTGACATCTCTCCAATTGGTAAGCTCTGATATTCAATTAAAATTTGACCATGTGTCAAAATTTTATGAGCGTAGGAGTAAGTTTCTTTTCAGGATATTTTTCCTGTAACAGCTCTGCAGTCTTCGAGACATATTCACCAAATTTGTGGGTGAATCAAAATGACACCCAATATTTTATTTCTGCAGTAATTTCAACTTTTTCAAAGATGAACTCCGTGATGAGTTTCCATCGTTTGTGTTTCCATATCCTTGTTTGGGGCAGTCCACCTTCAGTGATAGTTTTTCAACGAATTTTTCTTGAATAATTTGTTTCCTATTGTTTTGGTATATGCAAGTTTTAAAATGAACTCCGTACATCTTATTCTTGCATGCAATGGGGAAATACCATATTCCAAATTTTCCTCTTCAACTATGGAATCATCCAAATTTTTAAAATCCTTTTGGGTTTTTTTGCAAAACGCACATTTTAAGGTAGATTTAGTATTAGTTAGTTCGTTAAGTACTTTTACATCAATCATTGTAAGAAAAAATTCAAAATTGACATGAATGGTTTTTTCTTCCTTGATTATTTTTACCGGCCTTATATTAGAAATCTGGTTCTTAATATAGTTTACTGTGAACTTTATTAACTCTGAAGATTCTTTGGCGTATTTGAATAATATAGGGCGGCAATAATGAGCAGACGAAGGTTACGGATTTTTCCAATATTCCGATGTATCCGATTTAAGCCGCAGGGGTACAAGAGAAGCCATAAACATGTTAGAAACTGTTATGGCTTTATCCTTTTTGATATTGCTAGCTTATATTCACTTTGCCCAGAAGATCCAGCTCAGCCCCATTTGCTGAGCAATGTGAGATTTTGCGGAAGACTCTCAATCTGATGGTGAGGTAAACTCTCAATGAGCCGTTTCGTAGTGTGTTCCATCAGGTCTTGAAGTTTTACTTCTGCTGATATCTCTGTAGTTATTGTTGATTCCGGCACTGCCTTTAGTTTTGCTTGTGTAATGTTTCATGTCAGAATGTCTACATTATGATGGATTAAGGAATTCCGCAATATTGAATATTTCTCCTTAGACATTCCCAAATCCAAAAACAATGCTAAAACCTCTTCAAATGTGTACTTCCTCGGTTGTGAATTGGTGGCGTGAGGATGCTATCCTTGATCCTATCAAGTCTCACCGGACTTGCATTAGAAACAGCTTTTGTAATACACGACCTCTTGTTTTCCTTGCCGTTCGTATATTTGATTGACAGTTCCTCTGATAAATTATTCGTACGTATATGACATTTTGCATCTACAAGTTTTCTCTTTCTTGTATAATCTGAACAGTCATCCAAGGTTTTTGTTGGTCTTCCTGTGTCTCGTTCTGTGGAGGGTCTATCATATCGCAAGCTGTTTCCAATCAACCAGTTTGCGTTTTTGCTATTAAAGAAGTCAGTTTTACGGAATGCGCCCTCCCATTTCTTTTTAATATTAAAATGATTAGGGGAACTTTTTTCGTGCGAGGTAGCCTTACTTAAATCGACATAGAAGCCAAACGCCCCAAAATCGCAAATAAGGATTTGGAACATACGTAAAAGAATACTCAATGAACATATACCAAAAATATTTCTCGGGAAAATTTGATAAAGTTTTTTTTTAAGTTATGCGTGGTACCCAATGTCCTGAACGATTCATAAGGTATTAGTTCATGGTTTTCAAATAAACAGTTCGACGTTGGTTCCACTCGTATGCTTAGGCGAAAATCACATTCAAGGAAAAATAGCCGAATCAATACTATAACTGAACTTTTTCACAGAGTGATTGATTCCTCGGATCCATTACTATAGAGAAAAAATCTCAGTCGAAAGAAGTATCAAGTCTTCTGGAGTTGCCGTATCCCGAAATAAAAGAATTAGACTCGCAGTCTGATTCTAATTATGATGAGAAAATCTACAACATACAACTAGAAGAAGAAGAAGACGATGATATTCATTTTTCGACTTCCAAAAAAATTACTTTCGGACCATAGTGCGTTGTGTAGTCATGTATGACATATATTATGCATTTTCACATAGGTAAAATATAGGTATAGGTATAGGTAAATTCCTTCATTAAATTCGTTTATAGTACATTAAACAAAATCAGCATATAAAGGGTATAAAAAATACTACTTTTTATACCCGGTACTCGAAGAGTAAAGGGGTATATTAGATTTGTGCAAAAAATGTATGTGTGTAACACCCAGAAGGAAGCGTTTCCGACCCCATAAAGTATATATATTCTTGATCAGCATCAATAGCCGAGTCGATATAGCTATGTCTGTCTGTCCGTCCGTCCGTCTGTCCGTCTGTCCGTCTTCATTAGCGCCTATAGCTCAAAGACCATAAAAGCTAGAGGAACACTATTTTGTATCCAGACTCCTGTCCTATCGCATTGTTACAAGTGTATTTCAAAATTTCGCCCCGCCCCCTTCCGCCCACTCCAAGGACGAAAATTTGTGGCATGCACAATTATAAAGATACGAGAAAACTAAAAAGGCAGAATCACAGAGAATGAGCATATCTATCAGATTGTAGAATCTGGATCAGATCGGATAATAAATATAGCCACAATGAAGAAAACCATTTCGAAATGCATCGTTCCCTCTCACACACCGGGTTGGGTGCTGTGCCCATTCGTCCAGATGAGCGCCTAGATCTGAGAGACTATAAGAGCTAGAGCAACCAAACTCTCTATCCATGCTCCTGTGATATTACGACAGTACAAGTGTATTTCAAAATTTGGCCACGCCCCCTTCCGCCCCCACAAAAGACGAAAATCTACAATTTTGAAGATACGAGAAAACCAAAAACCCAGAGTCATAGAAAATGGCCATATCTATCAGATTATTGAATCTGGATCAGATCGGATCAAAAATATAGTCAGAAGGAACAAATGAAATTTCAGTGGCCTTCCAAGCGCAGACTCATTCCCTCTCTCTCTCGCACACAGCCGTGTATGTATATGTAGGAAGTAGATTTAGACATGAAGAAAAGGCAGATGTAAAAAATGTATGTAAACAAATATGCAAACATCAAATAGATCAAAATCTTCGAAAAGGTTCGACTTAATTTTTTTTTTCTTTTTTGGCTAAAATTAAATTTGTCCCTTTTGCGAACATGTAAAAATGTAATTTATTACAAGCTCACATACATATATACTGACTGAGTACCGGGTATAAAGTAGAGCCGCGGCTCACAACGTTCCCCCTCGTTTTTTTATTATGAACAGCCAACTACAAATAGTGTGACCAGAATTTACTTCAAAATTTTTGCCAAATTACACGTCTGGCAACTCTGCTGATATGATTTCATGTATTCGTCTCCGTTGGATAAGCAGGGGCTAATTTTATTTCACGCATTCAAGAATTCATGAAATTTATAGCATAAACATAGTAATATCGATATCGATACATCGTTGCTGACGGTCGTGTTTTACTTCGCTCCTACCAAAAAATTTTTAAATCTATAGCTTAAAGGAAAGTAATTGTGTATTTTAGTTACTCCCTGTGTACAAAACCGTGTGGGTAGTCGATATCAGTGCTTACGCCTTTTGCTGTCTATTGTGTATTTTATTACCAATTTTCAAATCATTTTGTGCACTCCTCTTTCTCTGTACATTCTCATTAGCAGCTGTTTTGTTGTTGCTAATAGCTTGTGTGGTGCACTCGCTCCCTCTGAGCCGCTCTCTATTTTCATCTTACCCTCTCTACTGTCCTCACTCCAACACACACGCACCGCGCTATCAGCCGCTCCGCGCTTACTCATTACCGCGCTATCAGCCGCTCCGCGCTTACTCATTAGCAGCTTTTTTTTTGTTGCTATTAGCTTGTGTGGTGCACTCGCTCCCTCTGAGCCGCTCTCTATTTTTATCTTACCCTCTCTTCTGTTCTCAGCCGCTCCGCGCTTACTCTCTTCTTTTGTCTCTCTGTGTCTCTCTGTTCACCTGTTGTTATTGTGACTGTTGTGTTTGTGCTTGCGCGCGGAATTGTGTAACACACGCTTAACCTACTGCATCAGACTCACACCGACTTATAATTTACCTTTCTTTTCCACATACATTTCTTTTTCATCACTTTTACAATGAGCTCCTGCTGTGCTAAACGGTGCGACGCTGCCCGTACGGTGGCCACCCGTCAAACCTTCATCTACTGCTGGTTGTGTACTAATACGGCTCACGCTACCTGTGCGGGTCTTGGTCACTACGGTGGTCGCATTGTTGATGTGGTCAAGACTCGCTGCGGTCTCAACTGGACCTGTTTTGATTGCAGGCCACTGGAGGCCGACATGCGAATCTTTATGAGACAAACTCATAATGAATTCGCCAGCCTCCACTCCGAATTCCAGCGATTACAGGATAAGTTTCTCTCAACGGAGACTCATTTTAAAAACTTAAAAATGATAAATGAGTCTCCTAAGAGAAGAAAGGTTACTCGTACTTCGCCGTGTTCTAAAACCCTTAATTCTCTTGCAGTCAACGATATGCCCGCTACGCCAATAACCTCGCCAGCCATGATCGACTCTGGTGCTAAGGAAACCGACGGCAATAACGATCCTGCTTCGATGAGGATGGCTGCACTCGGCCCCTCTCCTGCACAGCCTCTCTGGTGCCAACTGTCCAATTGGAAGTTAATGACGATCATGTCGCTGGTGCTCCATCGCCCTCAATTGATGCCGACGACACCGTTGATAGAATGGAAGTTGAAGCCCCTTCAACTTCTGCTTCCATCGCCATCTCCTCGGACCTTTCTGCTCTATCTGAATTCGCCCCTCGGGTAGTTCCCACTTCCGCCTTACCTATTAAACATGTGACCCCTTCAACTTCTGCTTCCATCGCCATCTCCTCGGACCTTTCTGCTCTATCTGAACTCGCCACTCGGGTTGTTCCCACTACCGCCTTAACTATTAAACATGTGACCGCTCCACCTACTCTTCTTGCTCGTGCTCCTCTGAAATCTATTTTTGTGTCCCGACTCTTAGACTCGACTACGGATGTTCTCGTTAGGGACTACATCTATTTTAAACTCAATATTGATGATTCCTCTGGCCTTGAAGTCACCAAATTTAACTTTAAAGAAAAACGTAGAATCGCTTCATTTAAAATTCTAGTGCCGGATGAACACGTAAATAGTTTACTTGATCCCTCCTTCTGGCCGAATCATACGATTTGTCAAAAGCGTACCCCTGAACCTAGAGCTGGTATAATTCCTACTCCTCTTCCGTCTGCTTCAAAAAACTGAATTCCCCCCCTCCACTAAGGATCTCATATCAGAATGTACGTGGCCTGTGCAGCAAGCTCAGCAAACTATATTCTAATAGTGCAACTTTTGATTCTGATATTATCGCTTTTACTGAAACCTGGCTCAATTCCTCAATTTCGGATTCAGAGATTTTTATAGTCAAGTATAACATATATAGACTTGACCGTCCATCTCGGGGTGGTGGAGTTCTGATAGCCGTTCGCTCTGACTTAACTTCTTAACTTCTCAACTCCTTTCCATCGAAGAGTGTAACAATTTAGAAATAGTCATAGTTAAAATTCGTCTGCGCTCTTTTAGTTTATTCATTTCTTGTTCATACATCCCTCCGTCTGCTGAATTCGCAACCTATATGCTTCACACTGCTCATCTTCAGACCCTCTCGTCCCAACTTAATGATTCCGATCGCCTTATTGTCCTGGGGGATTTTAATCTCCCAAACATTACGTGGACTCCTTCTGTTGACTCTAACCTCATGCTCCCATCCATACAGCATGATTTTATTGACTCCTTGTCCTATACTTCGCTGGGACAGGTTAATGGCATTTGTAATAACATTGGCAGGATCTTAGACCTCGTCTTCACCTCTGATTCCTCGATGACTCTGGTTAGTAGAGGATCACCTCTATCCTTCCCTGAAGACCTTTATCATCCCACACTCGATATTGAACTTCACTTGCCCTCTTCTGGGCCCATCAAATCGTTCCCTAAGCTCTCGCCTATCTATTGCTTTAAAAAGGCCGATTTTCCCTCTCTGAATATAGCTCTGTCCCAGATCGATTGGTCATTCCTCGACGACTACCGCGAAATAGAGCCTGCCACTAAGGCATTCTATACCACCATTTTTTCCATCTTTTCTACTTATGTCCCTTTAGTCACCCCCTTGAAAAATCCTTCTGGCCCCATTTGGTTCACCCCGAGGATAATCAACCTGAGGAATTTTAAATCCCGCATGTATAAAAAATTTAAAAAATTTAGTAAAGCCTTTGACTCTGTTAATCACAATCTCCTTATCCATAAACTATCTCTCCTTGGGTTTCCGACAAATCTCCTCCTCTGGACCAATTCTTATCTTAGTAATCGTTCTCAGCGTGTCCGCTTCAACTCCTCTCTCTCTAAACCAGTCCTTGTTACATCGGGGGTACCTCAAGGTAGCCATCTGGGCCCCCTGTTATTTAATTTGTTCATTAACGATCTTCCTCTAGTATTATCTCACTCCCGTGTCCTTATGTACGCTGACGATGTTAAAGTATGTTTTTCCTATAAAGACCCTGCGTCCCCGTTATCTCTGCAATCGGATCTTGACGCTCTTAATAACTGGTGCCTCATTAACGTTCTTCCACTGAACATTTCCAAATGTAATGTCATGACATTTCACCGCATCAAGCCATACCTATTTGACTACTCCATTAATAGTTGTATCCTTGAACGCCAGTTCAAAGTTAGTGATCTAGGCATCATCTTTGTTCCTAATCTTTCTTATAATTGTCATATCTCCTCCATCTCGAATAAAGCCAAAGGAGTTCTTGGCTTTGTTAAAGATGGTCTAAGGAATTTACAGACCCTTACACCACTAAAGTCTTGTACGTATCTCTGGTCCGGCCGATCTTGGAATATGGTTCCTGTGTCTGGTCACCACATTACCAAAAATTTCAAGATATGCTTGAATCCGTACAGAAGCAATTCCTCATCTTTGCACTCCGTGGACTTAATTGGGACCCTGTGTTACATCTCCCTTCCTATGAAAGCAGGCTGCGTCTTATTAACCTCCAATCTCTTAAGACCCGTAGGATCTGTCATGGAGTTCTCTTTCTCCACAAGCTTCTCTCTGGTGAGGTTGAATCATCTGCCCTTATCAGTCTCATTAGTTTTGCTGTCCCATCCCGTCCAACTAGGCATTACTTTCCTCTCCACCTTCAACTCTGTCTTTCTAACTACTCTGATCAGGAATCTTTCCGTAGCCTTTGCCGACTCTATAACAAATTTTTTTATCTGTTCTCCTTTGATTCTAGTACTAACACTGTCAAAACTATCCTAATAAATAACATCTTGTAATAATTTTAAATTATATTTTAAGTTTATCATGTATCTTGCCTACGTCAAGTAATTTTCATTTAATATTTCCCCCTACAGTTTAACTGCACATTGTTAAACTTTAAACAATAAACAATAAACAATAAATACAATAAGGAATGTACCGAAAAGAAACTGCACACTATGTATCATTTGTTTTTCAAAAGTTCTTAATCAAAATTTTGTTTTCTTTTTACGTATTCAGTATGGATTCATAAGCTTTATAAATAAACAAAATATTTTGGAAAAAAGTCAATTCCTTATTTTTGACCGAATTTTTTGTTTGACTCCTTTCATTTGATTTTGCACACCTGCCTTGGTGACTTTCTAACTCCATTTTTTCGGCAACTCTACCATCTTTCTTCAAATTTCTTTTAACAATAGCCCAATATCGCTCTATGCGTCGTAGCTCTGGACAATTTGGTGGGTTCTCCTCTTTACGCACAAAATTAATGTTATTTTCATTAAGGAGTGCATTTGTTTCTCGAGCGTAGTGTGCGGATGCAAGATCCGGCCAAAACAAAGGACATTATGTTTTTTATAAAACGGTATAAGGCGTTTTTTCAAACACTCCTGGATGTAAATATAGTGCCATTTGTAAAAAAAGCGCTTGTTTTGAGACCACAGGTGCAAATGGCCTAGCAAATCAACCGATCACAACCGATCATAATTAACTGTATGTGTACACAATTTAGGTCTGCTTCTTTGTATTGGTTTTTACGACGCCGCTGTCGAATAAAATACCCATTACTTTAGAATTCATTGGGGACTATGACACTATATATATGCTAATTTTGTTTAATGTACTATAAACGAATATAATGAAGGAATGTACCTACGCAAAAATACATAATCTATGTCATACATGAGTTAACACTAGATAAAATATCTGTAAGGTATTCGTGGGTCGAGTCACCCCACCCCAACTCCCAGCAAATTCATTTGTCTTGTTTACGTCTCGTCAAAATTCGTCAGCTCGGCACAAATACGCACACATATGTGCTTGCAGCTCTGTGTGTACTCACACATGCAAGCTCATTCTATTTTTAGATCCGTGTTCTCTTCTCTTCTTCTTGCGAGCGAGACAGCGCGTACTTGAGCATATACAGAAATCCGCGCTGCTCACGAAATGAAATTGTATGGGCGTTTGGCATCTTACTATTTATATTGTCTTTGCCCAGACCCTGCCAAAAAATGTTTTGGAAAATGTTTGCATCATCTTACAATATTTTCCACGGAGTAAGGAAACTCTAGAAATGGCCTTCGAAGACATCAAGAGATTCCTTTTTGCAAGACTGTCGATGCGGGTGTCCGTTGTTTGTGAAGTTTTTTTTCTTCCGTCCTCGATTTTCAGTAAGCACCATTGATTTTGTGGAATTCTGAACCAAGCATGCTATTCGTCCAAGAATTTTCGCACTTTTCCAAAGAATTTTCCCTTCTTTTTGAAAATTCATAGCAACCTGCTCTTTTTCAGCAGTGCAATGCTTTTTTCGGCCCATCTAAAGATTTTTTTAACTCTCATGTACTTAAAGATGCAATATGCAATAAAAACCAACAAACCTTTGACCAGATCCTGATCAAATCCTTTAAAATTTGTATATAACATAAGTGTACTTATTATTTTGACCAGACAGAAAATGACCATCCAACACAAATTTAAGCTTGGAATGGAATAAAGAAGGTTCCCTACTTTAACTTTTGATTTAAATGTTTCCAAATACTCCAATCTTTCAAAATATAAACAATTGGCAGCCATGCATTCAAAAACATTCGAGATATATAATATCAAACTAGCACGATACCTATGTACTTATTATTTTGACCAGTAGTGTATATATTTGAAATCCAAACATTAATTGAATTAATTGACTTCGATTTGCCTAACAAACCCGCCAATGAACATAAGTATAAAATGAAGATAAAAATAATGTTACAAGCTCTAATATATTCGACACCAAGGAGGCTCTCATATCATGACAATAGATTAGTCGACAAACTCATTGAAGAATTTCTGGCTGAAGGCCATATTAGACCGAGTAATTCCTCATATACCTCAGCAATTTTACTAGTTAAGCCTAGTATCCAGCACTGCGGAAAATTACTGACTAAAACTGAAATAGTGTGACCAAGTACCTAAAAAAAGGTCGGTCACTTTGATTAATCAGCTGTGTCACCAAATGAAAGTGGCAGAGAATTCAGTTCAATTTACATATTTTGTGAAACCTAATGGCCGATGCGAACATCTTACCATGTCATTCGGTTTGTGTAACGCATCGGCCGTCTTTCAGCGATTTGAAAACAAAAAACACGTAAATATGGTTTATATATGGATGATATTGCAATCGGAACAAAAACTATAGAAGAACACTTTTCCGTCTTAAGAAAAGTATTACGCCTCCTAGCAGAATATAGACTAGAAATCAAGTTAAGCAAGTGTCTGTTTTTTTTATACTAGCATAGTGCGAAAATATTTAATGCTGCTGCAACCCTGCAATAGTGTAAACTTTGCTTGCGAGTCGTTCCGTCAGTTTTAAACAAATACCTCTTGGTTGAGCTCATCGACGACATAATGGGTAAGCAGGTCAAGCACATCACGGAGAGTATTCATCAGTCTGAGGAGCAAGTACTGCATGACTTCCTGGACAGGCTTAATTGCACCGGACGAGTGCATCTGGAGCATCTGGAGTCAGAAGTTGGCAAGGTGCAGAGTCTGAAAGATCGGATTCTTGAGCTTGAGACCGAGGATAGAGTAGTGCACGCACTGCGAGGTCAAGTGGGGGAGATGGGAGCGAAACTTGCTGCGCAAGTAAACCAATCCATCGCCTGTGATCTGCGGGTACATTTAGCAATGGGGAAAGTCTTAAAACGTCTTTTTTACTCACTGTGTTTTGCTGTGAAGCTCATACCGCCACCGAGCGAAGAAAAACATTTTCCGGATCCCGCACCACAGAACCGCTACCATTGATCCAACGATAATTATAAAACTGAAACATGTGCGAGATAAATCAGCACTGTTGCGAGCAGTAGGTAACTACCGGCGGAAGCTTAAGCTAACCGTTAACCCTGGAGCTTTTGGAAACCAACTCGGGTGGAGCGTTTTACATAAAAGAGCAGCTCTTATATTTAATTTTTAAAGAGGCAATGCGGTTGAAAAAGCTTAAGTGTCTCTCTTCGGTTTTCACGCGACGTGCTGTCGTGCATATTACTCAAACCGGAGGCATTAGCCATCTACAATTTACAAGAGTTGCATTCGCTTAACGTCCATCCTCCCTTAATTATTTCCAAATCTGAGCACAGAGAATTGATAGGAGAACAGCCGGCAGAAATCAATAGTACAAATTATGACAGCTTTGGCTAATTTAATGCTTTTTCCCGATCTCTTATTTTGTATGTTAAATGCTAGCTTTGTAAGCAATATGGGTTTAGAACTCAATGTTAGGTTTTTATATTTACTCATAATTAGTGAATTGCGTGTACTACTAATAAGTAAAAAAATCACATTATGCAAACTAATATAAGTAGATCCACAGCGAATAGCCACACACTAATCAAAGTTCTTGCAAAGCAAAAAAAAAAGGTTTACATTTGTGTTATATAAATGCACAAAGTTTATGCAACAAAATTAAGAGTTCAGGTATATATTTGTAAAGTCTAATGTTGATATATGTGTGTCGGAAACATGGTTCGTCCGTCAACTTAGTTGCATGTGATGGTTATGATCTATATCGATTTGATCGAGAAGGTCATGCAGGTGGGGTTGCAATATCTATTAACAAAACACTTAAATCAAAAGTTGCAAACACCCACCTGGGAGTGCAATTGAGTACTTGTTTCTTCAAGTTACTGGTAGAGGGAGATCAACTAGCATGCTAATTGGCTGCCTGTATAGAACAAACCGTTCCGTCAGATGTAGTAAATACAAATTTGACATTGTCTTCAAGATGCGAAGACATAGTCAAAACGGGTGACCTTAATAGTAATATGCTAATGGGTCGTTCCATAGCTGATGAAATGTCTTCTCTTGAACTAAACCTTGTTAATTCGTCTATGCCACTGTTTTTTTTTTGTAAATGATACTGACAAAATATTTTTATATGACCAAATTGACGTACCAGTATTTTCTAAGCAGGATTTAATCTACTTGACGTATGAATTCAATCCATATCTGACTGACCAAGTCGTATATTTAAGGGACTTTAGGAATATAAGTTTAGGGCTACTATCAATTGATATTGACTTATGTAATTGGAATTTAATTTATGCAGAGGCAGATGTAAGTTCTCAGCTAAGAAAATTGTCTAATATCATTGAAACACTTTATGAAAAACACTTAACTCTAACAGAGGAAACCTTTAAAGCTATTCAAAAGCCTTGCTTTAATGAAGTTATTGCTAGAAAAATTAGGGAACGCGATATGCATATTAGGGTGGAGTGAAAAATGTTTTTTTTTAATTTGGTTTTCCTGTATTATTAATCGATGATCCCTACTCTTAAACAAATCTGTGCAAAATTTCAAAACAAAATTTCTTAATGTTCCGCAATAGACCTTAAATTGGGAGAAACAACCCATTATGAGACATACAAAAAAAAAAGTGTTTCATGTATTTTTAATGATTTTTTTCGTGTATTTATCTGAAAACTATTAATATTTAATGCAAAATAACGAAAGGTAATTTAAATTAACCTAAGGTACTGAATATTCTATATATTTTTTCAGGTGAAAAATGGAGATTTTGTCTCAAACAGAGGTAGTTCCTTCCTTGCTTTTATTCGGGTACGAATGAACCCATCCCAGCTTGTGGTCCACAGACAGACAATGAAGCCTCTGTCACAAGCTTGACACATCTTTCTACAGCTTGAGTGCGGCAAGGAAACAAATCGAACTGTAGGAAATCAGTACCTGATGATACCCAGCTCTCAACTTTACTGTCTGTATACGTCATTGTCATCGGAGGCTCTGTTATTTCTTCTTTAGCCCAATTTATTAAATTATAATAAACTGAGGCATTAACTTGAAGTTCTGGAAGATGAAAATCCCGAATTCGAATTATTTTGGCCTCCTTACGCGCCTTCAGTATCTTTCGGATAGCCAGTTCCCTTATATGAGAAGCATCATCTTGTATGGTTTGTATGGTTTTCAAAACAATGTTTTTTAGACGATCTTTTAAATATAAACTCCTTTTGGCCATGTTAAATATGTGGACGGGTCCATATTTACAAGATGACTTTGTTTTGATGTCAAACCAAGTTGGTGCGTATACTTTCATAACGAAAGTGGCCAGATCTATTAGGGAATGTGTGGGCTTTGCTGTTCCGATGTATACTCGAAGAATCCTGTTTGCGCAAGTTAGCCAACGTGAATGTGCCAGGGTTCCTGGATCTCTGCTAGCCAAGTTTTGTGATACGGAGCCTGAAGAAACTGCGGAGCATATGTCGTACAGATATTTTTGATTGCTGCTTAACAAACCACTATCGACGATTGGCTTCTGGTTTAAGATCACGACATTTTTCCAGCATTTTGCCAATGCTTCCAGTAAAGCTTTTCGGCTCTGTTGTCGTGCCGTCCACAGTAATAAATAAATGGTGCAGGAGTAATTCATTCGCATGCAACAAGCACACAAACCACTGCAAGGGTTGATTAAGATTTCTTTCCATTAGGCAAACGACTCCATTTTTATGTCCAGTGTTTACAACAGTTCCATCACATCCAATTGCCATAGGAGAAGAACGAAATTCAAATGATTTTTCTAAAAACTCGACAATATTTTTTCCAATTGTGGCTGCTTTTCCCGAATCAATAAAAAGATGACCGATATATTCTGAACCCGGCTCAGATATTATATCAGTGATAGTCTTTCGAGTTGAAATATTTTTAGAACAGGTCATAAATAGAGTTTTGTCTTTACGACCATCAAAATAAATAGCCATCATAGGTTTATCTCGTTGTACACATTGCAAATCTTTGCGAACTTTTTCGCGTTCTCGACGAATCTTGCTTCGGTCTATGACATTAGATGAGTTGTTGGAACTAATCATATTCATATCTACCATGGCAGCGTTTCCTATAAAAGCAGCTGATCGATCAGAAACTCTAGTTCTATCACATGCTGTAGCAAGTTTTTGCAGACTATGTCTCATCTGATGGTTGTCTGTTTGAGATCTTTTTTTTTTTGTTTCCTTCTTTAGCGGATATTTTTGTAAAATTCCCATTTTCATCGGACTCTGAAGATTCACTGGAAGATGTATCTGATAAAAAACTTATATGTTGTACGGACGAAGTAGCACTTAAACAGTCGACCGCTTTCTTAGTAAATTCGTCGTACTTTCGCTTTCGGATTTCATGACGTTGAATAGATTTCGTCACAGCTGTATCCACATTACCATATTACTTTTCCGATCACTTCGTTGGTCAATTAAGAATATTTCTTCTGGTGGAGGGCATTTGGTTGGGCATTTACATACTGCTCTGGAGGCACACTTACATGTTGCGATGTCAAATAATTTAGTGAGCGAATCTTTGTAAAAAGTCTGCTTTTTGTTGACCGCGCGTAATTTCTTAATACCTTGATACCTATTGACAACTTGTTGATGACTAATTGTCGGTATAGATGACTTTTTCGAAATGTTTTCGATGTCAGTAGCCATCACGTCATATATTTCCTTCACTGCACGATCTTTTCCATTACTCAACTCAAGAAAGTCGATTCTTGTCCGCAAGTAATGTTTCATAATATCGCAATGTGTTGGCAAAGTATTTCCACTTATTTTTTTTGGATCACCAAATATAAGGCAGCGCACATCTTGTCGAGTTTTAGGCATTTCGTATTTTCTTCACTTCTTTTTGCAGGAATGCTTAATTTATATAGTTTGTTTGACGAATTGTGTGTATGTAATACTATGTATGTATATCATATATCAAATGCCGATCACCTAAACAGTTTTTAATGTTATATATGTACGTATAATATCCTTAGATTAACAAGTAACTTACCAGTCCGTGGAGTAAACAAAATAAACGTGCAAAAAGGCGGGAAGTTCACATACAATAGTTCGAACGATATTTATTTTTATCGATTATTTTTATATGTGATTACTATTGATGTTTATGTTTGTAATATGTCGTTCCTACCAAGAGTACTACTTATAAAGTAGCTCTTAGTTTTTGACGGAAGCAAAGAAAAATTAAGCTTAAAAAAAAACCTATTTTGGCAAATGACATTTCAAACATTCTTGGTATAGGTAATTGAAAGCTTCCCCAGTAATCACTACCGATGTCAATGAACTGAACAAACTATTTCTGCAATCAACCGTACCTGATATATTGACCAATAATAGCTTTAGTTGTATGTGTACAACTCCGTGTGATGTCCTGAGCTCCGTCCTTAAAGTTAAGTCAAACGCTGTAGGTATGGATAATTTGCATCCGAAATGTATTAAAATTATTTTAATATAAAGACACTGTCCTTACGAGATCACGTTTCCCCGATCTTTGGAAATTGGACAAAGTGACCCCTGTTCCTAAGGGAAAGGATGAATACAAACCAATTTCTATTCTGCCCTTTCTATCAAAGATCTTCGAAAAACTTATGGCACAACAAATTAATAATTACCTAGCACAAAATTTATTACTTTGTTATAAGCGATCGGGCTTCCGTAAATCCAGATGCTTTACTACAGCCATTCTTGATGTTGCTGAAAACATTAGAGAGCAACTAGACGATAGTAATCTTACATTTCTGACGCTGCTAGATTTTAGCAAAGCATTTGACATGGTAGACCACAATATCTTATGTACAACGTTACACACATTATTAACTTTACAAACACTGCTGTAACACTGATATCGTCTTATCTTAATGGAAGAAGCCAAGCTGTGATAACTGGCAGGGCACGATGAACATTTCTTCCTGTAAGACGTGGAGTACCCCAAGTATCCATCCTTGGTCCACTTTGTATGCAGATGATGTCCAAATGTATGTTAGTTGTCCGTTAGATAGAATAAATGAGTGTGTAACTTTATTTATTGTTGAATTGTCAAATGTTAGTAAATGGGCTAAGTGTAATGGTTTGTCACTAAACCCTGTCAAGTCTAAATGTAGTATAAAGTTGCTGAGTACCAAAAATCTGCCTAAGCTTTCGCTTAATAATACGCTAATACGGATCAAACTCCTAATCTTGGTATCACTATTAACAAAACGTTGACCTGGAGTGACCATGTATCTAGGGCTGGGGGAAACACGTATGTCTTACTAAGACTCGTTGACTCAGAACTTTTGTTCATTGACCTCAGACTCTTCATTGCTAAAACATACTTGATGCCCACACTTTGTTATCGTATAGAAATTTTTGGAAATTGTGATCTCACCAAAAACTGAATGTAGCATACTATAATATAGCTAGATATGTATTCAACGTCAAACAGGGGGAGCACATATCTAGATTGGCTGATAGTATTTACTGTATGAAATTAGGAACATGGGTAAACTCCCGAACTTTAATTATGTTGCATAAAATCGTAAACACAAAAGAACCGAGATACTTATTTAAAAAATTACGCTTTAGAGCCTCCTCAAGAACCAATAATATAAATAATATTCGACACAAGCTTGTCTTCTCTGAGCGGCACTTCTTCATACATCCTATTCGTCTGTGGAATCAACTACCACAATACTTAAAGAAAATTAGTAGTGCATCGTAATTTAGGGAAAAATTAAACTTGTATTTAGAAATAAGGAACTAAAACTTGAAAATGTTCTAGATATAAAAAAATCAATTTTATGTCTTCATGTCAATAATAGGTTAAATATGTTAATCAAATCTTCCGTAAAATTGTCTTCATGATTATGTTATGTGACTAGTGCATTAATTTATAAGAATTTAATTTCTTGTCGCACTAGAAAATAAGTTAAATAAACTCAAATTCAAAATTCAAACGAAACAGAGCTATTTTTATGGTGCCACGCAGGTTAGATATACTTTGTAGTCTTGCATGCTGTATTTTTTACTGAAACCTTAAAAATGGATGCGCAAGAAACCGAAGTCTACTGTGACCTAGACTAAAACTTAAACTTTAACAGAATTTCCATTAATACATTTTAATTATTTTAAAATAAAGTTAATACCTTTATCTTGATCTTAATATATATTCTCAAAGCCGATCCACCCTCAAAGACCGATTTTGTTTCCTTGGAAAAACCGATCATATTAAATTTTTCAAATAATAGGCAACCTAATAAAATACAAATCTTTATTATTGTTTATAAATCGTATTTAAAAATTGCAATATTTATAACTATTTTGAGACTATATATTTTGTAAATATTTTATCATGGTAAGTATACGTCTAAATTATGTTTGCAAGGTGTCGTCTTTTTAAAACTTTTGTTACAACTTCCTTTAATGAATCTTTAGCTCCTGATTCCAAGATTTCTGAAATTTTTGAATACGTTGTGTCGTCGGTCCTTAGTCTTAAAAGGGAAATAAGGGCTAATTCTGAATTGGATTTTACATAGCCGTTATTTTCTTTCGTGCCATTTACCAACATAGGAACTAAATATTTCAAAACGTCTACTTCAATTTGTTCTGCTGTTAAATTCTTTGAAAGGTGTGTACAACTTTTAGCAACCAATTGTTTTACGTCGTTGCTAAAATGATTCATAGCTCTAGCTAGTGCTATTATAATGTTTTTAGGATGCTCACTTTTGTTAATAAGAATGTGCTCAAAAAGATAAGTGGCAGTTCTAATACCATTACTAGCAATTGGCACTTTCTCTGATACAATATTACCCAAAACATTTTTTTTTTTTTATTTTAATTTGATGTGAGAACTTTTTTAGGGAATTCCTTCAAAGCAACAAACCAGATAACTGTGTACCCATGTTTAATTTGCATATCGTCTGTATTGTTTGCAAGTATTAAATTATTTAATATATCGTCAATTTGTGCAACCGGCATATACTTCAACATAGCTCCTAAGCACCCGCCAACAGCATTTCGAGTAATATCTTCTTGATGTCCAACCATTTTTAACAAGGTGGCAAATACTTGTTTTCTTATTGACTCGGACATTTTGTCACCAGACGGATTCAAAACATTACGGAGAGCATACAACCTTGTTTCTCTAACAGCAGAATCATCGGAATTTTTTATCCCATTGTGAATTTTGTTAAACAAAGGATCTGCTCTAGAGTGGATTGCCACCAACTCCGATAGAGCCTTACCAGCGTTCATCCTGACGTTTTTGTTTTGATCATGCAATGCTTTAGGAAAAGTGGTCTGAAGTTGTGGTAAAAACTGTTTTAATATAACACCAACGTTGATAAGCAAAATGGCTAATGTTTCTAGAACTGCATCTTTGACCGCTGCATTAAACCGATCACCCAGTATTCGAATCAGTGAACCGGTTATATGTACTACAGATGGTTGTAAAGATTGCGTACTAGTGAAATAAACAACTTCACCAAACCCTTGAGCTGCATTTTCTTTTTCTTCTGGTAGGCCATTTAAACTTGCTTCTCGAAAAACAGGCAGCAATGGACTTATGCCCTTGGGTAAAAAAAATCCTGGTAGCTCAGACTCTTTTAATTCACTTGCAGCAAACCAAACTGCTTGGCGAACATCAGATACGTGAGCTATTTGCTGCGCCGAATTAAGTCCCTTAATTACAGCATTTAAAGCTTCCCATGGTTTTTGTAATATGTCTTTATCGTGATCAGCTATTAGCCAAAGTAGGCAAGGTAAGAGTTGGGGAATGTATTGTGAATAGTCTCCTGGTGAGTGCAGAATGCAGCAAGCAAACTTTCCGAGGACTTTCGAGTACATAGATCATCCGAGTTTGCTGAAATCAGTAATGTATCCATTATTGTTATTATACCAACTTCATCAATTGCTGATAATATGACAGCTCGACAATAATCTAATTCCTGTTGTTCATGTGCAGAACCATACGATTCTAATAAGGCATCTAATAATGCTGATAATATTTTTTTGCTTGCTAAACATCCTAGTAATAAACCAAATAATGTAGGAAGAATCTCACAAAGAGTCCTCGGGGTATTCGTTACAAATATTTTCCACACATGCAACGCAGCTTGCCGAACCATTAAAGAAACATCACTGTGTCCCATACAAAGTATAGACAATACTCTATTTCTTCGCTCGTGACCCAAAAAGCGAATAATAGCTGTGTGTGAATGTTCAGTTCCAAAATTGTCATCTTCGCTAGCAGTTTCGGTAGTCATTTTTCCAGATACGCCAGATATGCGATATAGTAAATCGCCTAGTAATTGAACTGAGCTATATCTCATTCGCCAGTTATGATCAAATAACCCCTTTTCAAGCGTCTGTAGGGTCGGACATACTGGATGGATAGAAGTCCGACGAGAGCGACTTGGCCAGAGGTCTCAGACGCATCAAAGTCGGGTAGGAGCGGGCGTCTCCCGATTTCGATCCAGATAAAACAGTGGTGGAGGCAGATTTCAGGAATGTCACTGACAATCCTGCAAAGGTGGAGGAAACATCTGGCCAGAGGCGCCAGGTGATCCTCGTCATTAACGAGGAGTCGGTGGGGCTGCTCGAGGAAACGGGTGGTGTGGTGGACTACGGGTACAGGAAGGTAACCGTGGTCCCCTACAAGTCCGATTCCAAGAGCAGGCATCCGGAGGTCGAGCCAGACCGGGAGCCCACAGAGACATCGGACGCGGAAGCCAATCCCGCACAATCGGACGCAGGGTCTGTGGTGTCAGACGACATTCTGGGCGGCTTCGACTCCGATGAAAGCGACCTAGCAAGGGGTCTCAGGCTTATCGGCGTCGGGGAGGAGGTGGAGTCCCCCGATAGCGAGACGGACAAAACAATGATGGAGGTGAACCTCAGAAATGGCATTGACACTCCTGCAGATAAAACTCCACCCTTGTAAGGCAGCATGCTCGGCCCTCCTGCACTACCTAGCCAAAGGTGGAGCCGATATGGTCCTCGTTCAGGAGCCCTGGATCGTAGGAAACAGGGTATCCGGTCTGAGGACTCAAGACTATAAGCTATATGTAGCTGAAAACACAGATAAAACACGCACCTGCATTCTTGCTAAAAGAGATTTGCACTTATTTTTGCTCCCAAATTTCAGCAATGAAGATCATGCAGCAGTGAGCCTCGAAGGCCAGGGGTGCTCACTAGGGATCTGCTGCACATACGTGGGTCACGACCAGCCGGAGTCTCCTCCACACGCGCCCCTCCCGGCGCTCATCACAGACTGTGAGGCCAAAGACATCGGCCTCATAGTGGGGTGCGACGACATTGCACATCACTATCAATGGGGACGCACTGACACCAACGAACGGGGTGAGTACCTCTTCAGCTACTTACTAACCACCCAGATGGTTATATTAAAACGGGATAATGATCCCACCTTTATAATTAAGAACCGCAAAGAGGCCCTGGATCGCACTCTTGCCTTTCGTGAGATAAAGCGGAACATAGTATCCTGAAGGGTTATAGAAGAACAGACCTTCTCTGACTACAGGTGGAAACTGTACTATCTTTCTCAATACCGAGTCGGAACGACGCCTATAGTGAGGCGGTTGATAAATCCTGTCCATCTAGTAGAACCAGAGGCCGAAAGAAACCTGAATGGTGGACTCCAAAATTAGGGGAGCTTCGCAAAGGCTCGCGGAGACTCTTTAACAAAGCTAAGGTGGCTAATGTTGAGCAGAACTGGGTCGATTACAAAACCAGTCTAATAACCTACAACAAAGAACTTAGCAAAGCCAAACGCGCCTCATGGCCTAAGTTCTGCAGCGAAATCGAGAGCAACTCAGAAACCTCGCGCCTGCGTAAAGTTCTCTCGAAGACAACATCCATCCTAGGCTACCTGAAGAAAGCCGACCAATCCTGGACCACATCCAGCGAAGAGTCGTTAAATCTTCTCCTCGATACCCATTTCCCGGGCTGCGGTGTAAACAGACCTGACTACACTGCGCTCCGTCTGTTGCCTCCAGTTCTATCCTAAGCCTGTTAGGTCAGGAGAAGATTTCCTGGGCAATCAAGAGCTTTAAGCCCTACAAGTCGGTTGGAACAGGTGGCATCATTCCTGCCCAACTGATTCCTGCAGGCCAAGAAGCCATTAATTGGCTCAAAAGGATTTACGAGGGAATATTCCCACGGACACATCCCTGACACCTGGCTTCAGACCAAAGTCGTTTTCATTCGCAAGGCAGGCAAGCCCTCGCACACTGCCCCAAAATATTTCAGACCCATAAGTCTCTCGTCCTTCCTTCTGAAGACGATGGAAAGGCTTTTGGGGCTGCATCTTATGGCGAGCATTCCGTCCAGTCTAATCTCAGACTCCCAACATGCTATCAGAAAGGAAGATCCACCGAAACGGCCCTACATACGATCACATCGATCATCGAAGCGTCCCTTAGCTGTAAGGAGTACACCTTGGTCGCCTTCCTAGACATAGAATGCGCCTTTAACAAAATCCTCCCGACCGCCATCACGGGTGCTCTGACGGACTTGGGGGTCGATTCCCGGACGGCGAGCCTCATCGATCAGATTCTAAAATGCAGGACCGTAGAGGCATCACTGGGTACATCGACGTCAAACAGGTTTGTCAGCAGAGGCACACCGCAGGGTGGAGTCCTCTCGCCCCTCCTATGGAACGTAGCAGTGAACGAACTGCTGCGGGAGATAGATACGCAGATGACGTGGCTATAGCGTTCTCTGGAAGATTCCTACAGACGCTGTGTGAGTGTATGAAAAATACTCTTAAGAAGATGTCAAAATGGGCTGATAATTGCGGGTTAGGTGTTAACCCGTCCAAAACGGAACTGGTGCTTTTCTCACGGAAGTACAAAATTTCGACACTCACTCCCCACAAACTTGGTAATCGTTAGTATTTACCAACATTGCCAAGTTTCTTGGCCTGGTCCTCGACAGAAAGCTCGATTGGAAACTGAGGATAGAGGACAGGGTAAAGAAGGCCACAGTGGCCATCTATACCTGCAGGAAAGCCATCGGACTGAAATGGGGAATGACCCCATATATAGTTCGGTAGCTCTACACTGCCATCATTCGACCAATAATGCTATATGGAGTGGTGGTATGGTGGCCAGCCTTAGACAAGAGAACTTGTCTCAATAAACTCAGCCGAGCTCAACGCATGGCAGAGCTCTGCATAATAAGCGGACTTCGCACTACCCAAGGAGAATCCCTGGACATCGTGTTAGACCTTCTTTCCGTAGACCTCATGGAAGGTGGCAACACTTTCCGCTTTCAGAATGAGAGAAACCAGGCTGTGAAAAATATCTGCGAATGGTCACTCAGGAATCTTGACGAGACTTCCGCAATTAGCAGAGAGGACTGATTACTGTATCCCAAGTGATCACCTCTCGACGCCTTTCCAGGTATCAATCCCACTTAGGGAGGACTGGGACATGGGCGAACATGTGCCTGAGAATGCGGTCCACATTTATACTGATGGCTCAAAATCATACAACCGCGTTGGAGGGGCGGTTGACTGTGACGAGCTCAACATCAGTTACTGCTTCAGGCTTCCGGATCACTGCAGTGTGTTCCCAGCTGAGGTTGAAAAAATCAAAGAGCCCATTTCTATTGTCTCCAAATTACCCTTTAACGAGCGCTCAGTATGCATCTTCTCTGATAGCAAGGCAGTCATTAAGGCACTAGGCGCAATATCGTCGAACTCCACGACTGTAAATACCTGCCGTAGGTCTCTAAATGAGACATCAGAGCAGTTAGCAGTCCTAATGTAGGTCCCCGGACATAGGGACTTCCAGGGAAATGAGGCTGCCGACGAACTGGCCAGTCAGGGCACTACAATTCCTCTCCAACTGGAGAGGAAGCAAGTACCAATGCCAATGGCTACGTGCAGGCTTCACAGGCACGAAATTTTCGAGTAACTCGCAAGCAGGCGATGGGAGGAAACCATTACCTACAGATCGATATTGCCATGTCGATCGAAAAAACGCTCGGCAGAGCTATATAGACTCAATGGAGCCCAATGCTCTGCAGTAACACGAGCTATAACGGGACACTGGCAGATCGGCACTCACGCCTCTAGACTGTCAATCCCCCACAACGACTTCTGCAGAAGCTGCCGCGACGAGGAAGACGAGGAGTTGATCCACCACTTCTTCTGTCATTGCCTGGCTCTCCGAAACCGTAGACTCCGCATTCTTGGGGCTGCGTTCCTCACGGACATTTCGGACCTTTCCGAAATCAAACCAGGGCTCTTGTCCAAGTACATCCAAGCCACCGGATGGGGCGGCCCTTAAAACTGCAGCTTTTGCTCACCACGGTCTTGGCAGTAAGAAGGGGCTTGCGCCCATGCGGCATCACAATGGGTCTTTTATAGGTCCATGTGGGCTGGGGGGAGGCTCTCTCCTCAGCTACCGCCTTAACCTAAATTAACCTAACCTCATCGCAGACTCCATTCAACGATTTGTATAAAAGCAATTCGCCTGGCAACAAACTCACTATTTTGAAGTTTAAATCATTGACTTCCACATTTTTTTCTGCCAAAATGGCTCTTTCTTCCAGCCATATTTTTTAAGCTGTACTTTTTTAACATTATGCCAAAGTTCCGTTCATTTCAACGAAGCGTTTATCTCATCTGCGTACGTTGAACGTGGAATAACGGGAAGTATTTGTGTAAAATCCCCTGAAAGGAATAAATTGTCATTGTTTTTTATATCTTTAAGAGTTGTGTTCAACGCCTCTATAGAATGTTTGTGTGCCATATTACATTCATCCCAGACGATAATTTTGTATTGTTTTAGTACTGTTGCCATTGACGCATTTTTTTATGTTGCACATTGCGTCTGTGTTATTTTGAATATCCGCATCCAATAAAGTTTCTGCAATGCCAGATGGTGCAACGGCCCGTCGAAAAAGAGAGAATAAATAATGCGTTCATAAATAATTTTTTGTTTCATCATTCAGTAATGGGACAGTGCGAGTAACAATCGTTGTAGTTTCTGCAGTATTGTACTGCAGACCAACGCACTAGCGACCAAAGCCACGATCAACCGAAGTGCAGCCGAAAATAAAAGCTTGGGAATAAAGCTCAAAGCTTCGTAAGCAAGGCCTAATAGAAATGAGCTAGAGAATTAAATTTCAGTTCCGTTTGAGACATTGAGTCGGGGTTTTTATAATACATCCTTTGTTCTAAATATAATCTCGGTTAAATAAAAAAAAACTTTTTTAAAAACCTAACTGTGAACGACGGCATTCTTATTGGCGCAGCCGGTAAGATTCATAAAACAACTAACGCGAATATTTTCCGGTTATTGATCAACGGTTGGTAATCTATGCGACTAATTATCTAAGATCAACATAATCCCTAAATAGAAACCGCGAAAGAACCTACGTGGAACATAGCACTAGGATAGAACAAGACTGGAAATTAAGTTCAAATAAAAAAAATCAAACCCAGTGTGGTAGCAAAGTGTGATTCACAAGTGAATTAAACTGAACCTTCACAAAAACCACCGAAATTGCTATAAAACTAAGTTTGAGTAAAATACACCTGAACCAAGCACTACTGGGCTGACAGGTGCCCGTATATGATGGATCAGTTAGACAACTGATCTCCTTCATTAAGGGAAGGTTACCGTTCTAAGGCCCAAAAATGGACTACTTTTCAAAAAACATTTTTCGACAAAAAAAAAGTATTCTGCAAAGCAGGTTTTGTTGGATATTAAACGAAATAATTTATTACATTTTTTTCATACAAAAATTTTTCAAAATGGCGGCGCTAGCCTCTCTCGGCACGAGGTGACCCCACGTGGTACCTTCTACAGCCTTCAAATGTCATCCGTAATTAAAAAACCAAACAAAATCTTAGAAAAGATGAAATTTGGAAAGCCCTGAAAAAAGCCGATGTTTTAAAAAAAGTTTTGAAAAAAAATGTAGGTAATTAAAAAAAAAATCCGTGTTTTATGCATTTTTTTGCACGTTAACGTTAAAAAAAAATATTAATACAAATATTTTCGAAAAAAAGTGCTACGTCAGGGCACCCAAATTTAATTAGCTTTCATTTGAGTGGTGAAGCATTGAAATCGGTTGAAATCTCCTCGAAGCTGTAGAAGGTACCGCGAGTCGGAAAACGTTGTTTCGAGAAAAACGCGTATAAAGTTTTATGTAGTAAAAAAACGTACTGTAAAATCCCAAGCTGTTCCGCCAAATGGAGTATATCTCGAGAGTTACATGGGATATCATAGTATCCTTTTTTCAACGTATTTTCCATAGAATAAGGATACTATTGATACTATAGCTATTGAAGTGCAGTTAACAGGAGACGCCCGAAGCACATCACAGATGATCAAGCCCAACAACTGGACCCAATTGCAGGACGCTCTAATCAATGAAGTTAAGATCCATACACCGTATGAGGAACTACTACGACAACTATACGACACTGTCTCCAAATACCAGGAGAAAATGCGCGCGGTCTTCATCCTGGCCAAAAACTATCCAGCCTTTATATCGTCTTCCCAAGAAGAATACTTAAAAAGCCACTCAAAGAGCAGGCAACCGGAGGTCGAGACGGACCTAGAGCTCCCAAGTGACGAGGCTAAATCGGACTCTCGTCCTGTATCCGACGGGTCTGACCTAGCCACGAGGAGATGGAATCCCCCGACAACTACCCAGAAAAGACAATGGTGGAGGTGAACCCAAGGAATGTCACTGACAATACTGCAGACCAACCTGCATCATTGAAAGGCAGCATGCGCTGCTCTGCTGTTGTAGCCGACATAGTCCTCATTCAGGAAACCTGGGTCCTCGGAAACAAGGTCTCCGGTTTGAGGACTTAAGACTATGAGCTTTATGTAGCTGACACCACAGATGAAACACGTACCTGCACCCTTAAAAAAAAAGAGAGTTGCATTTATTTTTGCTCCCAAATTTCAGCAATGAAGACCACACCGCGGTGAGCCTCGAAGGACGGGAGTTCACTGAACAGCTGTTCACATTTCCTGGGCAATCGAGTGCTTTAAGCCATACAAGTCTGCTGGAACAGATGGAATCATTCCTGCCCAACTGATCCATGCAGGCCAAACAGCAATATACTGGCTCAAGGGGAGGTTCTCCTTGAATCGGCCCAAAATACACAGAACTTTGAAAATTTGTTGTGGGATAATGAAAAGACATATCCACTTCTGGTTTTATTCACAAATTGGTTTATTACTTCTTAATAAGTTTATATAGGCAAAAAATATAGGCACTAAACGTTTTTTGGGCGAGATGGGCGAACCTGTGCCTGCAAATGCGGCCCACATTTATACTGATGGCTGAAAGTTAAACCACGTTGGAGGGTGGTTTTCTGTGAAGAGCTCAACATCAGTTACTGCTTCAGGCTCCCGGATCACTGCAGTCTGTTCCAAGCCGAGGTTGAAACAATCAAAGAGGCCATTTCGTTTGTCTCTAAACTACCCATTGACAGGCGCTCAGTGTGCGTTTTCTCTGACAGCCAGGCAGCTATTAAAGCACTAGGCTCAATATCGTCGAACTCCACGACTGTAAATACCTGCCGTAGGTCTCCGGAACCATAGACTCCGTATTTCTGGGACTGCCTTCCTCAGGGACATTTCGCACCTTTTGGAAATCAAAACAGTTCTCTTGTCCAAATACAACCAAGCCACCAGATGGGGCTGCCCTTAAAACGGCAATTTTTAGCTCACCACGGTGTATGCAATAAGAAGGGGCTCGCGCCCATGCGGCATCACAACGGATCTTTGATAGGTCCACGTGTGCTGTGGGGAGGTTCTCTCCCCAGCTACCGCCTTAACTTAACCTAACCTAAATGAACCAGTAAAAATGTTACATTAGAAGATGTCATTGTTTATAGAAAGGACGCTGATTTTGAATTGCTTTACTTTCCGTCAGAAATGGAAACAAATTTAATAAGAACAGTTCTCGTTGTGCCATTTAGGTATTGACAAATGTGTAACTGAGATTAAGAAGCATTATTGGGGTCCCAACATGACTGCAAAAGTTTATAGTTTTATAAAAACTGCATCAAGTGTAATATATTCAGGGCCGGTATCTCGACTTCGGGTTTCGGTGCCGGCTTTGGAAAGTGAGGATAAAGTTGACCACCTGATAAACTGCTCGGTAAAACAGTTCGTTCTCTCCAAATTCGTTTGACAACCAAAACTAAAAAAGTGTTGTAAGGCGTGCGCTTTTCTGTACAGCGCGAAATGTGCTGCATATCGCAAAACACAGGAATGCTTTAATTATTGTATCAGCTGTTTATGCTTTGTTTACTTCCGTTCGTGATTTGCAAAAATGTCTAAAGATAAAGGTCGAGAGAAAAACTATTCCCAGCTGGAGGAGAATATCCTCGTTGATCTCGTTGAGAGCTTCGAAGACATATTCAAAAATAAGAAGAGTGATGCAATAACGTGGAAAGAGAAAACGGAAGGGTGAAATCGGCTTGCCGAAAAATTTGCTGCACAAAGTAGAACAATTCGCCCCTGAAAAGCACTCAGGAAATATCGGACACTTTAACGTTCCGATTCGTGTTAACGCGAAGTCGAGATATCGACCCTCAGTCTTCCATCTCATTCGAACAATCGCTCATTGCATAGTATACTAAAAAAACTAATTCCTCTTGACAGATTGCATATAGACCATTTCGGACCCCTTCCCTCAGTCATCAATAAGAAGAAGCACATATTAGTAGTAATTTATGCATACAAAATTTATGGTACAAATAAAAAATTAATTTCAAAATGTAAAGGCCGATACATTATCAAAAAAATTAATTAATTAATTAACGTGATCAGTGTAGAAGTATCTCTTTTCCAAGTTCAGAAAGTTGTTTATCTTCCCTTCTGGTAACCACGGCCACACCTCGCTGTAAAACTTGCCGGCTGCCTGCACAATGACTGCGTCTGGGAGAGCTCGACGGGCTGATCTCTACTTCTTTTCCACAACACTCCATCCGCTGTCCGAGATTTCGGTTCTATTGGAAGATAACCTAACGCTATGCGTTGTTTCAACCTCTAAATCCTGTATAGTGGCTTTTTTTTTGTGACTTCTTGGTCGCTATTGTGGCATTTTTTGCGCGTCAGCAGGACCTGCAGTCCCAATTCCGTTTGAGTTGTGCTAACTTTCTTCCAGATGGTAGGAGTCTGCTGATCCCTGTCCACACTCTAAGCGCATTTCTGCTTCGCAATCTTCTTCCCTGTCATTTCTACCCTTTATGGATAAGCTCCTTGTCTCGCTAATCTTGGTGTGCAGTTCCTTCATGCGTAAAAACTTTGTGTTTTTCTCGTTGTTGATGTTGCGCTGTTTTTTTTTCAACACATGAAGCAGAAAATCGTCCAAAATAATTCCCAGCTCCGAAAGATTCTCAGTGCATGTTGTTTCCTTGAAGGTAAGGTTCTTCTTGCGAAGCGTCATTCCCTGCTAGTTTTACACGCTGGATGACTGCTGATCCTTCAAAAGGATCTCCTCTTGCAAAGACATGTTTCTGGATCCTCACCAATCAGACTGACCTTCCTGAAGGCCATCCTAATTTGTTGTTTTTATACCCGGTACTCGAAGAGTATAGGGGTATATTAGATTTGTGGAGATAACGGTTGTGTGTAACACCCAGAAAGAAGCGTTTCTGACCCCATAAAGTATATATGTAAAAGTTAACACATAAGAGTTAACATATAAGAAATGAAGCTTGAATGTTCATGTGCCACCCTAACGTAGCGCATAAGAAATATGAATAATCATGTGTCTGATACCCAAAACGCTGATGCAGCAAATGTCACCGTAGCGGGCGGCTCCCTAATCCCATTGGCCGCCAGCGGTCGCATGATTCTGGCGTATGTTGCATGGTCAGCATTTCCTGTTAATGCGCGGCCGGCTCGCCGGCTATGTTTCGGTTAGGTTCAGAATTAAGTTTCAGTTTAAGATTTGACAAATAAACGAACGGATCGTTCATACTTACTCCGACGCGAGTCGTAAAACCTTTACTAACTTAATTGTATCGTTGAGCCTTAAGGGCCAACGAAATAGAGGGCAGTCACCCTCTCAACATAATCTTCAATAGAAGACCTAGTTGCCGAACGGCAACCACCGCCCCCCGCTACAAGAGCGGGTCACGGGAATTCGATCGCTGCCGCCGGAGCCTACGCAACGGAGTCCGCAGCTCGGACCAATACCACCTCAATCCACCGCCCCCCGCTACCAGAGCGGGCCACTGGAACCCGATCGCTGCCGCCGGAGCCTACGCAACGGAGACCGCACCTCGGACCAACATAGACTAAAGATAATTTATATTCTTGATCAGCATCAATAGCCGAGTCGATATAGCTATGTCTGTCTGTCTGTCCGTCCGTCTGTCCGTCCGTCCGTCTTCATTAGCGCTCATAGCTCAGAGACTATAAAAGCTAGAGCAACACAATTTTATATCCAGAATCCTGTCCTATCACATTGTTACAAGTGTATTTCAAAATCTAATCTAAAAACGCATAGTCATAGAGAACGACCATATCTAGAGTGTTGAATCTGGATCGAATCGGATTATAAATATAGCCATAATGAAGAAAACCATTTTGAAATGCATCGTTCCCTCTCGCTCTCTCTCACACACAGGGGTGGGCGCTATGCCTGAACGAATTAGTTGACGCCTAGATTTCAGAGACTATAGGAGCTAGATCAACCAAACTTTCTATCCAAGCTCCTGTGATATCAAACCGATACGAGTTTGTTTCAAAATATGGCCACGCCCCCTTCCGCCACCACAAAAGATGAAAATCTACAATTTTGAAGGTACGGGAAAACCAAAAACGTAGAATCATAGAAAATGACCATATCTATCAGAGTATTGAATCTGGATCAGATCGGATCATAAATATAGTCAGAAGGAACAAATGAAATTTCAGTGGCCTTCCAAGCGCAGACTCATTCCCTCTCTCTCTCGCACACAGCCATGTATGTATTTGTAGGAAGTAGATAAAGACATGGAGAAAAGACAGATGTAAAAAACGTATGTAAACAAAAATGGAAATATCTAATATATAAAAATCTCCGAAATTTCTTTTTTCTTTTTTGGCTAAAATTAAATTTGTCTCTTTTGCGAACATATAATAAATTACATATATCGTAAGCTCACATACATATCTATATATTGACTGAGTACCGGGTATTAAGTAGGCCGCGGCTCACAACGTTTCCCCTCATTTCTGTTTGTGCTTTTGTGAACCTTTCGAATTGCTTTTCTTAAATTAAAAATTCAAACATAATTGCTTACAATATTACGCCGATTATTAAAGTTCAAAGGATTTTATATCCAATTAAAGACCAATGGCCAAAATTGGCAATATTTTAAATCGTCTCGAGCGTATCATTCATTCCTTTTGAAGTCGTATGTTAACCTAAATCTCAAGTTGATGTTGTCTACACTGACTTTTCCAAGGCCTCTGTAAAAGTCTCTCTGCCTAAATTTTAGTTACAAAGTTGAGAAATCGCAAGAAAGTCAGCAGTCAGTCCTTATAATCATTGCATTCGACAGCAGAAGTATAGTTTTTTTTTTTTTTTTAAACAGAATGTTTTGCGGTGGTAATATTTTTCCTGTCCCTAGAAAAATTATGGGAACACCAAATTTCACACCTTTACCATCTGCTTTGTCCATCCATTCACTGCTTAGAGTTGGTTTGACACGAATTGCATACAATTTCACAGATTACGATTTATTAAAATCTAATCTAAAATCTTCTACTCTGGAAATAACAAAGAAGTCATACCGGAAATTTGGTTATATTTTTTCTTTTTCTCTCACTTCCCAACGACGTAGTACGAGCCGGCCGTTAAATAGACCAAGCTAGCTAAAATGCTGAATTTTATATTTTTAGATTTTAAATGCGGTAATCGTACAAAAATTCTAAAATCCCGATTCCAAAATTGTGGCTAAGAAGGGATATCGATAGAATAGAGAGTAAGAGTTTGACTTCGGAAACGACAAGACGTGTGTGAATCAGAAAATGCAAAGACTTTATTTTAAACAAATTAATACGAAGAATAAACATTGTATCCCATTAAATAAAACGACGACGTGTGGTGTATTCATTTACGGAGTTTCTGGAGCAGATTTTTACTTACTTGCAGGGAATTCATTAAAGTTCCATACAATTTTGGGGGCTCGTCCGGGATATAACCTCAAACGAATGTGAAAATTGTCATACCACTACAAATGAAGAAAGCATATGCGTGTATGTATTTGTGTACAAGTTCCCAATTCCACTAAGTTTTGTGCAACATTGTGAAGTTACGACTAACGACGCAACGAAGATCAGGCGAAAGCAGATTCTCAGAGGTGGCATTGGAAAACGCAGTAAGGAGGACGCAAAACGACGTTATTCGTTTTTGTCCAGATTGCAAAAGAAGAGGTAGCTAACGACGAAGAGCTACAAAAAGACGAGGCTACAATACGACGAAAAAACGAAGGTAGTCTGTGAACGAAGTAGAATGGTACGAGAGAAAAAAGTTGACGACGAAAGTAAAGAGCAAAGAGGACTGCAACGACACAATTCGTTTTCATCCAAAGTGCAAGGCAGACGAAAGTAAAGAGCAAAGAGATATAAAACGACACCATTCGTTTTCGTCCAGATTGCGAACGAAGAGGAAAAGAGGAAACGACGAAAGTAAAGAGCAAAGAGGACTAGACTAAAATGACACCATTCGTTTTCGTCCAGATTGCAAACGAAGAAAAAAGAGGAAACGACGAAAGTAAAGAGCAAAGAGGACTAAAACGACACCATTCGTTTTCGTCCAGATTGCGAACGAATCTACAAAGCAAGGAAGACTTCAACGACATCTTCGTTCACATTGCGAACGTAGAGGACAGAAGCAAACGACGAAACACCACTGGCACTTCGCACGGCCACGTGCGGCTTTTATAACCTGCGAACGAAGACGACCAAAGAAGACCAAGAAGAAGAACTCACCGTCTGTCTGTGCTTGATGATGTCTGTATACGCAAGTATTGTACATAGCGCTGCAAATTAAGCAGGCGGAAGTATTTAAAACTATATCTTAAAATAAGCTAATATTGTAATATGCAACTCAGCGAAATTTTAAACTTATCAGTAGCAGAGTTAAAAGAAAAATTGAAACAGCTACATTTGCCGCAATCAGGTGTTAAGCCAAATTTACAGGAGAGACTTTTTGACTATTTTGATACAGATCTAGACGAAGACGAAGATACTTCATACGAGGAAACGGTTAATGATTCTCCGGATGTTGATGATTGGCTACGCGATTTTGAACTTAATGTCTTAACAGTGAATTGGATTGATTTACAAAAGTTTATTTATGGCAGGACACTAGTGAAAGGTGCAGCGAAATTATTTTTGAGCAGTCAATCTGGCATAAATGTTTCAATCATTTCTGAAGGAAGCACTAAAACGTGAATTTAGTGAGTAGTTAACAGCAAAGCAATTTCATAAATTATTAGAAAACAGAAAGAAGAGCCATAAGGAGAGTTTAAGTGAATATTTCTATAGTATATGTAATTTGGCCAGTCAATCGAAGCTAGATGAAGAAAGTATTATTGAACATATTAATGAGGGCATTCCAGATTCCAAGCCAAACAAAAGCTGTTTGTACCAAGCAAACAATTTCAAAGAATTTCGTGAGCAAAATAAGATTTACGAAAAGATCAGTGCGAATCAAGGTAGTGCACCAAGGACAAACCCCAAAGTTTGAGAATAGTTCGGTCCAAGCCAAGAACGAAAGGCGTTGTTTCAAATGTGGAGGTAGCAACCACATTGCAAAGTATTATAAAGAGAATGCCGTCAAATGTTTCAATTGCAATCAACTAGGTCACAAGGCAAATCAATGTGAGGCAAAAGGTTTCCGAATGCAAACGGAGAGGAAAATGTCGAATGTCAGACCAGTTTTAATCGGGCTTTTAAGAATATTGAAATTGGTAATGAAGGGATCATTGCATTGTTCGATTCTGGCAGCGATATTTGTACCATAAGCGAGAAAGTTTACAGGAAGATTTTCCCAGTTGCGTTAAACAACGATATAAAAGAATTGATCGGAATAAGAGGCAAGAAAATCTATACGTTAGGTTCATTTAAGGTTGTCACTCAGTTAGATGACGTCCCTTTGCAAATGTGTTTCCATGTAGTCCGTGACGATGATACCCTGTACGAAGGTGTGATTGGAAGTGATGTTCTTGATTTTGTCAGTGCAAGCATAGGAAAAAGGGAGTATTCTTTCATTTAATAAATGAGTGGTAGATGGAGTCATTCAATCGGAAAAGAAGAGTGTAAGCGCAAGTTTTACTAACGGAAGCCGCGATCTAGAGTTCATTCAACATAGTGATACTCAAGTGACCAGGCCTTCAGATTCAGGGAGTGCAGTGGATGAATTGGAAAAGACGTTCCGTCAGATGCTGTCAACCAATATTATTGAAGAGTTTTCACGAGGAATAGAGCTGTCGCATTTGAACCGTGAGGTGAGGTCAATAATAGTAAGATTGGTTGAAACTTATAAGCCTGTTAAGCCAGAAAACAGCCCTGTCGAAATGAAGATAATATTAACGGATGAAGTACCGGTCCGTCAAAGACCTAGACGTCTTCCTTACGTAGACAATGAGAAAGTCGATCAAGCAGATCAGGGATTGGTTAAAGAAGGGGATAATTCGTGCCCCTGTAGTGCTTGTCGGCAAGAAAGATGGCTCAAAGAGACTTTGCTGTGATTATAGAAAACTTAATGAGAAGATAATTCGAGATGATTTTCCAATAGATTTGGCTAATGGTTTTTTTCACGTCCCAGTACATGAGGATTCTCATAAATATACCTATTTCGTTACACAAAGTGGACAATATGAATTCAATTAAGTACCATTTGGGATTACTAACTCCCCTCCGGTATTTATGAGGTACATACATATATGTCGTTTTAAGACCATTGATAGATGACGGTACATTGATCTTGTATATGGACGATATTATTATTACGTCAAAGGATGATGTCGAAAAGTTAAGGAAGGTTTTGCATATCGCAGAGATTTCGGGATTGCGTATAAAATGGGAGAAATCTCAGGTGATACAGAGCAGGGTTAACTTTTTAGGCTACATAATAGAGAATTCAACAATAAGACCATCTAAAGAGAAAACTTCGGCAGTTGAAAGCTTTCCAATTCCGAGAGACAGGAAACAAGTTCAACGCTATTTGGGCCTAACTTCCAATTTCCGTAGATTTGTTAAAGATTTTGCTGTCGTTGCCAGACCGCTGACGAATTTGTTGAAGAAGGATGTTCCTTTCAGAATGGGTGAAGAAGAGTTGCCAGCGTTCAATCAGTTGAAAGTTTATTTATCTTGTTCCCCTGTTTTTAAGTTGTTTGATCAGAAGGGAAATACGGAGGTTCATAGCGATGCAAGTATGTATGGGTATGGAGCCATCCTTTTGTAAAAGGACTCAGAAGATCAATGTTGGCACCCGGTAGAATACATGAGTCGTAAGACAGCCCCAGCTGAAGAAAAGTATCCTTCATGCGAGCTTGAAGTACTCGGTATAGTGCAGGCTCTTAAGAAGTGGAGAATGTATTTGCTTGGGAGAAAAATAAAGATCATTACTGACTGTAATGCTTTTGCGTTAACGATGAAGAAACAAGACAGGACTTTGATTATGATTGTTAAGTCTTGTGTGGAGTGCATTGTGAGCGAAGCAAAATTTGGAAAGAAAAAGGGTATTTGAATGTAATCGACAAATCTGATAAGCCTTTGCAAACGTATCATATTGACCATATTGGACCAATGGAGTTGACTAAGAAACAGTATAACCACGTTTTAGTAGTTGTCGACGCTTTTTCCAAATTTGTTTGGATTTATCCAACAAAGAGTACAGGCGCTGATGAAGTGGCTGACAGGTTGCAGAAACAGGGCGAAGTATTTGGAAATCCGAAGCGTGTGATCACAAATAGAGGTACTGCATTTACTGCTAATGTTTTCGAGGAATATTGTAAGATACAGAGTATCCAACTGTTGATTGCAACAGGAATGCCGCGTGGTAATGGATAGGTTAATAGGGTCGTCATTACTAGGTTAACCAAGCTTTGCGCAGAAGATCCGAAAATCTGGTACAAGCATGTTGGTAGGGTACAAACGTGAAGTGGTGGTGAAGGACCTTTGGAGACCAATACGGTGGCAGAGTATATGAAGATTTGGTCTCAATCATTCAGGTCGAATGATGAATCAGGACGGCCGAATGTAGGGTTGGAAGCCCTTTACAGCCTCTTCACACTGGGCACCGTTTACCGTCTATTTCATAGACGGTGCGTAAGGTTTTGCCGTGAAGAAATTTCCCAGTTAGTTCCACCGTCTATTTTGGATGTTCCTAAACCGCACGATTCTATGCGATATTTAGCCGATGTTTTCAAATACAACTCTGAAAAATTGACATTCACAGCGGAAAAATGGAATTCACTGTTAAATTGTAAACAATGAATGACAAGAAAATTTTAAACAACAACTAAACACAGCCCGCCGCCAATTTTGAGAAAAGTTTTAAAAGAAAGAACAAAATGGAAGGAGAAGAATACAAATCTAGTGATCGTAGGTTTAATGGATATATTTATTTGTAATTAACTAATTTGATATTAATATTAATTTACACTGCAGAAAATAAGAGAACATCATCAGAAGGAACAGGCAGCAGGTTGAGGTGGTCCACAGAGATGGAGACATTGCTCATCGACATGGACATGGACGGGTCCTGCAGCTCCAGCACATTTTCTGCCAGCAATGAGCCCCCATCGAAGCACGCCAAGGTGGACTACATGGCTATTCTTGCGAATGTATCCACAGCACGGCTAGAAGAGCAACAGGAACACCATAGGAAGCAGAATGAGAGAGCTGAAAAGCGGGAAGCACAGATGGATCGATTGATAGACAGCCAAACAAAATTTCAGAACTATATGCTGAGTTTCTTTATGAATAGAAATAAATAAGCTGTTTTTTGTTACTTTATTTTTTATTTATTACGATTTACACAATATTTTGCTATTGCAGATCGTATCTGTTCTGCTGACTGGTTGTAATCAGCAGAACTATTGGTGGTATCGGGCTGTTCTCTCTGCTCTGCTGTTAAAAGCTCCCAATTATCGTTTATTAAGCTGTTGTGCATATTTAAAATGTTGTGGAGTATGCAACAGCACATTATTAACACATTATTTTCCAAACAATTAAAAAAATCTTCCGCTCAAATACTCAGTTTTTGTTATTGTGTCATCAGATGTTAGACGTTAGACGGTGCCAGTGTGAATCGGAGTTTCACCGTCTGTCAAAAATCCGACCGTTCCCCCGTTACGGGCTCAGTGTGCAGAGGGTATTAAACAGCAGATTATTGTTGAACTATCGATATAAGCAGGGTAGGCTAAGAAGGCATCGATATGCCTTTATATATCGATATAGAATAGAGAGTAATAGCCTATTTACACTACAGTGAGTTACCTATCGATAACCGAGGAAACTCAATAACTCAGAACTGGTGTCTACACTACACAAAAGTTGAGTCATTGAGTTATTGAGTTTTGGCTTGCTGGCAAACACGAGCGTGCGTTGTTTTGTTTAAATTATTAAATTACGCAAATATGAACTTCGAGGAAACATTTATGTTGTATTCGGCGCAGCTAGAAGCAGCGATGGTGCGATGTATTGATTTGGCGACAATGTCGTAAGAAATTGGCATTTCACTTTCAAGTGCTTCTATTTTATAATAATATTGAATTATAATAGCCGCGATATGTATATTTTTGGGAGGAGGACGTTGCGAAGAAATCTGATGCCTTTTTTAAGGAAAATTTCCGCATGGAAAGGCGTGCGTTCAACATACTTCATGGACTGTTGCCCAAACTCCAAAAGAAAGATACTCCTTTTCGAGTGACAATCCCTCTTGAGAAGAGAATAGCCATTGCCTAGGATCCTCTGCGGAATTTTTACGGAATTGAGTCTATTTGCTGTGTCAAAAGCCATTTCATGAACATTAATATTAATAAATATTGAAAAAGTATAATTTTGTTTCATTTATTTGTTTATTTATTTTAAAAAATGCGCCAAAAGTCTAGGAATGCCTGTAAGGCCTTAAGTGACCAAACAAATCTCGTATCTAGCGATCAAATTGTATTAAAAGTATTGTTTTTAGGAAATATTTGTTTGTTTACCTTTTTTCTCCATAATCACATATGTTTTTTGTTGTTTTTTTAGTGGTGATATTTCCACGATAGGCAGATCAGGGTTGAAATATTCGGAAAATCGGAAAACTCGATTGAAACTTAACCTAAACTAAACTTTTTTGCCACCTCTAGGGCCCCTATGCTGCCCCATGTAAATGAAACTCGAGTTTTGCCCGAAACTCAATAACTCAACTGTAGTGTAAACAGGCTATAAGACTTTGACTTCGGAAACAACAAGACGTGTGTGAATCAGAAAATGCAAAGACTTTATTTTAAACAAGTTAATACGAAAAATAAACATTGTATCCCATTGAATAAAACGACGACGTGTGGTGTGTTCATTTACGGACTTTCTGGAGTAGATTTTTACTCACTTGCAAGGAATTCATTAAAGTTCCCTACATACCTATCGCAACATTTTTTAATTCTTCCAGTATTCCTCTAAAGTCTGACTTGATAACGTATGGTTATTACAGACATAAATTAGGTATTAACAACTTTTTTTAGTGGGTGCAAACCTTACATACCTAGCGTAGTGACGACTTTCTGAAAATAATTGTTTTTTTTATGGATTTTGTTCTGTAAAACTTCGTCTGTCAGCTACGAGTGCATTAAGAACTAACTATTTAAAAAAACTATCATAGTCAAATCTTAAGCTCATTATTGTTTTCTTTCATTATGTTCGCTTATGATCGGTGCTCATGCACTAAGAGCCCAATAAAATGGTCTTCGACTTATACACAACTGTACCCCATTCGTTTGACCGGCTTATTTTCCATTCGGGGTTAATTCGTTTGTTAATTCCCACAATAAAATAATTAAATATTAACAAGGAAACTGCTCCTTGTACAAACAGATATTGAATGCCTTCACCAAAAATAAATATTTTGTTTATAATGTTAAGTAAAAGATTGTGTTACCTGGAATAGTCTTTTTTACAGAGTATCAAACCTCTTCGTGTAAAACAGCTGGAACCGACCTCGGCTAACATGGCTCCGCAGCAATGACATTTTAGGCAACCATTGTGCCAATATCTGTCTAAAGCATATAAAAGATATCTATCACTTATTTTATCTATGAATAAATAAGAAAACCAAATGTTAGTATAATCTTGTAAAATCCGGAAACATACGTACATTCGGATAGCCGAAATCTTCATTCCATTATAATTACAACATTTTGCATATAAAGTTTTATATAAATAGTAAGCAAGGAAACACAGTTCCGTTCTTATACCAGCGGAACTAAGTGGGACATTCCCGGGCAGCCATCGGGTTTTACAAGGGCACTAAAGGATAACGGTTTGGCTCGCCATAACTTGGATTGGGGTGAAGAGGCTAATAGGCTTTTTACACTGCCGCGTCATTGTTGAAGGTGCGGAAAAATTATGCGAGGCGTTTACACCTAAACCGCATATTTTTCGCATCGTTTTATCAGCTGTTCGGGCTGCTAAAGTAAACAAACGCTGTGAGTAAGAAAAAGAGAGGAAAATAATTTTTATTTAAATTTAAAGAAATTGTCAAAATATTATTAAATGTGGAAAACGATGCATTTGGGAGTCTCACCACAAGCACCCAATTGTTTATGGGGCTTGTAAAGGAGGAGTCCGATGTATGTGAAGCTATCTTTGCTCCATCAAACAAATATTGTGTGCTGACGACTTTAATTTTCAAGTGGCACTTATAAAGTTGGAATCAGCGCATCCCAAAAGATCTTTGTGGACCCTTGTAAGTTGTTGTGTTACCATTTTGTTGTTTGCTATCAGATTTGTATATATCAAATTTTAATTTAAATGTTTAAGAACGGTTCGGCGGTTATTGTTTGACAAAAACAGATGTTTGTTTTCGATACCCCGTCGATACCTCGAATAATTTCAGTATTTTGTAAAAATTGTACACAGAATATGGTAACACTTGCCAATGATGCGCCGCATGATTAAAGATATAAGGCTTTGCCTGACCCGATGAATCTGTGCGCTCTTGCCCTACAGAGGTATCACGAACGAACCGTCCAAGGTGACCAAGGGGACACCGCGAGGGTGTTCGGTCGCTAATATGCGGACTTTGTATACCTCGCGACGTCCAGGTCGAATAAGGTTTTCCGTGGCCAGCGGGCTATGTCTAGGGTAACTAACCCCTTCCCGCCTTTTCATGGGACCAAACATGCCAAACACAAGTGCAAAAGAGATCGGTACTCCTCTTAAAGAGCCGGGTGGTCTCTTGGACCATTCTTCTATCTCCGCACCTGGGAAACGTGGGCCAAAAATTACGGGGAAGGCGCTGCGAGGGATAGGTCTAAAAGCCAATCGGGCCAATCCACGTCTGGGGGCAAAAGGCGCTTTTGCCTCAACGGATACTCTCTCGACAGCCTGTTACATAAAAGCGATGGCGACGCTAGGTGCGTCCTATTTAGGAGCCAAGCGGGAGGCAATAAATTGGGATGACGTCACGAGTATGCCAGACTGTGGGTCGCGGATAAACCTGCGGAACCAGAGAAGATTATCGGGGTTCTGCAGGTCTGCAACTCCTACCTGCCTACAGACAATTGGAAGATTAGACTAAGCGAGCTCTTTTAACTCACATGACGATTTTTGGGATGAGTTAGTGAGTCCAACATCCTTTGGTAGCCGTATCCCAGCGGTGTTAGCACTTACTTAGGCTCTTCTGCTGCACGCCGTGCGTATCTTGAGAGGGCGCCTTCGGCCTTATCTAGGCCAAGTGCTCTCGGACTTGTTCCTTGTGTCAATCATGATGCCAAGGTAATTCACCACTCTCTGAGATGTCACTATGGTATTTGCCACTGTGGCCGTTCGGGCTAATGCTCCTGGGTGCGGTTGTGACTTCCTCGGTAGTCACCTCCTGGGGTTGTTAACGTACACAAGATTTTCCAGCAGGGGTACATTGCAGGGCGGTGTCCTTTCGCCCCTCCTATAAAACGTGTCAATAAACTGCGGGATATAGATGCGGGATGTAGATGCGGGCTAGGTGTTATACCGTTTTTAAACGGAAATAGTGATTTTCAATAAGAAGTAAGAGGCTCCGATATTAATTCCCCAAAAACAGGGAAACGCTCATTTTTAGCAACAAAGCCAAGTATGTTGGAATCGTTCTCTGTGGAGTGGTGGTTTGTTGGCCAGTCCTTAAAAAGGAGACTAGTCTAAACAAGCTCAGCAGAGTTGAGGGCAAGGCGGGCTATGTACTACCCCAGGCACAGTCCTGGGCACAATGCTGCACCTTTTCGTAGACCTCATGGGAAGGGAGGTGGTAACACCTTCCGCTCTCACGATGAGCGAAATCAAACTTTGGAAACCATTCTCGTTCGGACATCAAGGAACTTCGACTGTATCCTCAGTTATTATCCCTCGACGCTTTTCCAGGTATCCAAGGAAAGAGGCAGACCAGAACCTGCAAATGCAGTCCGCATCTACACTAATGTCTCGAAGTTAGACGGCCGCGTGGATGAAGAGTCTATAGTGATGAGCTTAATATTATGCTACTGGATAACTAATGTGGATCACTCTCCCGAAAGTCTCTCTAGACAGGCACTTGGTGTGTGTCTTCTCGGACAGCCAAGCAGCAAATAAAGCACTAGGCTCAATATCTAAAAACTCAACGAACGTGACTTTCACAGGTCTCTTAAGGGGAGGTTACCGTTCTAAGACCCAAAAATTGACTACCTTTCAAAAAATGTTTTTCGAAACAAAATAAGGTATTCTGCGAAAACTTTTTAGCAGGTTTTGTTGGATATTTAACAAAGTAATTTATTATATTCTTTTATTAAAAATTTATTCAAAATGGCGGCTACAGCTTCCGTTAAAGAAGCCTCTCCCGGCACGAGGTACCCCCCGCGGTACCTTCTACAGCCTCCAAATGTCATCTATCACTGACCAACAAATTCGATGCTTTTGTTGTTGTCTTATTCATTTTGCTTCAGCCTTATCTCCGAGCTTTCACTGGAAAAAACCTTTGTTGTGTTTAACTTTTCGGTAAAATGTTTAAAAGTAAATTTGTTTCGCTCAAAACTATTTAGTGCGAACAGCAGTGCATTATATATCCTACAAAATTGATTATGAATACAAAATTAAATCATTTGCTAAACCTTTTTTTTCACATAAGTGAAAATGTATGCAAACTTTTTTCTTCCAGTGCATAAATTTAAAAAAAAAAAATCGTTCCCTTCTTGGTATTGGTGTTTTTCTTTGTGAGTGTTGAAGATTTCTCCGCCGTATGATGACTTTGGGCACCCCTGCTCTAAAGCATATACAAAATAACAGTTATTTTGAAATTATAAGGCAAGCGTCTTCTAAAAATGTCGACACCAAAAATGCTAAAGTAAAGGGTACAGAAATCCGAAATCTCAAAAAACTCAGTTCTAGTGTCCATAACACGCAAGCAAAGTAATTTAGAATGCATGTCCACCCATAAATTCAAATACGCTGAAGCTGAAAAACAGAAAAACCACAAAAATATCAACCAAGAAGACAAGAAGACAAGAAGAACAATGCACACAATCACATATTGTTTATTACTCGACGATGATCGCTTCGCGTCATGATCAGTTCGGATTGCGCTACTGAGCACTTCGTTTCACTACTGGAGCCGAACGTTACGTCATGGTAGCGCATCTACATTTTTCGTTTGTGACAGCCGTTTGTATGAACTGGCACATCTATATACTGTTTGGTTAGTAATGGAGGTTTAACCCATAAAAGTCGAAACTTTTTTGTACATATGACCAATTGGTCCTAATACGGATAGGAGGAAGATAGGAACTGTTGGTTGCCTATCAAATAACAGTCAATAACGTACCGTTCACGAATGTTTTGTTTTTCAGGTATTACTTCGAATGTTAATTTTGTATCTCGATGCTCAGTTTTGGCAATATTACAAGTTGAGCATTCGTTTATTATGTTTTGTATTAATTTCTGGTAGTCTAGATAATAGTATTTTCCCTTAAACCAATTGACTGTTTTTTCAACTCCAGGATGTTCCTTGTGATTCTTTAAAATTAGTTCTTTAAATTCAGCATAATTCTGAAAATCAATAAGTTCTGTATTGGATTTAATTACTTTCGTTATGTTGCTCGAATTAACACTTTCTATGTTTGCTTGTTGGAATAAAGGAAAATTTATGGAAATATAGATATTTGACATTTCTTTGCATGTAATTTTGATGATCAGTTCATGGAAGAAATGGGATGTTTCTACATTATCCTCGGTCCTTTTTATACCCGGTACTCGAAGAGTGTTGAGCTACTGAGCTTCTTCAGCAGCGTAAATTCCCAAATATTTATTTAAACACAATTGGTTTCGATTTAAGATGATTTATTTGCCATGCAAGGCGATTGTTGCGATTCGATGCGAGAGCTTATAGTCGAGATTTACATGTATACAACGACGACGACGATTCGAGACGAGATGCTAGGTGAAGACAGTTTACATGTATACAACGACGACGACGATACGACGATACGAGATTCTAGACTGATTCCAAGGGCAGGCGGGCCCATTGCCCGTGCCAAAAATGCAAGTGAGAGCGAGCGATGCATCGAGGAAGCGATAGAGGTGGCGAAAGATCGAGAGAGCAATATAGAAGACGACAGATCGAGAGAGCGATGTAGAAGGCAAAGTAAAGAAAGAAGACGAGAGAGAACGGCTGGATAGGCTGCTGCCGTGCGGGAGCTTATATATGTATGACAATATGTAGACAATGTGGTACAGTGGGCAGTATCAACGACGAACAATAATAGAATTTACTCTACTGCTGCACCACTGACTAAGACTATGTTTTAGGAGCAAGTTTGGGCTGCGTAACCCAACATACTCCCCCCGTTGAAAGCCTGCCTTTTAACATCACCCAACAGCATACAGGGTTCAGCAGCCATAGTGCGTTGTAGTGTGGGCCATTCTTCCTTCCATCGAGACGTGTAGAGTCACCGCAAGTAATCAGCGCGTTGCCCACACCTAATAGGTCGAAGTTGAGCCATGTCATGTGGGGCTCGGCTGCAGAAGAAGAAGAGGCGAAGAAGGATAGCGCAATCAAACTGGGCAGTTGAAGTGATGTGTCCAGACCAGCAGGAGTTTCTGAAATGAAGACGAGATTTTTAGAATTCTCCGCCCTTCCCCAAATGGACCAATCTTGGGATGGTCTCGGGGCCAGCAGAGCTCGAAGTCCAACGTGTTGTTCAGCATTAGTTCCGTAAAAAGGTAGAGGGAATATGTTCTGATCGTTCGGAAGAGCCCCTCGCGAGTGAATATCGGCCGAAACGGAGCGCTTGCAGGGACTCCACGATGTTTGCCGGGTCGAAATCGAGAAAGTAGGTTGAGGAGACACAGAATCCGGCGCAAGTCCAGCTGTGTTGATGCCATCGAAACCATCGTTGATATTTAAATAGGATTCATTATCCTCTGATCCATCAGGCGTAGCCGGCACAGCAATCCAACGCACCAATTGGGATTGATGTTTCTCGAGACTTCCAATTGGTTCCAAAATTGAGCAAGAATCCTCCTGAGAGTTGACAAGTGTGATTTCCCCAGCAGCCGTAAGAGGGGCAATCACGGGAGAGGAAAGCTTAGTTAGTCCAGAGAGAAGTAGCACCTTCAGCTTTACGACAAGTTCCTCAAAATTGTTGTACAATTCGCTGCCAATCTCATCGTAGTCCAGCTTCTCCAGCTCGCTGTGCACGGTTTTAAAGGTGCCGTGCAGCTCCTCGATCTGCTTGAGCCTTCCAGAGAGCATGAAGTAGTCAAATAGGGCAGCGCTCTCCAAGATTACTTCCAACCGTTTCAGCCTTGCATATAAGGCCGGTGCTTTCTGCTTCAGAAAAGCCAACGTATTTTCAGCAGCGCCCACTGCACTGACGTTTCTCTCGTCCATTTGGGCAGCCGCGGTAGAAACGTTTCTAGCGGGAAGATGACCGCAAAGAGGAATGCTTGCAATAAGAGCAGACAGAACCGTAAGATGAGCGCAAAGTAGACGAAACGAGCACCGTTACTGTTGCTTGTGCAAAAACGAACAAATTAACTGTAGTTCCACACAAAATTGCTAGCAAACGAAATTTTAATGTTTTTTGTGATTTAATTGTTTATGTTTATCACGTCGGGGTCACCAAATGTTGAGCTACTGAGCTTCTTCAGCAGCGTAAATTCCCAAATATTTATTTAAACACAATTGGTTTCGATTTAAGATGATTTATTTGCCATGCAAGGCGATTGTTGCGATTCGATGCGAGAGCTTATAGTCGAGATTTACATGTATACAACGACGACGACGATTCGAGACGAGATGCTAGGTGAAGACAGTTTACATGTATACAACGACGACGACGATACGACGATACGAGATTCTAGACTGATTCCAAGGGCAGGCGGGCCCATTGCCCGTGCCCAAAATGCAAGTGAGAGCGAGCGATGCATCGAGGAAGCGATAGAGGTGGCGAAAGATCGAGAGAGCAATATAGAAGACGACAGATCGAGAGAGCGATGTAGAAGGCAAAGTAAAGAAAGAAGACGAGAGAGAACGGCTGGATAGGCTGCTGCCGTGCGGGAGCTTATATATGTATGACAATATGTAGACAATGTGGTACAGTGGGCAGTATCAACGACGAACAATAATAGAATTTACTCTACTGCTGCACCACTGACTAAGACTATGTTTTAGGAGCAAGTTTGGGCTGCGTAACCCAACAAAGAGTAAAGGGGTATATTAGATTTGTGCAAAAAATGGATGTGTGTAATGTGTCCGTCCGTCTGTCCGTCTTCATTAGCGCCTATAGCTCAGAGACTATAAAAGCTAGACGAACACAATTTTGTATGCAGACTCCTGTCATATCACACTGTTACAAGTATATTTGGAAATTTCGCCCCACCCCGTTCCGCCCACACAAAGGACGAAAATCTGTGGCATGCACAATTTTAAAGATACGAGCAAACTAAAAACGCAGAATCATAGACAATGAGCATATCAATCAGAGTGTTGAATCAGATCGGATCATGAATATAGCCACAATGAAGAAAACCATTTCGAAATGCATCGTTCCCTCACGCTCTCTCTCAAACACGGGGGTGGGTGCTGTGCCTGATCCAATTTTTTGACGCCTAGATCTCAGAGACTATAAGAGGTAGAGCAACCAAACTTCCTATATATGCTCCTGTGATATCACTTCAATACAAGTGTATTTCAAATTTTCGCCACGCCCCCTTCCGCCCGCACAAACGACGAAAATCTGTGGAATCCACAATATGTAAGATACGAGAAAACTAAAAACGCAGAATAATAGAGAATAGCCATATCTATCAGATTGTTGCATCTGGATCAGATCGGATCATAAATATACCCACAATGAAGAAAACCATTTCGAAATGCATCGTTCCCTCTCGCTCACTCTCACACACCGGGGTAGGTGCTATGCCCCTTCGTCCAGATGAGCGCCTAGATCTTATAGACTATAAGAGCAAGAGCAACCAAACTTTCTGTATATGCTCCTGTGATATCACTTCAATACAAGTGTAGTTCAAAATTTCGCCACGCCCCCCTCCGCCACCATAAACGACGAAAATCTGTGGAATCCACAATTTGTGAGATACGAGAAAACTAAAAGGCAGAAAAATAGAGAATAGTCATATCTATCAAAGTTTTGAATTTGGATCAGGTCGGATTATTATTAGAGCCAGAAGGAACAAATGAAATTTCAGTGTCCTTCCAAGCGTTTACTCATTTTCTCTCTCTCTCGTACACATCTCCACGAGTAGAGAAATGTAGAGAAGTCAGATGTAAAACACAAATGTAAACAAAAACGAGGGGGAACGTTGTGAACCGCGTCTACGCCGCGGCTCTACTTTATACCCGGTACTCAGTCAGTATATATGTATGTGAGCTTGTAATTTACTACATGTTCGCAAAAGGGAAAAATTTAGTTTTAGCCAAAAAAAAAAAAAATTTAAGTCGAACCTTTTCGGAGATTTTTATATATTAGATGTTTCCATTTTTGTTAACATAAAATTTTTACATCTGTTTTCTACATGTCTAAATCTACTTCCTACATATACAAAAAGATTTTTTTTTTCGTCGCTTCATAACATTTTATTCCTTGTTTAAGACCCATATGACCCAGACCAAAGACAATATAAATAGTAAGATGGACTTCTCCATACAACATTTTTGAGCTCAATTTTGGCTGTCTGGAATTCATAATGGAATTGATCGAAATTGAGAGAGACATAGTCAGAGAGCCAGAGAGCGAACCGCTCTCTCACCCTATACATGAGGTTGAGATTTAACTGTACGTGTGCACACATGTTAGGTCTACTTGTTTGTATAGGTTTTTGACGACGCCGCTCTCAAAGAAAATACCCATTACTTTAGAATTCATTGGGGACTATGACACTATTTGAAGACGCTTGCTCGTAATACAAAAAAAGTAATATTTTGTATATCCCTTATATGCTAATTTTGTTTAATGTACTATAAACGAATATAATGAAGGAATTTACCTACACAAAAATAAATAATCTATGTCATACATGACTTCACACTAGATTAAATGTCTGTAAGGTATTCGTGGGTCGAGTCACCCCACCCCAACTCCCAGCAAATACATTTCTGTTTTGTTTACGTCTCGTCAAAATTCGGCAGCTCGGCACAAATACGCACACATATGTGCTTGCAGCTCTGTGTGTACTCACACATGCAAGCTCATTCTATTTTTAGATCCGTGTTCTCTTCTCTTCTTCTTGCGAGCGAGACAGCGCGAACTTGAGCATATACATATACAAATACAACATATACGTTTGGCATCTTACTATTTATATTGTCTTTGGTACCGTTATCTCCAATCACGATTTTTCATGCAAAAATGAAGTGCCTTTAATTAAATTTCGGGGAGTGTATATACCATTAATATTCCAAACAACATATGTAAACGCTAGCGTTCGGCAGCGCTGCTGCGCTCTCAAAATAAAGGGCGCTCTGCAGCCGCCGCTTCGGCCCTAGCTTCGATCTGCCGACGCACAGTGGGACATCAGACGCAAAGAGGTGGCAAAAGTCAAAATTTTTATAAGCGCCTTGGATAAAATGAATACACGCATCTAACAGAGAATTTCCCAGAGCTTACAAAACTCAAATCTTCAAGATAATCCCACTTTTATTTTATGAGCATTCAAAGTTGAAAATTATTTCAGTGTGCACAAATGTATTCAACTTTTTTTCACTTGCTGCATCTTTGAGGATGAATTAAAAGTAAACTTCGTTACGTATTATTCTGTTTTTAGTGTTTCCATATAGGTATATTCATTGTTATTAGTAATCAAGAAAAACCTATTCTGTTGCATAGAGTGTAATCAAGAAAAACGTATTTTCAAAACCATCTAATTTTTGAGCTGTTTTTCAACTTTGACCTGACTTTACAAAAAAAGTTCATCAAATTTTCCCGAGATATTTTTTTTTATATGCTCATTGAATATTCCTTTACCTATGTTCCAAATCCTTATTTGCGATTTTGAGGCGTTCGGCTTCGAGGTCGATTTAAGTGAGGTTACCTCGCACGAAAAACAGGCAAAAAAGGGCTGTCGCAGGTGCTAAATCCCATACAAAATCATATTTTGGCCGTTTTTTTTTAGCGAGGTAGCCTCACTTAAATCGACCTAGAAGCCAAACGCCTCAAAATCGCAAATTAAACGCAATTAAACGTTCTTTATTGATAACAAAAATGTATTTTTCAAATGCAGTTTATTTCATGAAGATATCTTTATTCGTTCAGAAGTTATTAGTTTAGCAAGCTGAAATGGCCGAATGTCCCACTGTGCGACGTTGCTAAAGTCAGTGCTATGCTAAAGTAGGGGGAAATTATTAGAGCGAAACGAAGTTAAAAACTTATTAAAACCCATTGCGAGTAACGCTGAAGATGGCCGTCAGCCGTCGGGTGTTTACAGAGGGATCAACGATCAAGCGGGTCGACTCACCAAAACCGTAGGCGTGGACTGGGGTACAGGTGCTCTCGAGCACAAAGCGGCTGTGCTCCACGCCATAGAATACAGGGGGGTCACGAGCGAACAGTCACCCGCCGTAACTGTGCACACCGGCGGAAGTGCAACTATACTCTCTTCGTGAGGGCTGCTGGAAGCAAGCGCCCAGGGACCAAGGAACCATTTAAAAACCCCGCAGGCGGCGCTGCTGTCTCCAAATACCAGGAGAAAATGCGCGCGGTCTTCATCCTGGCCAAAAACTATCCAGCCTTTATATCGTCTTCCCAAGAAAAATACTTAAAAAGCCACTCAAAGAGCAGGCAACCGGAGGTCGAGACGGACCTAGAGCTCCCAAGTGACGAGGCTAAATCGGACTCTCGTCCTGTATCCGACGGGTCTGACCTAGCCAGGAGGAGATGGAATCCCCCGACAACTACCCAGAAAAGACAATGGTGGAGGTGAACCCAAGGAATGTCATTGACAATACTGCAGATCAACCTGCATCATTGAAAGGCAGCATGCGCTGCTCTGATGCTGTAGCCGACATAGTCCTCATTCAGGAAACCTGGGTCCTCGGAAACAAGGTCTCCGGTTTGAGGACTTAAGACTATGAGCTTTATGTAGCTGACACCACAGATGAAACACGTACCTGCACCCTTAAAAAAAAAGAGTTGCATTTATTTTTGCTCCCAAATTTCAGCAATGAAGACCACACCGCGGTGAGCCTCGAAGGACGGGAGTTCACTGAACAGCTGTTCACATTTCCTGGGCAATCGAGTGCTTTAAGCCATACAAGTCTGCTGGAACAGATGGAATCATTCCTGCCCAACTGATCCATGCAGGCCAAACAGCAATATACTGGCTCAAGGGGAGGTTCTCCTTGAATCGGCCCAAAATACACAGAACTTTGAAAATTTGTTGTGGGATAATGAAAAGACATATCCACTTCTGGTTTTATTCACAAATTGGTTTATTACTTCTTAATAAGTTTATATAGGCAAAAAATATAGGCACTAAACGTTTTTTGGGCGAGATGGGCGAACCTGTGCCTGCAAATGCGGCCCACATTTATACTGATGGCTCAAAGCTAGACAACCGCGTGGGAGAGGGTCTACTGTGACGAGCTCAACATCAGTTACTGCTTCAGACTCCCGGATCACTGTAGGGTGTTCCAAGCGGAGGTTGTAGCAATCCAGGACATTTCGATCGTCTCCAAACTACCCCTTGACAGGCGCATAGTGTGCGTCTTTTCTGACAGCCAGGCAGCTATTAAAGCACTGGGCACAATATCGTCGAGCTCCGCGACTGTAAATGACTGCGGTAGGTCTCTGATATAGGAGCAGTTAGAACTTTTTCTAGTGTGGCAGGGCACTACAATTCCTCTCCAACCGAAGAGGGAGCAAGTAACGATGCCAATGGCTACGCACGAAATTTTCGAGCAGTTCGCCAACAGGCGACGGCAGGAAACCATCACCTGCAAAACCTCTAGACCGATATGGCCATGTCAATCGAAGAAAAACCTGGTAGAGCTATATAGAGTCAACAGAGTCAAATGTAAGGCAAGCCATCACGGGACACTGGCAGATTGACACACATGCATCTAGACTGTCAATGCCTCACAACGACTTCTGCAGTTGTTGCCGGGATGAGGAGGAGGAGGAGTCGGTCCTCACTTCTTCTGTCACTGCGCGGCCCTCGGAAACCGTGGACTCCGTATTCTTGGGACTGCCTTCCTCACGGATATTTCGGACTTATCCGAAATTAAACCAGGGCTTTTGTCCAAATACATTCAAGCCACCGGATGGGGCTACTCTTAACCTGCAAATTTTTGCTCCCCACGGTCTAGACCAGGGGTGCCCAGGCCTATGCTCATGGGCTCGCTTTGTTTTTGTTTTTTCTCCGGAGATAGGAACTCACAGAACGTATACATGAACGGCACCAAGACTAAAAAAAACCTAACACATGCAAAAATTATATGTGTGTATGCTATGCGTGGAACCGAAACCGTTACTGTTTGCTTGTGTGGATCGTCGTTGCTCGCGAACGCAAGCTGACCAACAACAATTTCGATGCTTTTGTTGTTTTCTTACTCATTTTGCTTCTGCCTTATCTTCGAGCTTGCACTGAAAAAAACCTTTTTTGTGTTCAACCTGCCGGCAAAATGTTTAATAGCGCATGTTTGAGTACATTTTTTTTCGCTCAAAACTATTGTTGCGAATAGCAGTGCATTATATATCCTACAAAATTGATTTTGAATACAAAATTTAATCATTTGGTTAACCATATTTTTCACATTAGTGAAAATGTATGCAAACTTTTTTCATCCAGTGCACAAATTGAACTACAAAAAATCGTTCCCTTCTTGGTATTGGTGTTTTTCTTTGTCAGTGTGGTGATTTCTCCGCCGTATGCTGACGTTGGGCACCCCTGTATTAGATGTTTCCATTTTTGTTAACATAAGTTATAATTATATTTCAAAATGTTGCCTCGCCCCCTTCCTAACACACAAAGGACGAAAGTCTGTAGCATGAACAATTATGAAGTATTGAGAAAACTAAAAACGCATAATCATGGAAAATAGCCATATCTACCAGATTTCCGAATTTGGATCAGGTCGGATTATTATTATAGCCAGAAGAAACAAATTAAATTTCAGTGGCTACGCAACGCCTACCAAGCGCTTACTCATTCCCTCTCTCTCTCTCGCTTACAGCCTTATATTTTTATATGTAAGGACATAGATGTAGACATGTAGAGAAGAAAGATTTTAATTTTTTTTAAATAAAACATCTCAAGGATAACAGGGCTTTGATCGTAGCAAAGATTGACACATTAATCAGATACTGGTGGTTTACGAGCATGTTCAGGACACACTCTCGTAGTTGGATGTCTTCATAGCCTCTCATGTGAATCCCAAACTATATGCAGCCGGACTTGTAGTTACGTGAAAGGTGTTTGTTTCTCTCCAAATTTGATATTATTATTCTTTTGGTCTTAAAAGTAGGTCTGAAGTAGGTGATAAATTTTACTGAGGGCTGGTTTGACAGATCGGCTTAGTGATGGATAAGATTATATACTGAATTGTTAGCCAGTGTTAGTAATTCAAAAGTTAAAATACATTATAAAGAGATAGGAAAAGATTAGAAGTTTATGTTTGTTATGCTAATAAAGATTGCCATTTCTCTAAAATCTAAGTGGCTCTTTTTGGATTAGTAATGGTTTTAAGTCCTTAAAATATTTAAGTATTTTGAGTTTGCGCCTGAGGTCAGCAAATCTTCTACAATCGAAAATCAAATGTTCAGCCTGAATTCATGAAAGAAAATTAATAGAAAATGTATGTGGAATCAAAAAGATCCATTTTGTCTGATGCCGAGTTGACTGAGCTTCTTGCGCTGGTGAAAGAGGAAGATTTTACTTCAAAATTGTTGCCAAATTACAGGTCTGGCAACTCTGCTGATATGATGTCATGTATTTGTCTCCGTCGGATAAACAGGGGCTACTTTAATTTCACGCATTCTAGAATTCATGAAATTCACAGCATAAACATAGTATCAGTTACATTACAAGTCTCACATATATTGGAGTCAACTGCTTTGATTCTGTGTTAAAAAGCTTTGCCATAGGTATGACCTGTCGTTAATCTCTTTATGATTTTGATGACTTTAGCATTTCATTTTAGATTAAAATGCCAGGGCTTCCTAGGGATGTCCAGAAAAATATCAATGAGGTTCGAGCCTTTGGATCTGCATTTGTGCTTGCAATATGCTTTATTCCAGTTGTGCTCTAATAATTTTTGTTTTCTCTGAGTGCTTCTTTTATGCTACATTTTATATGTAAGGGAATCATACCAGTTATGGGCCCCGCTTCGTGTTTGCCTCATAACTTTTGAATAATAGCATATTATACAAACTTAGGCATACAAATTAAAAGCTAGATATCTTAGGTAAACGTCAGTGAAGAAACTAAATTGATTCCTTCGAATGGAAAAAAGTTATCAAGAATTCACTGAAGTGATAATTTTCTGAAAATAAAAATTATATAGCCTGTATTGGGCCCCCTTGAAAAATCCACGGAAAATTAAGAAGTATGAAAGGAAAACACGACAGATAAAGAGAAAATTAAAATGAATTTATTTCCAGAGCCTTCACTGTCCTCCTCTTTCTTGATGCGCTTAGCTGATGGTTTAGAAAGTTAAAATTTATTGTTTTTTAAATGAATTGATTGGTTTGAATATATTTAATTAAATGATTCTGCCGATGTTTACTTGACGTAAAATGCATAAAAACAGTGCTAAAATAAGTCACGTTAACATAGAAAATTATATTACGCAGTTTCTCGACCAAACACACGCAAAAACAGGAGGCTCACAACGGGCTATATGAGGGGGAGCAAATAACAATAATAATTTCAAGAGACAAAAAATTATGTTATGCATACATTTTGGTCAAATACGAAGATAAATCAGAGAGTTCATTGACAACACTGCCTCACTGTAGGCATGTTTCCCCTATTATGTCCACTCGCTTATTGCAGTTTTAGCTGCTCTAGCCTTTTCATTGATAGCCACACCCTTGTGACCTGGAGTCCAAAAGATATCCAATTGTTAAAAGTAGTACTTAAACATACTTCCACTGGTCTTCTCTACTAGACCTATACTACATGCACTTTGTGTGACTGAGGCTTCTGTGGAAATGATACTTCAGCCTTCCTTTGCATATTTGTCGTGAATTTCGGAGAACCTAGCTCAGATATTTTCTTTGGCTGTAACTACCTGAACACAAGTGGCATGACACCCGACAGTACAAAAATGCTTATTCATACTTAGTTGTATCTATGGCACACCCACACATCTCATTAGTACTCCCGCTTCTGAAATTTTCATATCCTTGATGGAACCCACACCCATATTAGAAAAGCTGGTGTTCGCATATTCTTATTTTGTTCTGATGAAGACTTGAAAATGTTAACACTAGTCTTGGGATTTAGCCCTGCTTTGATAGTGGCCGCTAACTGCCAAAGTCTGTTGCTTTTTTTTTATTCTTCTTTAATCATTTTTAAATGTCTTTTATTGGACATGTTGGCAGTTATCAGTCTACCTTAAAACGTATATTTTCCCTTCTACCGAGATATTGACTAGCTTCCCATTATCCTGGCTCATATTTATGACCGACAACTTACTGGAGTTGAAACTGAGACCATTCCTTTAATTTATTTTTTGAATTAGCAACTGCTGATGTGAGTCATGCAATCGCTTACTTGATGTAGTCTTTTAGTGTAAACATTGAAGAGAAGTGGAGACAGAGATGAACCCTGTGGGATGCGACCTGTACTTGTACGGCATGCCATCCTATGTCTCCAGAGCATTGACCTTGCAAAAAAGAAGCGAGCAGAAATGGCAGCAATAGGTCTCAGAGACTCTGACCAATGGGTACCACAGCACATAGATTACTCATCAGTACTGTATAATAACAATACCGTCCCCACCATGATCCCTAATAGAGATGAATGGCTCGAGAGACCTCCAGGCCCAGATGGGGCCATAAACATTTTCCCAGGAATGTACTCCGAACAGCTAAACACAAGGCACTATTTCAGGCTCCCATATTTCTATAGCGTTTTCCAAGCGGAAGTCTCCGCAATCGGGGAAGCTCTGAAATGCCTTGAAGAAATTACCGCAAAGACAACTCGGCTAAAAATTTATAGCGACAGCCCAGCGGCGATCAAATCGCTAAATGCGATTTCCTCGAACGCGGCCACCATGGCAGCAATTTGCTATTAGCCTTATATGGGTCCATCCACAGGGACATCGAGGGCAACTGAATAGCAGACGAGTTGGCCAGATCTGACACTACAATTCCCCTTCTCCAAGGTTAGGAGGATATTTGTATGCCGATGGCATACAAAATATGTGGCAATTAGTATCACGATGTCGCAAACCATATCAAACATGGCCGAACATAGATGGGAAGGGCACCTCTGAGCTCTGTAAGCTCGGAAGTAGAAGGTGCAGCACAGTCATACGCCTTTTCACAGTACACTGGCTAACAGGAACCTCCGCAAACTGGCTGGGTGCCTCATATTATGATTTTTGTGACGGTGGAACACCTTTTCTGCTCGTGTCCAGCTCTCAGCAGAAGAAGACTACAACACATTTGGGCTCGCCCTTCATAACAGACATTTCAGAAATGTCCACAATATGTCCCAGAAAGAAAGCAAACTTAATAAAAACGGGGGGGAACGTTGTGATTACCCGGTACTCAGTCAGTATATATGTGAGCATACGATTTATGCAATTTATTATATATTCGCAAAAGTGACAAATCAAATTAGCCAATTTAAAATTTAATTTAAAAACACTCAAAGAAACACACTTGCAGCGGCAAAAACCAAAAAATTAGTTGGCAAATAAACACAGTGCTTGTTGTTGTTTCGAGTGCAACCAGCGAAAATTGCCTCATACAAACATACAAAAAGGCACAAAAGAGAAATAACAAAAAAGTAAAAAAAAAAAGCAAAAAAAATGTCATCCTCCACTGCACCGAACAAGGCGCACACGCAATAATGCTAGAACAGCGAGTGAGCGCCTCTCCGACGCCCCTTCGCCACAACTACTGGACTTTTTGAAGGTTCGCTTCCAAGAGCAGACCAACATGATAGGTTCCCATGTCCAGGAAGCAGAGAAGCGCATTCTCAGCAGCCTCATGGAGTGCCTGGACTCGATCGCTGGTGAGGTCAGGCAGATGGGTGCCCGTATCATGGCGTTGGAGAGTGAGGTTGTCGACCATCGCTCTCAGAGAGACCAACTGGGTGAGCGGGTCGAGCGGCTGGACCGGGAGGTGACGGATTTGCGTCAATTGGTGGCAATTGGTGGCCGACCACATTGCAACCAGCGCGTGTGGAGGGAGAGAGCGTTGAGTGCATGGATGAGCTTTTGTCGCCCGCACCAGCTAGCGAGCCTCTCCCCCTCTCCACAACTGCCTCCCCCACTGACGCCTCGGCTGGATCGGAAGACGCAGCAGGGGTCTCAAATAGCTTTCGCTCTTAAACACCTATGTACTACTCAGATATTTTTTATAGTTAGGCGTTTAGTATTAATATTCAATTATTACAGCTTTTATTATTAAAATTAATAAATTAAATAAGTAAATAAAATAATTAAAATTATTAGCAACCATCGAAATGATCTCAAAGTCGTTCATATAAATGCACAAAGCTTGCTAAGGAAAATCGATGAGTTTAGTTTACTCTTTACCCAGTCAAATTTAGATGACGTGGTTTGTACCTGAGTTATGTGACTTGTCAATTGTGTGTGACGGCTATGTTGTCTTTCGTTATGATCGTATTGGACATGCAGGTGGTGTTGCTATATATGTTAATACTAGATTAAAATGAAATGTTATATGTAAACAACAGAGTGAATGTCCCATCGAATATCTAATGTTGGAAATCACAAGTAAAATTAGTAAGAAAATTGTACTTGGCTGTATATACCGACCCCCTCGTACGATAGACTATCAGCCGCTATTAAATATTATCTCAGACATTTCAGTGTCATACACAGACAACTTTCTGGCTGGCGATCTCAATAGCAATCTCTTGTTGGGGAGTTTTGCTTCCTTGGGGTTGCTTGCCGTAAATGTAACCATGCCTACTCACTTCAGCAGTACCTGTGATACACTTCTTGACATCTTTTTCACCAATGACCCTAATAAGAATCTAGTTTATGACCAGGCTTCAGTACCAGCTTTTTCTAAACATGCCCTTATCTTTCTGACATATGACTTAACCTTGGACAATAAAACTAATTCATTTACGTATAGAGACTATAAAAATATAGACTATAATGAAATAGAACAAGAATTTAATTCATGTGACTGGGAATCAATATACCAATCCCCCCATGTTGATTGTCAATTGAGTGTTCTAAACAGCCATATTCTGTAACTCTTCAACAAATTTGTACCACTAAAAACCAAGATTATAAAACCAAGACTGATTCCTTGGTTCACCAGTGAAATTAAAAGACGAAGTCATCAGCGTGATGTTGCTTTCATTAAATGGAAGCGATACAAAACGGGCGACTTCTCTTTAAGGTACAAAGAGTTAAGAGCAACTGTTAACAAAGGAATAAGGACTGCTAAGTGCGATTACTATAAATCCATGTTTCGAAATTGTTCTACCATTAAGCAAAGATGGAGTGAGATGAACAGTTTAGGTATAGGAAAATGCAAGCAGAAGTAGAGAATAATATAGATGTTAAAGATCTCAACAAAAAGTTTTCGATAATTTATGTACCTGAAGCGACTTGAAACAAGTACCTGAATACAATCCCATTCTGTGATAATAGTTTTAGCTATGTATGTGTCAATCAGTGTGACGTCCTTGCGTTTATACTTAAGGTGAAGTCCAACGCGGAAGGCCTAGATAACATTAGCCTGAAATTTTTGAAAATCTTACTCGCCAAAATCTTATCCCACGTCACCTATATTCAGAACACGGCCATAACTACGTCCATGTTCCCGACTGAATGGAAAAATGCGAAAATTTTGCTGATCCCAAAATCTAACAATGACTTTAGACCCATTTCAATACTTCCGTTCCTTTCAAAAGTACTAGAAAATCTCATGTCCTTACATTTTGAAAACTTTTTGTTTAACAACTCGTTATTAAGCCAAAAGCAGTCGGGTTTTCGAAAAAAAAAAAAACATGCTGTGTGACTGCAATAACGGATATTGTAGAAGATATTCGGCAGGAATTCGACAAGAACAAGGTAACATCTTTAACACTTCTCGACCACAGTAAAGCATTCGAATCAGTGAATCACAATATTCTTTGTACAAAACTGACGAATTTACTCAACTTTTCTGAGAGTGCAGTCAATTTCATTAAGTCGTATCTTTCAAACAGATTACAGGCTGTAGTATCTTGTACGTGTGTTTCCACTTTTAGCGGACTTACGCGGGGAGTCCCTCAGGGATCAGTGTTAGGCCCTTTACTGTTTTCCATATATGTTAATGATCTACCTAGTGTCTTGTCAGAATGAATGACGTTCAAATCTATGTTAGTAGTCCAGTGAAAGAGATAAATGCTTGTGTTAGTACTTGTAACAGAATGCTTTGCATAATTGAGAAATGGGCAAAAGAGAATGGCTTAGGAATAAATCCAAAAAAATAGAAGTGCATGGTAATTGCTAAAAAGGTGATCGATACTGACAATATCGACCACATATATATAGACATTACACCTATCTGCTATGAAGACCATGCTGTTAATCTGGGTTTAACCTTCAGTAGGACACTGTCATGGAGTAAACACATTACAAAGGCAACTGGACGAACTTATGGTCTGTTGCGTCAGCTTTCAGCGTCTAAAACCTTCTTGCCAGAACAAATAAAACTATTAATTGCCAAAGTCATTCTTATCCCCACTCTCCTTTATGGTGTAGAAATATTTGGTCATTGTAACGCAAGTGACACGCGTACCCTAGTAGTAGCCTTTAATTCAATAGTTCGATATGTGTTTAATATAAGACGTTTTGACCATGTATCACACTTGACTCATAAAATACTTGACCTTAACTTGACCACCTGGATAGATTTTAGAACTCTAGTGTACTTTCATAAAATTGTGATGACCAAAGAACCGATTTACTTATACCACAAACTTATCCCTGCTACATCACAACGAACGAACAATAATCTATGCCCTCGAATTCAAACACTTTGCTCGAAGAGGCAGTTCTACGTCAATGCTATCCGCCTATGGAACAATCTTCCCCATTACCTTAAATCAATTAGGAGCGCAACCCAATTTCAAAAAAATATTAAAACGCATTTAAGAAATAAGTAAAAGTTCAAGAAAACGAAAAAAATTATATAAAATAAAATAAATAAAAAAAGGTTTATAAAAAATAAAAAATAAATTAAAAAAACACAAAAAAACCTACTTTATAAGTACTTATGTCAAAATGTTAATATATATAAGTATTAGTTTTAAGAAGATACTCCTCCAACCGACATATACAACCTAAGTGACAAGCGCAATAAAAACGAGGGGGAACGTTATGAGCCGCGTCTGCGCCGCGGCTCTACTTTATATCCGGTACTCAGTCAGTATATATGTATGTGAGCTTGTTGTAATTTATTACATGTTCGCAAAAGGGAAAAATTTAATTTTAGCCAAAAATGAAAAAAGTAATTAAGTCGAAGCTTTTCGGAGATTTTGATCTATTAGATGTTTGCATATTTGTTTACATACATTTTTTACATCTGCCTTTTCTTCATGTCTAAATCTACTTCCTACATATACATACACGGCTGTGTGCGAGAGAGAGAGGGAATGAGTCTGCGCTTGGAAGGCCACTGAAATTTCATTTGTTCCTTCTGACTATATTTATGATCCGATCTGATCCAGATTCAATACTCTGATAGATATGGTAATTTTCTATGATTCTACGTTATTGGTTTTCCCGTATCTTCAAAATTGTAGATTTTCATCTTTTGTGGTGGCGGAAGGGGGCGTGGCCATATTTTGAAACAAACTCGTCTCGGTTTGATATCACAGGAGCTTGGATAGATAGTTTGGTTGATCTAGCTCCTATAGTCTCTGAGAACTAGGCGTCAAAAAATTCGATCAGGCATAGCGCCTACCCTTGTGTGTGAGAGAGAGCGAGAGGGAACGAAGCATTTCGAAATGGTTTTCTTCATTGTGGCTATATTTATCATCTGATCTGATCCAGATTCAACACTCTGATAGATATTGTCATTCTTTACGATTCTGCGTTTTTAGTTTTCTCGTATCTTTAAAACTGTGCATGCCACAGCTTTTCGTCCTTTGAGTGGGCGGAAGGGGGCGGGGCGAAATTTTGAAATACACTTGTAACAGTGTGATATGACAGGAGTCTGGATGGTAAATTGCGTTCCTCTAACTTTTATAGTCTCTGAGATATAGGCGCTCATGAAGACAGACGGACAGACGGACGGACAGACAGACATAGCTATATCGACTCGGATACTTTATGGGGTCGGAAACGGAAACACATCCATTTTTTCAACAAATCTAATATACACCTTTACTCTTCGAGTACCGAGTATAAAAATGAAAAAATTGTTCAGCAGACCAAAAAGAATATTTAAAATTTGTTTAGATCTGAGACAGGGCTATTTATAGATATTCCAAAACCCTGTTTTGGGAGTTTCAATGATGGTAAAACCGCGCGACGATTTTTTCAAAATGCAGAAGTTTCGTCGAAAATTACTGGGGTTGATCTCCAACAAATAAAAAGGTCCGATACCGTAATGGTTGTCGCTGCATCAGGCTATGAAGCTAACATAGAATCATTCCAGGAGTACGCTCATGAAACTGCTAGATACTTTGTAAAGTTGTATCCGTGGTATTCAGGCAGGTTCATTTACTTTTGCGTTTTACTTTTTTAACCAAATTGTTTACTTTTCATTTTAAAGAACTCCCTCTTTCACATTTTCTTGTTATAACTATGCTTCATTTTCTCATCGATTTTGGTAAACAAAAACAGCTGATCTTGTTGTTTTGATGCCTATTATTTAGTTTTGAAACAAAACGACGGAAAAGATTGATTTGCGTAGATCAAGATATCTGAGATGCAATACTTGTGTATTTAATATTTTTGACGAACTGTAAGTAACAGCATGCAAATTGGAAATTGAATTTCTTTCTGGTCAAACAATTAATTGTTGCACTTACATTTTGAATTACATTTGGTGGGAAACATCAGCCTTCAGCAAACTGTTCTGTTGTGCGCACGTTTTTTAGTAATATTTTGTGCTTTTATGCGCAAATATGTATTTATGCCAGTTCCGATAAACGAATCGATCTTTGTCATTTGTTGCCACGAATCCGAAAATTTGACCAATTTTTTTCAGTCAAATTTGAGGGTTGGGTTACAAAAAAATTATTTATAAAGAAGTCATAATCGAAATTTCCATAGTAATGGTGTCTAATTTTTCTTAATGGACCAATAAGTCATGTTTTTTTTTCCTTTTGCAATTAAGATTTGTTTTGTTGTATAATAACCCGTTTACTTTTCATTTCGCATAAGAAAGGGTTGACGTTTTGAAATATAAAAAATCTTTCGTATTTTGAGCGTAAGATCGCGAATTTATGTGAATTCAAAAGTAAATGAAAAAATGTATGTGCATGTGAAACCCGGAACCTGCCTGATTAAAGAGCATTGATTTAGCGAAACTTATCATAATTTTTACAAATATATTCTGTCAGCTGTTCTCTTACCTCTTCGCTGTGGTAACTAGTCAACACGACATCTCCGCTGTGACGCAAAACGACTTTTTCTGATAGATTTTGGGATTTCAATTTTTTTTTTACAGATATAAGATATTTAAGTTATTTTATTATTTATTTAAAAAATACATGAAAAAAAACAAGTTTCAAAGCCATAATTCTTTGAAAAAAATGTAAGTCCCGAAATCAATCAGAAAAAGTCATTTTTGGTCACAGCAGGAAAAAAAAAGTTCAATTTTGTCGAGTAGTGTTATTGGAAGTACTTTATGACTTGACCAAACTTTCGTATGCCGAATTTTTCCGATAAATTCCGTTATGCACCAAATACCTTCCAAATTTTACGGTTAAAACCTGTCACAAAAAAGGATTTTTGGTATTCTTTGTAAGAAAAATAACGGTTATATGTCGACTAACGAAATTTATTCGGCATACGAAGGTTTGGTTAAACGGCTGCAACTTAGCCGTTTATCCATCGATTCTTACAAACGATACCTTAAACGATGTCTAATTAATGTACCTATCTAAAATAAAAATAAAAAAATCAAAAAAACTATCAAACTTGAAAGCTTAATATATTTCAGACATTAAGCAGCAGCTACAAAGTGTCTGGATCGGATTTATAGCTGCATTTGTCAGCATTTTAGAACTGAAAAGTTCTAGATATAAGGTACTTAAGTTATGTGAATAATAGAAGCACTAAACTTTGAAAAAAACATGAAAAAAAAATACCAGATTTTAAACAATTCTTAAAAAAAAAAAACTAAATTACAAAAAAAAACATAAATCTTTTAAAAATTGTAAATTGCGAAACCTATCAGAAAAAGTAATTTTTGGCCACAGCGGAAATGTCGTGTTAACTAGTGTTAACGAATAAGTAGAAGCAGGCACTTCCAAAAAATATTCAGATAAAAACCCAATACCGTTTAATGAGGATCACTTTACGCATACCCTCATCTTTTAGGACGATTCTGCTTCTTGCTACCGTGCAAGATTGCCCAGGAATATTTTTTCAAATTTGTTATTGTACTGTGCTAGGATTTATTAAAAAAGTTTGATTTTTTCAACGATGGGTTTTTTTAAGCTAAAATAATATTTAATAGTGGTGGGAATTAGGACATTGGTCTGGCCGGGAATGGTCCTGGTCTTAATCCGATCGAGAATCTTTAACACTTCATGAACGTTTTTATATGAAAGCAGAACCTTCACAATATGGTTGTTTGAGCTTCCAATTAAGGGGTGTAGTATATTTTCGAGTTATATTTTCGACTGACTTCGTGTTTTCAACCTTCGTAGGCTAATCGTAGAATTGAGACCACTTTACTGCAACATGTTGCCGTAGATATAGCTATTGTCATTAGATTACGACTAATTATAAATTCTTATATTACTTGTAAGCTGAACAGATGTACATCTAACAATGGTGTTTCCCTTTTTTCTTTTTTTTTTTTGAAGAGACTCAAACAATGTAATTAGAACACCAAATATAAAAAATAAATGAAGAGAATAACATTTTTGCGAAAAATAGCAGCTAGGGAATGCACAAATGCTGCACAATTGCGGGGTTTTTTAGATTTTTTTTTTCTGTGTGTATTATTTAACTTTAAAAAAATCCCAGAAAATTGTCTAACCTCGGTTCTAGGTTTATTACCCTGAAAGTTTATACCTCAGGAACGTTCGTCAGATGCCTCCGCGGATATAATACAAAAAGAGAGAAAATTGTGAGTTGCAGCTTGCACCACGACTCTACATTTATTCCCGATACTTGTAAAGTAGTTCCTAAGGCTGGGGTGATGACTCAGGGTTGTTCAGGGTCCTTTACAAGAAATTTGTAAACTGAGGGACCTACGAGGGATGAAGGTGCGTCTCGTGACGTTTAGGGAGCAAGAGGAGGAATAGATATAAAAGGCGTTGTTCACGCGAGGGTCGGTAGGAGCTATAGGGTATGACTACGCTCGTATGACGCCCAGAATCTGAGGCTGCCGTCTACCCTGATTGGGTGGGTTAGTTGGGGTTATTAGTCGTGTGTCCCGGCTATAACTGTAGGGTACGCCCTGTCTGTGAATCGGTGCGTGTATAATCGTGTCTCGGTAAATACCACAGAGCACGACTGTACTAGCACGCCTCCCGGAATCTCAGGATTAGTTCTATTGTCTGCTCCAACTAGGTTGGTCGGTATCGGGATTCCTGGCTGTGTGTCTCGGTAAAAACCACAGAGCACACCCTGGCTGTGGGTCTGTGCGCGTACAATTGTGTCTCGGTAAAAACCACAGAGAACGACTGTACTAGCACGCCTTTCCGAATCTCAGGGTTTCTTCTCTTGTCTGCTCTAACTAGGTCGGCCGGGATCGGGGTTCCTGGCTTTGTGTCTCGGTAAAAACCACAGATCACAGAGCACGACTTTACTAGCACGCTTCCTGGAATCTTGAGGTTTACTTTGGATACGTTCTAACTGGATTCTCGTTCGTACGTGGCTGGGTATTCTTGTTGAGTCTTGAGTGTGGGTTTCGGGTCTGGGTTTCAGGAGAACGAGGGGAAATTAGATGAGGCTCATAGATAACCACTCTGTAAATGATCGGCGTGTCGAACTGTATATATATATATCCAATTTAATAAAAAACCAGCGCCAATGATGTTTCTGCTTATATTGCTCGATTTATTCGTGTAGTGAATGTTGGATGCGCACTGATTCTTTAGGCTGCACCAGATCTTACTACCCTTTGCTTACCAGAACCTAACTTTCCTGCCGCGTGTATGATTTACGGTTAGGTGGCCCGCACCATCTACTGATCTCTTGACATTCTCGCGCACTTGAAAACTTGACTGGCCTCGTTCCTCGCAAAGTGAACTCTCCCTCAACTCGCGTGAGCCGTCCAGCCTATTTTTCGGTCCAGAATCGCTGAGTTTTCGGACGTGTGCCGTTACTTCGAACTCTCGGCGCCGGTTCGCTCTCCCAGCAGTGATCGTTGCCAGCCTCGCTTACGGGACCTTTCAGCGCCGTCTCTTTTGTGTCGCTGTCCGCTTGCGCGCGGAACAGTGGGCCGATTCTCGTCATGTCTTCTCAAAATCGATTCTGACGGCAATCGCCACGGAGTTCTGTCCACTGCTGTCCGCCTACGCGCGGCACAGTGCGTCGCGTACCATTCTAGACCTGGTAAAACTTATAATCGCCGTTGGGGTTTGCTTACCTGCCGAAGGCAAATGAAATATATTTCCGGCTCCTTGCGCATAACAAAATTAGGTTACACTCGTTGGACGTTGACGTGCAATGACTGCACCATCAAGTGGCCCATTGCACACCAGCCGAATGCTGTTACGCGCGAATCCCAGGCCGGAACGCAGCCTTCCTTCCACCCAACCGACCGAGGGGTGCTGCAGCATGACGCGCGACTCGTTAACCGAACCGATCGCGATCATTCAGGTAAGATAGATGTTAGACTAATATCCGGGGAAAATTATAACTAATCTTACTAAAGGAACTAAGCATGCATTAAAACTATCGTACACTTACAATTTCTAATTACGAGAAAGGTATGTGAGTATTAGTGATTTAAGAAGAGAAAGCGAATTAGTAGTATATATGATATGGTAGAGGAAATTATAATCCGAACATAAAACTCTAAAAGGTTCATGCAAGGAATAAATTGATCTACAAATCGGAAGGAACAACGGTATCTTCTAGTGTTTCTAACAGGAATAGTGAAGTTTATGCGGCTCAACAAGTCCGGGCTATCTACGTCACCCTTGATCAAGTTGTGCACAAAAATCACACCAAGCATTTTTCTACGGTTAACTAAAGATGGAAGGTTTATTAAAAGCGATCTACTAGAGTAAGACGGCAGTCTCACACTTGCATCCCAGTCGAGGCCGCGTAGAGCGAAAATTAAAAAGTTTTTCTGTACTGATTCTATACGGTCCTGGTGTACTTTGTACTGAGGGCACCATACACAAGAACCATATTCTAAAATCGGACGAACAAGCGATACATAGAGAGTCTTTGTTATATAGGGGTCGTCAAATTCCTTTGACCACCTCTTTATAAACCCAAGCACGCCCATGGCCTTATTTACCATGATAGAAATGTGTTCAGAAAACTTTAACTTGGGATCTAAAAGAACACCAAGATCATCAACTAGAGTAATTCTCTCAAGTGGACCCCCGCCTAGGGTGTAAGGAGCCAGAAAGGCGCTGGAGCGATGAAATGTCATTACTTTACATTTCGAAGCATTAAGGTATAACAAATTGGAACAACACTAGGACTGAAAGCTATTAAGATCGGATTGCAACCTGGAGTGAGATAAGCTGTCCTTGAACTGGACACACAGCTTAACATCATCCGCATACATAAGTACTCGAGAGTATGTTAATACCGAAGGCAGGTCAATAATAAAGAGTGTAGAGAGTAGGGGGCCTAGATAGCTGCCCTGTGGTACGCCCGAAGTAACCATAACTGGTGAAGATAGGGAGTTTTTGAAGAGGACTCTTTGGGACCTGGAACAAAGGTAGCTAGAAATCCATCTCAAGAGATTGGGTGGAAACCCTAAAAGGTCAAGTTTTTGTGCTAGGAGAGTGCCACAGATTTTTGTCATTTGTGTGGGCGGAAGGGGGCGGGGCGAAATTTTTAAATACACTTGTAAGAGTGTGATAGGACAGGAGTCTGGATACAAAATTGTGTTCCTCTAGCTTTTATAGTCTCTGAGCTATAGGAGCAAATGAAGACGGACGAACAGACGGACAGACAGACATAGCTATATCGACTCGGCTATTAATGCTGATCAAGAATATATCTACTTTATGGGATCGGAAACGCTTCCTTCTGGGTGTTACACACATCCATTTTTTCAATAAATCTAATATACCCCTTTACTCTTCGAGTACCGGGTATAAAAATTAATACTTGTAGCGTTAGGATGATTATAGCATGAAATAAATAATAACACTTTCGGAGGTTATTATATGTACGAGATATATTAGATATATTTGATTCCATTTTTGTTTACATGTTTTTTTACATCTGTCTTCTCTTCATTTCTACATCTACATATGTCTTTACTAAGACTCGTGGAAATGTGTGCGAGAGAGAGAGAGAATGATTAAGCGCTTGGAAGGTCACTGAAATTTCATTTGTTCTTTCTGATCCGACCTGATCCGAATTCAACACTCTAATAGATATGACCATTCTCTATTATTCTGCGTATCTCTCTTTATCTTCTGGTATCTTAAAAATTGTGGATTCAACAGATTTTTGTACTTTGTGGGGGCGGAAAGGAGCGTGGCTCTAGCTTTTATAGTCTCTGAGATATAGGACGGACGGACAGACGGACGGACAGAGAGACATGGCTATATCGACTCGGCTATTGATGCTGATCAAGTAATATATACAGTAGCGGACAAAGAAATCCGGACACCTAGGTATGGCCTCTATATGAAAGCTTTGAATGGACGTAAAATATGTAAAGATTTCTTAAAGAATTTTGAAAAAACCGGAACTCTGAAGCGAAATTGCGGGACAGGAAGAAAGAAGACGACCAGGAAGATCGTATTCTGAAGCGCTTAAGCATGGCCAATCGATTCAAAATTGCAGAAGATATAAGATTCGAGTTTGTTCAGTCGGAAGGAGTCGATATTAACACTCGAACAGTACGAAGACGCCTTCAGGATGCAGGACTTAATGGGCGCAGACCAACAAAAAAAAGTGTAAAAAACGGCTACAATGGGCTAAACACCACGAATCTTGGAGCTTAAACGATTGGAGGAACGTTATATTTTCAGATGAGTCCAATTTAAACCTTTTTGGTTCCAATGGTATATCCTACGTGAGACGTAAAGTCGGAGAAAGGTTCAAAAATGAGGGCCTACGACGGACGGCATTGTGGATCCCGTATAGTTTGGGTATGCTTTTCTTACTTTGGAGTTGAAAATCTGGCACTAATTGATGGAAGAGTAAACGCCGAAAAGTACCAACAAATTTTGGAGGATCATCTTGTACCATCTATTGAGGAGCATCTTTCGTATGCTGATGATATCATTTTTTAGAACGATTCTGCTCCTTGCCATCCTGCAAAATCGGTAAGTCATTTTTTTTTTAAATTCCTTTTTTTATGGTGTAAATGATACTTAAACTCTTCAGTTTACAATATTTTTCTTCTTTTTAGATTACAATATGTTTGAAGCTGGTTGGAATAACTTCATTGGACTGGCCAGGCAATAGTCCTGATTTAAATCTGATTGAGAATCTTTGACATATTTTAAAGGTTAACATAACGAAGAAGAAACCCAAAACTTTAAGAGAGCTTGATTCAATTGTGGAAAATGTTTGATACAACGATTTCACCTTTGAAACAATCCAGCATCTAGTAGATTCTATTCCGACACGGATAAAGGCGGTCATAAAAAATAAAGGAGGTCCAACAAAATATTGAAAACTAATTTTTTAAGTAGAATAATATTCCATTAAAAAAATACTATTTTTAAATAATTTGTAACCTGCACTTAAAGTAGAAAAAACAAAAATTGTTTTTGTTCCTCAGTTTTTGAAATATTATCAATAATTTTAATTTACCATTTTTCCGAAAAGACAAACATCACTGGAATCAAAAAAGGATTTGTTTTGCTATTATTTCATTTAATAAGTTTAATACAAATTTTCTTGAAACATTAAACACAATTTGAAAAAATTTACGAACCGAAAATTTTTTTGCCCATCCGGATTTCTTTGTCTGCTACTGTATACTTTATGGCAGGGATGCGCAAAGCTGTCTTATGGATGTGCCCGCACAAATACAAATAAAGGAATTCGCACTCACACATGTAACGATCACTTTTTTGTTATTTCAATGTGTACACAGAAAAAATAGGAACATGTTTCTTCAAAAACAAACAAATGCGTCTCATGGTTTACAACGAAGTGAACTTTTTCGTTTTTCAGTGTACAAACGAAGAGACAACAACAAAATATATTCGGGATAGGGACGACAAAACGAAGCAATAAAATTGTTGTTGCTTTGCAAGCAACGAAAGTTGACGCAAAGCGAAAAATGAAAAATTGTTTGTGTAATTTGCAATGTGCAAAATAACCTTACCAGTGAGTAAGCTCACACACTTCCCATATGCTATGTGCAAAACAAAAACAAATGTGCATCGTGAGCAGAGGCACTGCGCACCCCTGCTTTATGGGATCGGAAACGATTCATTCTGGGAATCAACCGTTATCACCACAAATTTAATATACCCCTATACTCTTCGAGTACCGGGTATAAAAATCAGGATGGGCTGTGATAGCATCAGGTGTCATGACGTAGAAAAGGGAAGATCTTAAGCGGACTCTGGCGTGCCTGGCAGACGCCCTTTCCTAACCTAACCTAACCTACAAACATGTTATTAAACAAATGACATTATTTTTGGGGATTAAAAAACAAAAAAAATGTCATGGTACAACTTTTTCATAAAGATACAGATGTGCGATCCGCACGATTTCGACAAATGATTGGCAAAGAGGTAGCAAACAGGTTGACACATAACTATGAGATCATCTTTCAACTCAGCCGACGTGCCCACCCAGCCAAGCTAATGCTGGCTTAAAACTCAGACTAAATTTTTAAAGCTGAATAAATGGAACCATACTTGTTCTGTTTACATTTTGTATGGGATATTTTGATATAATATAATATATGCGCTGTAACTTCCTCGCTATCTGATAAAGATCATATGATAGTTCTTGGGGATTTCAATTTGCCAGGAACTGTTTGGTCTTCGGTAAACGAGTCTAATAACCTAGTGCCCATGTCACGACATGACGGCTTACTTGACTTATCCCTGTCTCAAGTCAACCATGTGAAAAATTCCCTGGGTCGATTGCTTGATCTGTGCTTTGTAACGGATCCGACCATAGCGTTGTTAGCCCGAGTCCCTCCGCTCACTATACCTGAAGACGCCTACCATCCTACCTTCGAAGTGTCGCTCGATATTGGACCAACCGCATTGGATCGGTCGGGTAGGCTACCTCGATGTGTCCGCAGCTCTTGTAAAGCCGAGTTCGCGAAGCTTAATAACCTCATTAAAGATTTTGATTGGTCTGCTTTGTATTTGTGCACTGACGTTACGATAAGCACAAACATTTTCTACGTTGCACTTGACTCACTTTTTGAGTTTTGTGTCCCGCTTTCCTGTCCAATTTTATCTGGGAAACCCCCTTGGTTTACCAAAGAGTTATCCAGTCTAAAAAACTTTAAATCAAGACTTTACAAAAAATTTCAAGAAGTTGGATCTTCTTCTCTCTTTCGCTATGTAATGGCTCGGTCAAACTTTTCGGTTCTACCTATCTCGACGCAGGATACGTTTTTCTTAGGACCCTAAGCAGTTGTACAGCTTCGTAAACAGTAAGCGTAAAACGTCCGCACATCCATCCTCGCTATAATTTCTTAACACGTCGGCAACTCTTCATGCTTCCCCTCGATATGGAAGGAGTCGTTTATAAGAAAGGTAGTAAGTCTGACGCGAAGAACTACAGAGGTATATCTAAGCTATCCGCTATTCCAAAAGTGTTTGAGAAAATTGTAACTTCGCACCTGCAGCATATTTGCAGATCACTCATATCTCCTGCTCAGCATGGATTTATAAGGCGGAGATCAACAACCACGAATTTATTAGAGTTCACCTCCTTCATTATTAAAGGCTTCCAAGGTAATTTACGGATTTCATTTACACAGATTTCAGTAAAGCATTCACTTTGTAAACCACTCTAACCTAGCACAAATACTTTACCTTTTAGGGGTTCCACCCAAAGAGTCCTCTTCAAAAACTCCCTTTCTTCACCAGTTATGGTTACTTCGGGCGTGCCACAGGGCAGCCATCTAGGCCCCTTACTCTTTACACTCTTTATTAATGACCTGCCTTCGGTATTAACATACTCTCGAGTACTTATGTATGCCGATGATGTTAAGCTGTGTGTCCAGTATAAGAATAGTTAAATTCAATCCAGGTTGCAATCCGATCTTAATAGCTTTCAGTCCTAGTGTTGTTCCAATTTGTTATACCTTAATGCTTCGAAATGTAAAGTAATGACATTTCATCGCTCCAGCGCCTTTCTGGCTCCTTACACCCTAGGCGGGGGTCCACTTGAGAGAATTACTCTAGTTGATGATCTTGGTGTTCTTTTAGATCCCAAGTTAAAGTTTAAAGTCAAAGGAATTTGACTACCCCTATATAACAGAGACTCTATATATTTCGCTTGTTCGTCCGATTTTAGAATATGGTTCTTGTGTATGGTGCCGTCAGTACAAAGTACACCAGGTCCGTATAGAATCAGTTCAGAAAAACTTTTTAACTTTCCGTATAGAATCAGTTCAAAATAAACTTTTTAATTTTCGTCCGTATAGAAAAACGTTCCGAACATTCAGAAAAACTTTTGAATTTTCGCTCTTCGCGGCCTCAACTGGGATGCAAGTGTGAGACTGCCGTCTTACTCTAATAGATTGCTTTAAATAAACCTTCCATCCTTAGTTAACCGTAGAAAAATGATTGGTGTGATTTTTGTGCACAACTTGATCAAGGGTGACGTAGATAGCCCGGACTTGTTGAGCCGCATAAACTTCACTATTCCTGTTAGAAACACTAGAAGATACCGTTGTTCCTTCCGATTTGTAGATCAATTTATTCCTTGCATGAACCTTTTAGAGTTTTATGTTCGGATTATAATTTCCTCTACCATATCATATATACTATTAATTCGCTTTCTCTTCTTAAATCACTAATACTCACATACCTTTCTCGTAATTAGAAATTGTAAGTGTACGATAGTTTTAATGCATGCTTAGTTCCTTTAGTAAGATTAGTTATAATTTTCCCCGGATATTAGTCTAACATCTATCTTACCTGAATGATCGCGATCGGTTCGGTTAACGAGTCGCGCGTCATGCTGCAGCACCCCTCGGTCGGTTGGGTGGGAGGAGGGCTGCGTTTCGGCCTCGGATTCGCGCGTAACAGCATTCGGCTGGTGTCCCATGGGCCACTTGATGGTGCAGTCATTGCATATCTACGTCCAAATATTACCAAATAAAAAAATTTCTAACATTTCACAAAATTTCGATTAAAAGTTGTTGCACAAACAACTGCCAAAAACCTTGGCATACTGGATCTGCCCACAGGCAGCAAAGTTCAACTTTTCAAACTGTAGAGTAAGACGGCATTTACTACAAGAGGCTGCAGACTTGAACTTTGACTTCTGTCTTTTTCGAGCAGAGGTCGATGAGAGCCGCCATTTCGCACCGCCATATTGAATTTTGGCATAAAAAAATACAAACTTATTAAGAAATAACAAGCCAATTCGACAATAAAAACCAGAAGTTGCTGTGTCTTTTCATTATCCCACATACAATTTTCAAAGTTCGGTGTATTTTGGGCCTAAAATATATATATTACTTAGATATAGGTTATGTGCTAAAAAATTTCAATTTTCGAATAAGTGGGCAAAAAGTGGAAAAAAGCTTAACTGTTGTAAGTTAACAAATAATAATTATACTATATGTACATACAGTGTCGGGCAAAAGTGAGTGCATGATCACGAAACTGACTTTCATCGCCCATAAAAAATGAACCATACAGGATAATCAAGCAAATTAAATTAGTTTATCTTTATTATTTCATTCTTAACAAATAAGAGTAATAAACCAAAATATATGAGATGAATTCAAAAAGTTTAAAGGAAAAAAAAAAAAAAAACAAACTCACTTTTGCACGTTTATTAAAATTAAATAATTAAATAAATTTTAATATTTTGTCCACAGACCCCTATTAGCAACAACTTGATTTACGCGATTGGGCATGCTCTCTACAAAATTTTCGATTATAACTTTTGGGATTCGATTCCATTCCGCTTTTACACGATCCCAAAGGTTGCCCATATTTGCTGGGGCTGCTTCGTATTGCCCGAGCCGTCTTTTTACTAACGATTTTCAATAGTATTTAGGTCAGGACTTTGTGCTGGCTACTCTATCAGCTGAAAGTGCTGTTTTCCTATCCATTCCTTGACAAAAGAGACGAAATGTGTCACCGAAACCGTTAGTCAAAGCTCGCAAAAAATTATTAACGGACTCAGATGCTCGACTAAAGATGTCCTAAATAAGAAAAAACAAACTGCTAACACCTGCTACCGTCAACTAAATGCAGAGGGCCAACATGCCACCATGTAAAGCATCCCCAAACCATTATATTTCCACCGCCATGTTTGACAGTGTGCTTTACATGGTGCCTTTGAAGACGTTCTCCGCCTTTGCGCCAGCAGTATTGTTTTCCATCTGACTGAAATCGGTTAAATTTGGATTCATCAGACCAGATAACTCATTTCCAATCATCAGCGGTCCAATTTTTGTGGTCCCGTGCAAATTACAAACGCGCTTTTACATTCTTATCGGACAATGCAGGCTTTCTTTTTTTAACAGTTGCCACATATCCTGTCATACAGCGCTCTTCTAGCAGTCCATTGGCTAACATTTTTGATAATGGCCAAAGAAGCTCCCTTTGTTGTTAGCAGCTTGTTTCTTGTTAGAGTGGACATGAATAGTCGAGAATCTGAGTCCGTTAATAATTTTTTGCGACCTTTGATTAGCGGATTCGGAGTCACATTTCGTCGATTTTGGGCTGCGATCACCGCCGATTGACTAATACCAAGCCTCTTGGCAATATAACGTGAAGAACAGCCCTTCTCGGTCAGGCACACAACACTATTTTCGAGATCAGTTATCTACTGATCTCATTTCTATGGAAAATCTCCGCAATTTCTTTTTAATTTGAATGCAATAGACAAATCTTGCTTTGACTCGCACGAAAAACGTTTTAAACTGCACTAAGAACAATAAGAATAGCTTAAGAATAGCATAAAAAGAAACCTAAACATGAATCTGCCTGATTTTGCTGATAAGAGAAGTGCGAGAGCGAAAATAGGTACAAGTCTTGAAACGTGCAAAAGTGAGTTTATGCGGGTTATTTTTGTTTTTTCTTTCAAACTTTTTGAATTCATCTCATAAATTTTAATTTGTTACTAATATTTGTTAACAATGAAATAATAAAGATAAACTATTTTCATTTGCTTTATTATCTTGTATGGTTCATTTTTTATGGGCGACGAAAGTTAGTTTCGTGAACATGCACTTTTGTTCGCCAGTGTATATAATCACTTGGCTGACAAGTGCTGACATTTTTTTAAAACTCTTCCGAAAGATACAATTTTTAAATTTGTTGGCGAGACTGGCACTTTAACGACTCTGATCGATGTCTCCACTTCTCTAGAGCTTTTATCAATTTAATTTAAATATTTTCAGAGAGCAGCAATTTACTTTTGTGTGTACACACTGAATCTTTAAGAAGGTAAGGGGACGTATTTTAACACCACAGTTTTGACTGTTTTTCGAAAACAAATTTTGCAGAACTGTGAAATGAAATTGTTTCAATTTTGTATATGTTTTTAGGGATCTCTTATATGAAGCAAAACATTTTTGTTTTAGTGATTATACAATATTTTATAAATTATTTGTATGGTCAAAGTGGACAAAGAGAAAAGGACTTGTCCATAACGGCAGTTTGGGATGTCTGAAACAAAAAGTTCGAACTTATTCTTAATTATCATATGTGTCGATAAAGCAGGTATTCCATTTAAACATCTTTTTGTTTAAGAAGAACTTTTGAAGAAATTTTTAAAACTTAAAAAAAAATCACCTATATTGGTCGAAGGAAAAATCAAATTGGGTTGATTCTGAGTGCTCACGCACTCCCGCTCAGACCGCTGTAAAACAGGACGACGATGTTCCAAAAGCTGCTGTATTGCCCCCGTTATATGTTTCCTTCCTAAATATAAAACTGAATCGCTTGAGTAGTTCAGAGTATGGTCAATGCAAAAATGCAGTTTTAGTTCAATAGTTCGGGCCGAAATATCATTTGCAAAACGTTGCTGCACCACTGATGCTATCTCAACATAATTTTTAAATTGATACTGATGCTAGTTTTATAATAATAATCGTTAACCCATTGCCAATATTGGTACCACAAAATATTAATTAATTGGTAAATACAGAAAAAAAAGTTGAATTATTATGAATTTGTTATTAATTTGAAGGAAACAAAATAACATAATGGAAAAAATGTAGTTCTTGTTAAATACATCGTTTCTAAAATTTTACTGCATTTTTTTCTTTCGTATGGTCAAAATTCTAAACGTCCGGCTAAAAAAGTGTGAATTATTTATACAATTTTGCACACCCCCTTCCGCTTCCACAAAAGACGAACATCTGTGGAATCAACACTTAAGATACGAGAAAACCAAAAACGCAGAATCATGGAGAATGACCGTATCGGATCATTATTATAGCCAGAAGGAACAAGTGAAATTTCAGTGGATACGCCTTCCAAGCGCTTACTCATTCCCTCTCTCTCTCGCAGAAAGAGATGGAAAAAATAATAGAAACGGGAGACTTGAGGCTAAGAAAAACAAATGTTTAGCTTCAAAGGCTAGTAGATTTACTTTTAACTTTAATATTTGGTTATGGCACTGTGATTTTTAGTGGCTTCGTCACATCGACGACCCATGGAATCGACCAGTTCGGCCCAAATTGATGGATCAATGGAGTACCATTCGGATTGAACTTTTTGCCACAAATCATTTTAATTTTTGAACTTATAGCCTCCAATCCTATTCTTTAATATCCCCCAAAACTGCCCTATAGGATTTAGGTCTGGTGTGTGTGCAGGCCATTTCATCAGTGGATCTTTGTTGCCGAATAACCATTTCGAGGTCAGCATTTGGGAGTGTTTCGGGTCATTATCCTACGGGAAATCCCACTTTAATTGCATTTTCTATTCAGCATTATACTGTCTAGTATATTTACGTAGAGGAAGGCACACATTTTTTCCTTTATCCAATATATTCGACCAACACCCGAATAAGAAACGCATCCCCACCGCACGATGTTTCTACCACCATGCCTAACCGTTTTAATAGAGTACCTTGGGTGGTGGGAAGCGATCTTTAAGTGCCTAATATGTGGTTTACCAACAAATCCAAACAAATTGATCTTAGTTTCATTCGACTACAACAAATATTTGCAATTTGGACAGCAAAAATGCATCTTCGCAAAATTTACCCGGTTTCTGACATTTTTTTTTTAAAGGTATTATACGTTTTGAGCTATGTGGTCTTTTCAATCGACACCAATCAAACTATATATTATAGTACGGCTATTGACTGATGCATTTGGATCATTTCTCAGATCTTCTGATGACAGAAAAGGATTTTCTTTTTATTTTATAACAAGGAGGGTGTCGAATTTCTTTGATAATGTGCTCGTTTTTTCGCGTGTAGTTGGGTTTTTTTTTTGTACTGAATAGCCGTAAAGCCATTTTTTTTGAACAGTTTAGAATTGTGGCTATGTCTGACTTAGTTGTGCCTTCATTCCGTAGACTTAGAATCTGTTTTCTATCAATTGCCGTACAATGTACGTCTCGACCCATTCTGAAACGAATAACAATAACAACCGAAACGGGATCCACAAGAAAATGTATTCCTTATCTTCTTTTATCTTTATTTTATGGAATGTTACCTGTAATACACGATTTCAACCGATTTAAAACAAGATAGGAACAAAAGTTAAATGCGTTTCTATTATTTTTTCCAGGCCTAAAAAATTCCAAAAATTAATTTAATGAATTTTTGTTAGTTTAGGTTTTTTGAAAATTATTATTTTGTTATATTTTTATGCGTTACTGTATAGACTTTCAAGTAAAATTATTAAATTTGAAAAAAAAAAAATTTCACTGAACAAAATTTTGAAAAATACGAAAAAAATATGTCGTTTCTATTATTTTTTCCATCACTGTATATGTAGAAATGTAGAGAATAAGATATACAACAAATGTAAATAAAGTTGGAAACGGATAACATCTAGTATATAAAAATCTCCGAAAGGGTTCGACTTAATTTTTTGTATGTTTTCTTTTTTGACAAAATTTGTTTGGCAATTTTTCCGTTTTGCGAACATATAATAAATTACTAAATCGTAAGCTCACATATATACTGACCGAGTAGCACCGAGTATGGAGAAGAGCCGCGGCCTTTGCCGCTGCTCACACCGTTCCTCATCGTTTTTAATGCAGCTTGGAGTGCCGAAATTACTGGAAACGATGAAAGTTTTATTCATAGATGTGCAACATTATTGCAAGCCATGGCATCGGGATGTAAAACGATTTTTTTCAAAGGTTGAATTTGAGGGTGAGGGTGAGGGTTTGAATGTCCTAACATATTCCATATAACGCCCCATTCTTCGATTTTTTTTAAGAGCGTACAATTTTGGGACACTGTTCCATACGAGCGGAGCCAGCGTTCGTTGTGAGCCTCGGCAAGTTCCGCGACTCAATACTATACCCGAACTTATGATTTATGTAATACATATATGCAATATATTTTATATGTCGTTTGTTATCGCTGTTCGGAAAAGATACGAATTTTTAGATTATTTTGTATTAAATTTGATCCGTTTCCATTATTCTTTACACTTTTTTACATCTCTCTTGTTTACATCACTACATTAACATCTCTTCTTCTGCACCAGGAAGAGTGCGAGAAAGAAAGGGAATGAATAAGGCTGCAAACATAGTGCGCGCTGAGACGAAGCTGAAGACGATTTGGCTGCTCTGCGAGTAAAATAAGTGTTTATAGTGGCAGGCGAATATGCTGCGCTATCTTGGCAGTTACCATTAATTCGTTTCGAGCTTTTTCTACTAGAGAATTTGTTTTTAAAGCTAACATTAAAAAGGAAAGCTTCGAATCTCATTCACCCATTTCATTTGGCTCGGAAAACTTTTGGTGAATTTATATGATGAGCTGCGAAAAGATGAAAAAAGTTTTAGAATATAAAAAATATACATAAGTACATTTTATTATATTTTATTAAAAATTGATCCATTTAAACCAGGGACCGTAAATAAGAGTTATGGGTTCAAAAAAATTGAGGCACAAAAAAGCCTCCCAAAAGGAAGGGGAAAATGGACATATGTTATTTTCGCACGGAAAATTCAAAAACAGGATAAACTTTTATTTTCCATTTTTTTGTTTAAAATTATTTTTTAATTATTAAATTTAATTTATATAATAAAAATAAAAAATAATTATTATAATTAATTTAAAAAAATAAAAATCAATTCATAACTTTTATTTTCAATTTTTATAATAAAAATTGAAAATAAAAATTAAAAAAATTAAAAATTGAAAATAAAAATGATTTTTCAATTATTTTAAAATTGAAAATAAAAATGATTTTTCAATTATTTTAAAATTGAAAATAAAAATTGAATTGAAATATCTTTTGAACCGAAGGAGCCAGATCATATATAGACCCATATATACGATCTACTCATTAATACCTTTTAGTTGATATATAACATGTATGTACATATGCATGTACATATGTACATTTGTATGTATAAAGAGGTTAAAAATAAAGAAAAAGCATCCCCCTAACCCGGCAAGAAAAGCGCAACGCCTCAATTTTTGTCGCGAGCATGTGGCCTGGACCTCGCAATGGCATAGCGTCGTATTCTCAGTCGAAAAAAAGTTTCATTTAGAAGGCCCTGATGGTTATAGTTACTGTTTCCATGATCTCCGAGGGGGGCCTTTTCCTACTATGGCACCTACAAACTAAAGTTCATGCCATCAACGTTGTGGCATACGCGGATGACGTTGCAGTTATCTTTTCGGGGAAATACCCTCAAACACTCTGCGACCTAATGATCGCAAAGCTCGCGAAACTCTCTGAATGGACGGAATCTCGAGGACTCGGAGTTAATCCCTCGAAAACGGAACTTGTGGTATTTACAAATAAATACAAGATTCCGCCTCTCAACCCCCCCAACACTAAACGGTTGCATGCCATACTATGCCTCCAGAGCCTTGACCCGGCAGGAAGAGCATGCAAAAATTGCAGTCTACTGCAACGAGCTTCGCCGCAGCGTAGACCTCTCCGATCTGCGCCACCGCTGATTTGTACAGCTTCACCGAGCGCTCGTCTTTACAGGCAATAACTTTAATATTGAACTGGAACCACCCCATGTCTTTGCAGACTGGAGGTGGCCCGGGGTCGTTCTCGAGGAGCTCGAAGCAGCGGTCGGTCAATGCCGCCTCCACCCACTTCCACTAACTCCTAGGTATTTTCCCCTCCGCGCTGCCCTTGTCAAGGACGCCGATTAGCGTCCTCTCCTTGGCAATCTGCGCGAAGGATATGTTTGGCAGTACTCTAGACCGCTTTGAAGGCTTTACCATATTTTCACAACCTTTTTGGACCTATACCATGGATTTATCAACATGATAATGCACCGATACATACAGCTCGGGTTGTAAAATCTTATATACAGGAGCCAAAATGTGGTCCTTTTAAGCTGGCCGCCCTACTCACCCGATTTAAATAAAATCGAAAATGTTTGGGGATGGCTGACACGTCAGATAAATTCGAGGGTACCCGAACTCGTCAAAGCGATCGAATTAGCTTGGGACTCGATTTCATTAAATTACTTGGCCAGTTTGTATCAATCTCTTCCAAACCGGATGACTGAAGTTTTGGAACGGCAAGGTGGCTCGACGCATTACCCACGCCAGATACCCTATATTCAAGTTATATTTATGTTATAAAGAATCTGAAATCTCTGAAATGTGTTTTTGTTTAAGTTTCCTAATCAAGTGACGCAATATGTTAGTCCCGCAAATTGATGGATTTTGCTTAAGAATTTCTGGTTATAAATTAAAGATGATTCATGAAGAATTACAATTAGTTAAGGAAATTGAATAAGATAAAATAAAATTAAAAAAAAAAATTAAGTCTCTAGCATCATTGGCTTGCGTGCAGTTAGCGATAGAAACGCGCTTAGGGGGTGTCCTGTTCAAGTGATGAGGAGTGTAACTTACTTTATGAAGGCATGGAGTCTGCCAATTCTTCCAAAGTTAAATGGCTGATGTGCTCCCACTCTTTAAGCAACACACGTTTGACTTGGACGAAAGTTTCAATCTGTCGACCATTCCTATAAACTTTTTCTAACAAGATTACCCAGAGGTCCTCTATTGGGTTTATGTCGGGCCTTACTACTGGCCAATGTAGAACAGATGATACACAATTTTTTCTTGCGCGTGATGAGTGAATTGGGGCGTTGTCCTGTTGAAAAATCCAATTATCATCGTAAAGGTTCCACACAAATTCGCTGATTTCACTTTCCAACAAATCTATATAGATCTCCGCATTTGTCCTAGTTCGAATAAAAAAAATTCGAGAAACTTTCCAACATACCCGAAAGTATCCGAAATCATCGGTGACCCGTCATCATTGTTTATTTTATGACGGGTTTGCCGTGGTTTCTTTAAATCGCGCCAATATTTTTGGCGGCCACCTGTGCCGTCCAAATTGAATTTTTTTTCATCGGAACAAAGACTTTGCTGAACTTAAGAGTGAACAATTTGTACTTCTCAGCGAATGCCAAACGAGCCCTTAGGTGGCGTGGCAGTAGCTGAGGTACAGGCTCTCGGGAAGTATATGTAATGTTTTTGTTTTCAACTTAAAGTGGATGAACCCGTCGTCTTCTAGCAACATTGAGATCTCTGAGCTTTGTAACATGAGTCCCTCCGCTCACTATACCTGAATCCTTCCTCTTCTTCAGAAGAAATTAAAAGTGAATGGATATTTTGAATGCATGCTTAGTTCCTTTAGTAAAATAAGCTCTAATATTTCTCGAATATTAGCATGACCGCGATCGGTTTGGTTCGTTCTAAGAACAAACGAGGGGGAACGTTGTGAGCATCGTCTTACGCCGCGGCTCTACTTTATACCCGGTACTCAGTCAGTATATATGTATGTGAGCTTGTAATAAATTACATTATTACATGTTCGCAAAAGGGATAAATTTAGTTTTAGCCAAAAAAGACAAACAAAAATTAAGTCAACCTTTTCGGAGATTTATATATATTATTTCCATTTTTGTTTACATACGTTTTCTACATCTGTCTTTTCTACATGCCTAAATCTACTTCCTACATATACATACACGGCTGTGTGCGAGAGAGAGAGGGAATGAGTCTGCACTTGGAAGGCCACTGAAATTTCATTCGTTCCTTCTGACTATATTTATGATCCGATCTAATCCAGATTCAATACTCTGATAGATATGGTCATTTTCTATGATTCTGCGTTTTTGGTTTTCCCGTATCTTCAAAATTGTAGATTTTCGTCTTTTGTGGGAGCGGAAGGGGGCGTGGCCAAATTTTGAAATACACTTGTACTGAGGTGATATCACAGGAGCATGGATAGAGAGTTTAGTTGCTCTAGCTCTTATAGTCTCTGAGATCTAGGCGCTCATCTGGACGAATGGGCACAGCGCCCAACCAAAGACAATATAAATAGTAAGATAAATCTCGCCATACAAAATTTTTGGAGTCCATTTTGGCTGGATGTCTTTTCGTATGTCTTTTCACAAACAGAGAGAGACAGATAGACAGAGAGAAAGAGAACGAACCGCTCTCTCGTCCCATACGTGAGGCTGAGATTCAACTGTACGTGTGCACACATGTTAGGTCTGCTTGTTTGTATTGATTGTTGACGACGCCGCGCTCAACGAAATACCGAATACCTTAGAATTCATTGCGGACTATGACACTATTTGAAGTCGCTTGCTCATAATACAAAAAAAGTAGTATTTTGTATACCCCTTATATGCAAATTTTGTTTAATGTACTATACGCGAATATAATGAAGGAATGTACCTATGTAAAAATACATAATCTATGTGATAAATGACTTCACATTCGATAAAATGTCTGTTGGGTATTTGTGGGTCGACTTTATAAAGCAATGAATTTTGAAGTTCTTATGCATGCATGTATGTGCGTTTGTACGTAAACTTGTGCAAAGAAGACAAGACAATTTGATACAATTTCTTGAAAGGCGAATTGCGTTATAGGGGTTGATTTTGCGATTGAACAGGTTGGATACATATAACCAAAAATTGTATTGTCTATTATCATATCAATATATTACTGGATCATTTCAAAGTCATAATAATTGTATAAAAATGGGTCATATATTTACATTGTATAATAAGAATTATATTATTATTACTATTTAAATGAATAATGCAATTTTATTATCCAAATGTCAATCGCCAACGAATTTTTTTCCCCCCTCCCCAATTCTCAGCAAATACATTTCTGTCTTGTTTACGTCTCGTCAAAATTCGGCAGCTCGGCACAAATACGCACACATAAGTGCTTGCAGCTCTGTGTGTACTCACACATGCAAACTCATTCTCTCTTATCTTTTTCGTGCGAGCGAGACAGCGCGTACTCGAGCATTCACAGAAATCAGCGCTGCTGACGATTGAAATTGTATGGGCGTTCGGCATCTTACTATTTATATTGTCTTTGGCCCAACCCTGTGTGTGAGAGAGAGCGAGAGGGAACGATGCATTTCGAAATGGTTTTCTTCATTGTGGCTATATTTATGAGTCGATTTGATCCACATTCAACACTCTGATAGATATTGTCATTCTCTACGATTCTGCGTTTTTAGTTTTCTCGTATCTTTAAAATTGTGCATGCTACAGATTTTCGTCCTTGGAGTGGGCGGAAGGGGGCGGGGCGAAATTTTAAAATACACTTGTAACAGTGCGATAGGACAGGAGTCTGGATACAAAATTGTGTTCCTCTAGCTTTTATATTCTTTGAGCTATAGGCGCTAATGAAGACGGACAGACGGACAGACGGACGGACGGACGGACAGACAGACATAGCTATATCGACTCGGCTATTGATCCTGATCAAGAATATATATACATTATGGGGTCGGAAACGCTTCCTTCTGGGTGTTACACACATTAATTTTTTGCACAAATCTACTCTTCGAGTACCGGGCATAAAAATAGACTACTTTAAAAAAAAAAAAATGAAAATAAAGTATCCTGTAAAAACTTGTTATCAGGTTTTGTTGTATATTGATTAAAGTAATTTATTACATATCACAAAAATATTATTCAAAATGGCGGCTACAGCTCCTGCCAAAGAAGCCCTGCACGAGGTAATCCCACGCGGTACCTTCTACAGCCTGCAAATCTGATCCGAAATTTAAAAAACAAACAAATTCTTAAAAAAGATAAAATTTGGGGGGCCCTGACAAATTCCGATTTTTTAAAAAAAGTTTAAAAAAAACCAATATTTATAAACATATTTCTGAAAAGAAAACGCTTCGTCAGGGCCCCTCAAATTTAATTAACTTTCAATAAAGGAGTGATATATTGAAATCGGTTGACTCTTAACTCAATTGACTCAGCCGTAGAAGGTACCACGCGTCGGAAAACGTTGTTTCCAGAAAAAGCGTTTAAAGTTTAATGTAGTACAAAAGTCGTACTGTAGAATCGTAGACGGATCCACCTGATCGAGTATATCTCGAGATCACAGGTAAAGACGAAGCGAAGCAAAAATAAGTGTACCGTTACTATAAAGAAAAAGGCAAGAGATAAAAACATGTATGCACATTACGGCAGGTCAATTCCTTTTCGGAATAAGCGTCCACCAGATTCGGAATATACGAAGAATTCTAAGAATCTTTCACCAAGAAACTATGTGTCTAAAATGAATTCCTAGCTTGCGCACAGAAGCATGAAGATTTTAGGTTGAGGTATTTTAAGTAATTTAAGGTAATTAAAAATAATTTGTATACCGTTTTTCAAGCCGGCGACTGCTCTGTTAATTAATTAACAATATTGTGTGATATTATTGAGGAATTTCTTTCATCGAAAAGCCCAGCCTAACTAGCTGTCTGAATAGCTACCAAAGGTTATTTCTTGGTTGATGGTCAATTTCTTTTCGGAATAAGCGTCCACCAGATTCGGAATATACGAAGAATTCTAAGAATCTTTCACCAAGAAACTATGTGTCTAAAATGAATTCCTAGCTCGCTCACAGAAGCATGAAGATTTTAGGTTGAGGTATAATAAGTAATTTAAGGTATTTAAAAATAATGTGTATACCGTTTTTCAAGCCGACGACTGCTCTGTTAATTAAGTTATAATATTGTGTGATATTATTGAGGAATTTCTTTCATCGAAAAGCCCAGCCTAAATAGCTATTCAGACAAATACCAAAGGTTTTTTCTTGGTTGATGATGCAATATTTGTTCCTTTGAAAAGGTAATTATTTCATTTGAATCATCTTTAAAGAGATTGCATAGCAATGAATAAGAAAAAACCGATTTAAAGTCGTTTTTTATACCCAGTACTCGAAGAGTATAGGGGTATATTAGAAAATCTGTGGCATGCACAACTTTAAAGATACGAGGAATCTAAAAACGCAGAATCAAAGACAATGCCGATATCTGTAGGAGTGTTATTATCAGATCAGATAATAAATATAGCCACAATGAAGAAAACCATTTCGAAATGCATCGTTCCCTCTCGCTCTCTCTCACACACAGGGGTGGGCGCTATGCCTGATCGAATTTTTTGACGCCTAGATCTCAGAGACTATAAGAGCTAGATCAACCAAACTTTCTATCCAAGCTCCTGTGATATCAAACCGAGACGAGTTTGTTTCATATTTTGGCCACGCCCTCTTCCACCCCCACAAAAAAGCAAATCTGTGGAAACCACAATTTTTAAAATACGAGAAAGAGTTTTGAATCTGGATCAGGTCGGATTATTATTATAGCCAGAAGGAACAAATGAAATTTCAGTAGCCTTTCAAGCACTTACTCAGAGAGTAAGAAAACTCTTTCTCGCACACATCTCCACGAGTCGTAGCTAAGACGTATGTAGATGTAGAAACGTAGAGAAGACAAATGTAAAAAAAAAAATTTTTTTAAATGGTATGGGTTCGACTTTATTTTTGTCTCTAAATTTCATTTTGGCAATTATTAAATTTTTTGCGAACATATAATAAATTACATAAATCGTAGGCTCACATATATACCAACTGAGTACCGGCCTTAGCCGCGGCTCTACTTTTTACCCGGTAGTCAGTCAGTATATATTCGCAAAAGGAACGAATCAAATTTTAGCCAATAAATAAAATTTAAGAAAAAATTAAATCGAATCCTTTCGAAGATGTTTATATGTACGAGATACCACGAATACGTCGTGCTATTTTGGCTGAAATGAAGCGTGCTGCTTTTAATTAAAACGGTCAAATTGATTATAATATGTACGGATATATTGGAATGATGGACGAAATATGTCCACATTGTGATTTGGCTATCTTTCCAGGTGAAACGCCCGTCATGTGTTCCGCTAATGGCAAAGTGAGATTGCCAGCATTAGAAACTCCACCCGAACCATTGTATTCATTTATTTTTGGGATATCTCAAACGTCGAATCACTTTTTGAGTCATATTCAACAGTACAATTCGGCATTTCAAATTACTTTTTTTGGTACTACTAAAATTATTAGATATAACTTTATGCCGACGTTTAAGGTAAATACTTCAAAAGGATTGTCCCATGTTTTTATCAATCTGAATCATAAGGTATTCGATATCTTTAAAAATTATGATCCAACATCTACCTAAAATTGCAAACATGTTACAGATTCAGGGCCAGATTTATCAGCAAGCTGGTTCGTTATTGCCATACCCCGACGCTGATCATCAATTTTTGCAAATGTATTTTATTGGAGATGAAAATCGTGAATTGGATCAACGTTTTGCAAACGTTTTGAATACAAGGCGAGAAATTATTCATGAGCTCCAAAGGTTTTTCCATCATCTCCATCGCATGGAGAGCATGCGAGGCGATTCAATGCACCGAAAATTGATGAGGTTGCAATTGCAATTCTTGGTGATCAGTTTCAATCCCGTGATATTGTACTTCATCTCGGAAATGAGCAATTTCAACGTGTTTCGGAACTTCATCGTAGCTACGATGCATTACAATACCCAATATTGCATTGGAAAGGTGACGATGGCTACTATATCAATATACCAATGTTTGATCCACGAACAGGTAAATAATTTACCTATATTCAGTTTGATGACATTTCATTTGTTTAATTTTCTAAAGTCACATTTTGCACTTATTTTCAGGTCAACATATACAGGAAGAAGTTAGTGCCATGAATTTTTATTCGTATCGATTGAGGCTTCGTCCACAAGAACAAAATTATATCTTGAGATGTGGTAAACTATATCATCAGTACATCGTTGATATGTATGCCAAAATAGAAAGTGAACATCTTTATTTTATTCGATTCAACCAAGCAAAATTAAGATCCGAAGAATATATTAATTTGCAAGATGCGATAGCGAATGATGCCAATGTTAAGGACATCGGACGTTTAACTATATTGCCATCTTCTTATATTGGTAGCCCACGGCATATTAACGAATATGCACAAGACGCAATGTCTTATGTACGAAAATACGGTCGACCGGATCTGTTCATTACATTTACATGTAATCCGCAGTGGGATGACATCAAAAACAATTTATTTGAAGGACAGTCGACAACTGATCGTCTTGACATCACAGCACGTGTATTGCAGCAAAAATTGAAAGCACTTATGGATTTATGGATTGTGAAATGATGTGTATTTGGAAAGGTGCGTTGCCATATGTACTCCATCTAATGGCAAAAAAGGGGATTGCCGCACGCACATACATATATTAATTTGGCTGGTACATAAAATAACTCTGGATCAAAACATGATACATGGTCCGTGCGGTGAACTAAATATGAATTCGTCATGCAAAAAACAATAACGGCAATACGGCAACCATTAGAATGCGTAACCAGGACGTTAAAAGTTTATAATTGTTGGGTGGCTCCGTATTGTCCATTAGTATCGAAAATATTCAATGCTCATAAAAATGTAGAGTATTGTAATTCAGTCAAATCCATTAAATATATTTGCAAGTATGTAAATAAAGGGAGCGATATGGCTGTTTTCGATGTTGCTGGTGATAATAGAAATGATGAAATTACTCAGTATTAAATGGGGCGCTATATTAGTAGTAATGAAGCTGTCTGGAGGATTATGTCATTTCCAACGCACGAAAGACATCTTGAGAATGGCCAACGTGTTTGTTTTAATTATGCAAATGTATTGGAAAGAGCACCACAACCACCAGCGACTTCGTTGACCGCTTTTTTCAAATTATGCGAAAAAATTATGACCATAAATTTGTTACATTCTGAATTGCCTCAGTATTACACATGGAATGTGTTTTCGAAAAAAATTTTAAAAACTTAAACAAGGAACTGCAGTCGATGGGCATCCAGGCAAACAGATGCAATTGGGAGAATATATACAGACAATGCTTAGTGTTTTTATTTGAGATTGTTATTAGTTAACGTCAATTGACCAACATTTTTTCAAGAATTGAGAACAGTCAACGGTCATTTTTGTCAAACATATCGTTGGAGGAGGGAGGATGATGCACATTTGGATTTAACACTCCATGATGCATCAACTTCAGCTCATCCGCAACAAATACGAATGCTATTTGCCATTATATTATCAACATGTATGCCATCCAATCCACTTGAATTCTGGAACAAATATACAAATTATATGGCAGAAGATATTTTAATTCGTATGCTTCATCGTGCAAGAAATCCTGATTTGTTGATTACCTTAGAAATGTGCAACGAAGCTTTGAAAATAATTGAAGATTTGTGTCTAACGATTGCAAATAAAGCATTAGTACAATTTGGTATGACCGCACCAAATCGTCATATGCATGATTTTTTTGTTAATTAACAATTAATTATTAAAACAAAACAAACAAATTAACAATTAATTATTTGAAGATAAAGTGCAAACCAAAACGAAAGATGGCCTCCCAGGCTAAGGGGAATCTCCTGGCCACGGGAAAGCGAAAAAAGAAAGGACTAACTATTAATAAAGGAAAACTCGATGATCTAAGTGAAGAAAGCAGTGAATTTGAAGATTCAGCATTATCTTGTATATGTCACAATCTAATGATTTGCGTTTATATGTATAATCGAATATAACCAAATTGAATATTCAGCATAATCTTGTATATGTCACAATCATGCAGGCCGTTTCCAATAATGCTGGTGGATTATATTTATTGGATGCACCTGGTGGTACAGGAAAAACGTTCGTTATTTTATTGATTTTAGCGACTATTCGATCGGAACAAAAAATTGTATTGGCACGTTCATTTTCGGGAATTGCTGCCACATTTTTAGAAGGTGTTCGGACCGCACACTCTGCATTAAAATTACCGTTGAATATACAGGATTGATCGCTGTACCGAACAATTTTTTTACAATTGTGCTATCGATAGATGAATTGATTGAATGTGTTTTTCCGAATATTCTTCAGAATTACAGAAATCATAATTGGTTGAAAGAACGCGCCATTTTAGCACCGAAGAACATTCATATCAATGCCATTAATTTTGAAATTTAAACGAGATTGCCAGGTGTAGTCACGACATATAAATCAATTGAAAGTGTTATGAATCAAGATGAGGCAATGAATTATCCAATTGAATTTTTAAATTCATTGGAACTGGCTGGCATAGCAGCCGCATTGCTTAAATCTAAAAATTGGTTATTGCGAAATATTCCACCAATATATCCACCAAAACTGTGCAATAGTCACCAGATTGGCAGTGAATAAGTTATTGCCAAATTTGATTGAAGCTACAATCTTAACTGGTAAATCAAAAGGAGAAGTTTGTTTGATACCGCGTATCGCTATGATTCAAACTGAACGCAACTATCCTGTCCGTTTATCATTTACGATGTCCATCAACAAAGCCCAAGGGCAAACACTTCTCGTTTGTGGTGTGAATTTGGGGGAATCATGTTTTTCACATGGCCAACTTTATGTTGCCTCTTCCAGAGTCGGTACCCCCAGCCACAAAAAAATATTGGTTTTTTTCCAGTGGGTTTCGAACCTTCGAGGTGTTCCGTCTAGTGGTGCGCAAAAACATAAAAAAAAAAATGCAAGTTTGTGCCTCTTGGCAAAACTATTAAGTCATTTTGAAGAGAACAATTTCTTTGGTGTGTTAACAATTAATTATTTGAAGATAAAGTGCAAACCAAAACGAAAGATGGCCTCCCAGGCTAAGGGGAATCTCCTGGCCACGGGAAAGCGAAAAAAGAAAGGACTAACTATTAATAAAGGAAAACTCGATGATCTAAGTGAAGAAAGCAGTGAATTTGAAGAAATAGAAAGGATGGTAATAGATAGGCGTGATCAGATAACGGAGCCTGGAAAAAAACGTATGTAGAACAAATATGAACAAATTCTAAGGTTATGTACGAAGAAAAAAAGATGGCGACAGAAGGGACGGTAAGTTCTGGAAAGAAAACGAATTTAGAGAAGAAGACAAACGAAGAACAAGCAAAGAAAAATGATAATATTGATTATGATGACAAGCATAAGGGACCTTACACAGTATATGTAGACAAAATAAAAGGCAAAGAAAATAAAACAAATAGATTTCCCGTTAACCCCATTGAGCTAAGTTGTGCTTTAATAAAATTAAAAGTTGACGGTGTTTTGACTGTGTCAAAAATTGGTTTTGGCAGACGCAAAATTGAATTGAAGAGTTCATTGAGTACAATTAATTTTGTTCCTTTTAGCCAATGTTATAGATGCTATAGATTTGGACATTTTGCCCAGAACTTTAAACAAGCGGAGCAAAAATGTTACAGATGCTCACATATCCATTCAAAGGAGACTATTTGTACCGACTTAAAAATATTACAAATGTTCACATATCCATTCAAAGGAGACTGTTTGTACGGACTTAATCTGTGGCAATTGCAAAGAAAATCATGCAGCTACCTCTGTTTGCTGCCCTGCGAGAAAGAAAGCGTATTCAGAAATGTATGACGGTGGAAAACTGATCTAGATTGGAGGTTAAAGCTAGATATCCGGCGCTTTTCGGCAAAACGGATTCGATGTGAGTGATTCGATCACTAGTCTTTTCCTCAACATTTTTGGCAAAAATCGTCTAATGATAATAGATCTTTACAAAACAACATGTCTTCCTCAGCAGAAACTGTTCACTCCTACAAACCATTTAAATAAAATAGCTAAAAATACCAAAAATAAAAATTGCACAATTAAAGCTTGGCGAAAGGTACTGAAGGAGCATGGACGCTTTACTCTATCACATACTAACCATAGCCATAACCAGCCTGAAACAGCTCATGATATAGCTGAAAAAAGTCTTAACAACCTCTCTTTGCATATCTCTCACTTCCTCACAGATGCCAAAAACAATAATATCAGTACAGACACTAGAAAGCTCAAAGAAAAAAGGAAATATCTATTTATATCTATTTTTTTTGTATATCTTGATTTGTTGAAATTTTTTTAATTTTTCCCCTTATTTTTTTATTGTTGTTTATTGTTTAATATTGTTTAAAGTTTAACAATGTGCAGTTGAACTGTAGGTGGAACAATTATTTGACAAGTCTGTATCCTACGAGACTGAGGCAAGATACAATATAAAATTAAAATAAAATTTAAAATTATTAAAATAATAGGACAGATTTTACCATGTTAGAACTAGTATCAAAGGAGAACAGATGAAAAAATTTGTTATAGTTACGGCAAAGGCTACGAAAAGATTCCTGATCAGAGTAGTTAGAAGGACAGAGTTGAAGCTGGAGAGGAAAGTAATGCCTAGTCAGGCGGGACGGAACAGCAATACTAATAAGACTGATAATGGCAGGTGATTCAACCTCACCAGAGAGAAGCTTGTGGAGAAAGAGAACTCCATGACAGATCCTACGGGACTTAAGAGATTGGAGGTTAATGAGACACAGCCTGCTTTCATAGGAAGGGAGATGTATCACAGGGTCCCAATTAATTCCACGGATTGGAATTGTTTCTGAACAGATTCAAGCATATCTTGAAATATTTGGTAATGTGGTGACCAGACACAGGAACCATATTCCAAGATAGGCCGGACCAGAGACGCGTAAAAGACTTTAGTGGTGTAAGGGTCAGTAAATTCCTTAGACCATCTTTTGACAAATCCAAGAACTCCTTTGGCTTTATTTGAGATGGTGGAGATATGGGAATTAAAACAAAGATCTGGAACAAAGATAATGCCTAGGTAAGATAATGCTATTGATGGAGTAGTCAAATGTGTATGGCTTGCTGGGGTGGAAAGTCATGATATTACATTTTGATATATTCAGTGGAAGAACGTTAATTAGGCACCAGTTATTAAGAGCGTCAAAATCCGATTGCAGAGATAACGGGGACACAGGGTTATTATAAGAAAAACATAGCTTTACATCGTCAGCGTACATAAGGCCACGGGAGTGAGATAAGACTTGAGGAAGATCATTAATAGATCAAATTAAATAACAGGGGGCCCAGATGGCTGCCTTGAGGTACACCCGATGTGACTAGAACAGGTTTAGAGAAAGAGGAGTTAAAGCAGACACGCTGAGAACGATTAGATAGGTAAGAATTTGTCCAGTGGAGAAGATTAGTCGGAAACCCAAGGAGAGATAGTTTATAGACAAGGAGCTTTTGATTAACTGAGTCAAAGGCTTTACTGAAATCAGTTTAAGCTACATCAGTTTGGCAGTGATTAGCAAATCCAGCAGTTACGAAGGAGGAAAATTTGAGGAGGTTAGAAGAAACTGAGCGACGTTTTACAAATCCGTGCTGGTATTCCGAGAACAAAGAACTACTAAAGTGCTGAAGCTGAGAGGTAATACAAATTTCAAAGAGTTTAGGAATGGCAGATAAATTAGATATACAACGATAATTAGAAACATCTGATTTTAACCCCTTTTTATGGACAGGAATTATGTAGGACTCCTTCCAGACGATTGGAAAATCACCTAACTCGAGTGACAAGGTGAACAGTTTTAGAAGGGGCACGCAAAGAGATTCAGCACAAAGTTTAAGAACGGCACTGAGAACCGAATAGATGCAATTTGAGCTATTTAAGGGAATAGGATAAGAGTACCTGGTACGATGGTCGGATGAGGAGGCAAGAATAGAGGGAAGTTCATTTTTTTATTTTTTTTTTTTATAAATATTTTAAATGAAAATACTACAATATAACATTCAAAGCTGGACTACAAATAATAACAAACAGTTATTAGACATTTTTTTAGTTCAGAATAACATTAATATTGCAATTTTATCGGAAATTTGGGTAAGAAATAACTCAATATTAAATTAAAACTTTATCTGTAAAGAGAGGGAGGATGGATACGGAGGAGTTGGAATATATATTAGAAAAGATATACGTTTCAAAGTATTGAAATGCAACTCTGGTTCGAAGTCATCGGCTTGAGTACGGAGAATCTATCCCATAACATGAATATTTTCAGCATGTACTGTCCCCCAAACATTGACTTACATACTTTTGAATCAGGATGCAGTTTCCTCGTTAAATGGGCGATCTTAATGCCAAATCGTCCATATGGGGAAATCCCCGTCCTAATTCCAGAGGGAACTGTTTGGAAAGAAAATTTCTAAATTCGAGTTTCTATTGCTTAAATAACGGCTCCCCTACGTATTCAACTCATCCTAACTATTTTTCCGCATTGGACATAACATTCGTCAACAGATCCAGTCATAATATTAACTGGTCTGTACATAACAGCAAAATATCGAACAGTAACCACTTTCCTATAGTAATTTATATTTCTGACACTATTCACAAACCTAACTATAAAGTCTTACATAAAAAAGTAACCGATGATTTCTCTAAGATTAAAATATCCGCTTTAGAAGCTATGAACAACTCAACTAGGAACATAATCTCCAAAAATACAATAAAATTATCGCCTAACAATAAATATATTCCTAAAAAATACTGGGACGCGTCATGTGAAAGGCTTTTCAGACTAAATAATGCCAAAAGATAAAAATACTTTAAAACTAAACTTCTTATGGACGCAAACGAATACGTTAATACCAACAAAACTCTAAACAATCACTTACATAATGTCAGAAAGCAGAAAATGCACACTCTTTTTTATGAACTCTATAATCCATCCTCTCCAAGAGAAATGTAAAAATTAAAAATTTGAAGCTTTATAGGCAAATCAAACCAATAAAAAGTGTTTGGAATGATGCTGAACATCAAGATTTTCTAAACCAAATTGCAGATGAGCTATAATCCATCCTCTCTATAATCCATCCTCTCCAAGAGAAATGTGGTAAAAATTAAAAATTTTAAACTTTATAGGCAAATCAAACCAATAAAAAGTGTTTGGAATGATGCTGAACATCAAGATTTTCTCAACCAAATTGCAGACATACCTGACACAAACTCTTGTGAGCATGCTACCATTCCAATGCAATGGGATGGTTCCCTTACTAGGTCAAGCTTTAAGGTAAACGAGCTTTTATCGTTTTTAAATTCCATAAATCCGAATTCAGCTAAAGGTGTAGATAACATATCGTATAAAATGTTACTATCTCTTCCCCCGGGCCAGATTGAAAATCTTCTCTCTTTGCTAAATGAAATTTTCTTTAGTGGAAAAACTCCAGATAGTTGCAAATTAATAAAGGTAATCCCTGTACCAAAAAAAATCTAGATGCATCTTTGGTGTCAAAAAACCGACCTATGTATCTTCCTCCTAAGTGTTCTTTTCAAGAGCTTAGAAGGTATGATGAACATTCGTATGGAACCATTTATAAATAAAAACAAATTACTTCGTGATAGATCATACGCCTTTAGAAAACATCACTCCACGCACACTGCATTAATGATGAAATAAATAATGTAGCTAACCTCAAAGCAAAAGGTTTTCAGGTTGTAGCGGCGGTTCTGGATATTTGCAAGGCGTTTGACAAAGCTAATACCATTGCTATGTCAGAAGCTGGTTTATTTAGACTTTGACACGGACTATATTAGATTTATAGTTGGTTTTTTGGAGAAGAACATGAGCGGCAAACAAGAAAAAACGGTTCATAAGGGTGTGTGTCAAGGTAGCTGCCTTAGCCGAATACTCTTTAATATTTATACTTCGGACTTTCACACTATAAATAATGTAAATTGTATTATGTTTCAATATGCAGATTACTTTTTTATTTTATGTTTTGACAAAGTTTTTGACATGGCTAGGAACATTTTAGAACAGTAGATTTTTGATTTTAATCAAGTGTGGAATGCTAAAAATTTAACTCATTAAAATCTACTGTAATTCATTTTAATAACAGAAGACGTCCATTAAATATAGTTTTTAACAATGAAATCTTGAAAGAAGTAGATAAAGGTAATTAGCTTGGTAGAATAATTGCTGCCAATAATTCCTCGGTTCAACACATATATGAAATTATCTCAAAGTCAAACAAGACCATTAAGTTCCTGCAGATGCTCAGTGGATGTCACTTTGGAGTGCATCCAAGTAAGTCTCTTAACTTTTACAAAGCTTTTCTGCGCTCTTAATTAGAGTACTCTTGTTCCTCTTTTGCAAAAATATCAAATGTGGTATCAAAGAAAATAAAAGTCCACATAAATTTTTATCTCAGACGTTCACTTGGATTAATAAATTCCACTCCAGTTAACATAATTTATAATTTAGCCTCTGAACTTCCACCTGAATACATACTGAAGTTTATCGCTGTAAAGGAGTTGGCAAAGGTTTTGTATCGCTTTTGGTCGATTCTTTTGCGACAAGAAACACCAGCTACGACAAAGTACATAACGAATTTAAGGATATTTTCAATGCAATTGTACCGATCACAGAAGTAATTAAATCTAACCGTAAAATTACAACAGTTACACATTTTTTCAAAGGCTCCTGCCCTAACAAAAGATCTGCGAATAACGACCTAATTATCGCTTGATTACAAAAAAAGATTACTAATTTGTACTCTAGACACTTTGATTTGATTTTTTGTAGCTCGATGGCCTCTTAAAGACGCCATTACACATATCTTAAACTCAATTAAAGAAGATTGGAAAAGAGAATATATTTCATACGCCACAGAAAGAAACAAAGGCTACACTAATTTATTTCCATATCTTCAAGAAAAACCATGGTTTAAAGACAAAAACTGCAACCTCAACCGTTTAAAAAATTAACGTTTATTAACAAATTAATAGACTGCTAATGACCATATGACATTAGACTTTGCTAAATTTGCTGCGAAGAGAGAGAGATAACATGATAGAAAAAATCAAAATTTATTATTCATAGTCGTCTCTAAGCCCGGCTCTCGTCTATCAGTCAAATAACTGAGGCCCAATTTGTAACTAAATGATGTTTTCGAACACACACAGCCAGCAAAATTGTATCTAAAAGTATAGCAATCGATAAACTCTGCCGCAGCGCTGCTCCCAGCTCAACTAGAAAAACAGCTGGACGCATTTATCTCTCTCGCTCTCACTGCATGCTTTTTGCATAAGGCTATGTCTATTTTTGCAGCTAGTCCAGCTTCAAAGTCTAATGTCATACGGGTATAAGTGGTCACGGAATAGACAATGTTTCATTGGCAAGAATGAAAGTAACAAACAACAATTTATGTGTTATCTGTAGCATACCTGAAGATTTTTCACATCTAATTTTCAATTGTCCCCCCTACTCTGTGGAGCGAAATCGTTTTCCATTACTAAAATCTTAGACTGATATATATCGATTCTTTGAGAAAGAACCTGTTGCATCTTATAAATTATAATTCAAGCATTCAAAATTAACAAAATAACATCTCATGAGCACTTTATTTACAATTTCAATCATCACATCTGAACATAAAGAAAAATAACCAAAGTTACAAATCCACACAAACAGGAGATCGCGTTAACCAGTTAAAAACGTGGAGGCCAAATAATTCTTTCAACTGTGACAATTCGGCTGAAAGTAACTTAATAATAAAAAAAAAAAAACATTGTTTATCCAAATGTTTTGGATTAAGTTTTAGAAGAGCTAGCTATTAATAAATTATTATTTCACTTTATACGTAGCAAAGCACGTACCGGGACGCTTGTTGAATATAGTATATTCATTAGTATAGCCAGAAGGAAGAAATGAAATTTCAGTGGCCTTCCAAGCGGAGACTCATTCCCTCTCTCTCTCGCACACAGCTGTGTATGTATATGTATGAAGTAGATTTAGACATGTAGAAAATGCAGATGTAAAAAAACGTATGTAAACTAATATGGAAACATCTAATAGATAAAAATCTCCGAAAGGGTTCGATTTCATTTTTTTTTCTTTTTTGGCTAAAATTAAATTTTTTCCTTTTGCGAACTTGTAATAAATTACAACAAGCTCACAGACATATATACTGACTGATTACCGGGTATAAAGTATAGCCGCGGCCGTAGACGCGGCTCTCAACGTTTCCCCTCGTTTTTAATTTGTTAATATTCAGGGAAGTTCGAGTTTTGTCGTAAATAAAATCTTTCTCAGATTGGATTTACAAGAAAATCGACAACAACCATCTGGAATATGATACAAAAAAAGAAATACAGTGATGGAAAAAATAATAGAAACGACATATTTTTTTCGTATTTTTCAAAATTTTGTTCAGTTAAATTTTTTTTTTTTTCAAATTTAATAATTTTACTTGAAAGTCTATACAGTAACGCATAAAAATATAACAAAATAATAATTTTCGAAAAACCTAAACTAACAAAAATTCATTAAATTAATTTTTGGAATTTTTTAGGCCTGGAAAAAATAATATAAACGCATTTAACTTTTGTTCCTATCTTGTTTTAAATCGGTTGAAATCGTGTATTACAGGTAACATTCCATAAAATAAAGATAAAAGAAGATAAGGAATACTTTTTCTTACGGATCCCGTTTCGGTTGTTGTTGTTATTCGTTTAGAATGGGTCGAGACGTACATTGTACGGCAATTGATAGAAAACAGATTCTAAGTCTACGGAATGAAAGCACAACTAAGTCAGACATAGCCACAATTCTAAACTGTTCAAAAAAAATGGCTTTACGGCTATTCACTACAAAAAAAAAACCCAAATACACGCGAAAAAACGAGCGCATTATCAAAGAAATTTGACACCCTCCTTGTTATAAAATAAAAAGAAAATCCTTTTCTGTCATCGGAAGATCTGAGAAATGATCCAAATGCATAAGTCAATAGCCGTACTATAATATATAGTCGCATTGGTGTCGATTGAAAAGACCACATAGCTCAAAACGTATCATACCTTAAAAAAAGAAATGTCAGAAACCGGGTAAATTTTGCGAAGATGCATTTTTGCTGTCCAAATTGCAAATATTTGTTGTAGTCGAATGAAACTAAGATCAATTTGTTTGGATTTGTTGGTAAACCACATATTAGGCACTTAAAGATCGCTTCCCACCACCCAAGGTACTCTATTAAAACGGTTAGGCATGGTGGTAGAAACATCGTGCGGTGGGGATGCGTTTCTTATTCGGGTGTTGGTCGAATATATTGGATAAAGGAAAAAATGTGTGCCTTCCTCTACGTAAATATACTAGACAGTATAATGCTGAATAGAAAATGCAATTAAAGTGGGATTTCCCGTAGGATAATGACCCGAAACACTCCCAAATGCTGACCTCGAAATGGTTATTGGGCAACAAAGATCCACTGATGAAATGGCCTGCACACACACCAGACCTAAATCCTATAGGGCAGTTTTGGGGGATATTAAAGAATAGGATTGGAGGCTATAAGTTCAAAAATTAAAATGATTTGTGGCAAAAAGTTCAATCCGAATGGTACTCCATTGATCCATCAATTTGGGCCGAACTGGTCGATTCCATGGGTCGTCGATGTGACGAAGCCACTAAAAATCACAGTGCCATAACCAAATATTAAAGTTAAAAGTAAATCTACTAGCCTTTGAAGCTAAACATTTGCTTTTCTTAGCCTCAAGTCTCCCGTTTCTATTATTTTTTCCAGGCCTAAAAAATTCAAAAATTAATTTAATTAATTTTTGTTAGTTTAGGTTTTTTGAAAATTATTATTTTGTTATATTTTTATGCGTTACGGTATAGACTTTCAAGTAAAATGATTAAATTTGAAAAAAAAAAAATTTCACTGAACAAAATTTTGAAAAATACGAAAAAAATATGTCGTTTCTATTATTTTTTCCATCACTGTAGATAAAAAAGTCAATAATGTTGAATCCTTCATTAAAAAACACCTTCCGAAATGCAATAAAATGTTGGAACGATTTATGTCCAAGCATACTAAATGGCTGGAATCTAAAATATCAATTACTGTTGATAATTGTAGGACCTCACAGCAAAGGAGACGCCCAACCTTATCATACATAAATGCAGGGATAAGATTAAAAAGGAATTTGGGGTCTGAGCTTGCAAATGATAACAGTTTTAACATGAATCTTATGCATGCTGCTGCAGTTTCTGCTAAGAAAGAATGTGGGAAGACTTGGCCTTTGTCCTTATAGAAAGTATAACAACGCCTGACTACACAACTAAAGTGAGAAATCAACTTCAAATGGAAAAACCCACCCCACTTACACCAGATGAAGCTTACCTCCTGGAAAATTCACTTACTAATAGGCTGTTCCCACAGGCGACCATCCACCATCCCCTATCCATTTCGGGGATGGTCCGTAAGGTTTTGCCGTTCCGAAATTTCCCAGTTAGTTCCACCATCCATTTTGGATGTTCCTAAATCGTACGTTACTGTGCGATATTTAGCCGATGTTTTCAAATACAACTCTGAAAAATTGATATTCACAGCGAAAAAATGGAATTCACTGTTAATGAATGACAAGAATAACTGATGTTCTCCAGCAAATGGCGAGGAGCCAGGAGTTTTTTTAATGGCAGCTGCTAAATTTTTAATTCGAAATGCTCCAATATCTTCGGAAGAAGAAGGCGAATAAAAAAAAAAAAATAATTGTAGCTTAACAAATGTTTTTATTTGTTTAAACAATGTTTTGCTTATTAATGGTACCGACACTCGGCAAATTTCCTTTGATTTTTCCTCCGATATTGCCGACGCTTCGATCTGTTTTGCAAGGCTCGACTTTTGATATAATGTCGAATTGTTACACCTTCCTGGAGAGCCCATGCTCACTTGCAAAAATCTATATCTGAAGTAAATTAAAATGAAGTACATTTGGAAGACTATGACTAATCTATTCCCCATTTTTGACCTACGCCACCATCAATTTTTGCAGCAACATTTGTTGCTGGTGATTCACAGTCGAAGCCATAATTAAATTTTCCATATTTGTTGTTTATTTTCACAAAAATGTAGAGAACAAAATTTGTGTTTGTTATTGTCAAAAATGGTGGTGAATGGTGGATGGGGGATGGAATCGAGGTTTCACATCTGTCAAAAAATCCCACCGTTCCTCGTAAATGTGCTGTGTGGGAAAAGGCAGCACCACCAAATAGCACCATGAGTCTTATGTGTCTGTCTTGATGGTTTTTGTTTAAACAATGGTTCTTATGAATGCTTTCAAAACTTATATATAAAGTTTAAGGTGTAAATTAAGATATCGCACAGATTGGTTTGTATTGCAAGACTCCAAATGAAAATACTTCAAAAGAAAAGGATTTAAAAAAATATAAAACACAAAGAATTTGTCCGACATTTTTATTAGAATCTGTTACTTTAGTTGTATTTAAAGTCAAATATTTAGGTGTAAACCTTTGGGCAGCAAGAACAGCAGCAAAACGTCACGGCATTAAAGCTCACCTAATTTTCGCATTTTTACTTCGATATATTTATCCACGAATCATGCGGGATACCTCAAAGATCTTTATTGCTCCTTGGTTTCACATTAGAAACATATTTTTTAACTTCACGCCAAATATTTGCAATGGTGTTCAATCTGGGGACTGAAAAGACCAATCCATTACATTAAGTGAAGTTTTATCAAACCACTTTTGAGCTTTTTTTCTGGTACTTTTTGGGTCATTGTCTTGCTGGAAGACGGCATTTCTTATTCCACATAAGGCAGAATCACTGTTTGCTATATATCAACATAGACATTTTGATCCAAAATCAATTTGTGCCACGCATTGGATCACCTTCCTAAAACGAAAATCATGCCCATACCAATATGCTTGTTCCTACTTGTTTAATGGTTTTACATGTGAGTCAGGGGTTTGTGTTCTGCATTAGGTAGTCGTCTCATATAAGATCTAGACCCTTTAACACCGAAAAAAAAGTTTTGTCTTTCGTTGGACCAAAGGATGTTTCTCCATTTTTATTTGGGCTAACTTAAGTGCTGTTTTGCTTACTGAATTCGATTTGCCCCATGCCTTGTAGTCAAAATTGGAATTTTCCTCGGACTAAGAGCACCCAATTTATGGTCTTGTAAGCAATATCTAACTTTTCTGGTACCTGCCGATTTTTTAAGATTCTGTTTTAGCTCTATGGGCGGCTTAAATGGGTCCTTCTTGCTCTCACAAACCAGTAGTTTTATCAGAAATTTGCATATCGCGGCATTTCTTTCACATGTTTATTGTTGGTAACATAATTGAAGCATTACGAATGATTTTATTTCAACAACCGACAATTTGCCCCACCTTAGTATAGATCTTCTGAAATTAAAGTTTTGATCCTTTGGCTTTTTTCTTCGTACTACAGTGCTTTCCACGACCCATAACTACTTATATTTTGTAACGTTCGTGCAACAATCAACGTAAGCCACCGATTTTTAATTCAGAAAAGAAAAAGTTCTGATATAAAACCGTTATTTGGTGCTTTTTTTGTTGGCGTTCTATTTCGCTCCTCTCTCGCAAAATTGGCAAAAGTAAGAACCGTTAGGATTAAGAGAGTAAGCTCACTTCTCTCAGAAAATAGATATAAATTACAATAAAGTCCAACCAATATTGCACAGTGGTCATGTTATGAAACAACAATGACTGTTGTACCTAGCAGTGCTATTTTTTTCGGCGTCACTGTAAATAGTAAGATGCACTTCTCCATACAACATTTTTGAAGTCAATTTTGGCTGTCTGGAATTCACAATGGAATTGAACGAAATAGAGAGAGACACAGATAGTCAGAGAGCGAATCGCTCTCTCGCCCTATACATGAGGCTGAGATTTAACTGTACGTGTGCACACATGTTAGGTCTGCTGGTTTGTATAGGTTTTTGACGACGCCGCTCTCAAAGAAAATACACATTACTCTAGAATTCATTGGGGACTATGACACTATTTGAAGACGCTTGCTCGTAATACAAAAAAAGTAATATTTTGTATATCCCTTATATGCTAATTTTGTTTAATTTACTATAAACGAATATAATGAAGGAATTTACCTACACAAAAATAAATAATCTATGTCATACATGACTTCACACTAGATTAAATGTCTGTAAGGTATTCGTGGGTCGAGTCACCCCACCCCAACTCCCAGCAAATACATTTCTGTCTTGTTTACGTCTCGTCAAAATTCGGCAGCTCGGCACAAATACGCACACATATGTGCTTGCAGCTCTGTGTGTACTCACACATGCAAGCTCATTCTATTTTTAGATCCGTGTTCTCTTCTCTTCTTCTTGCGAGCGAGACAGCGCGAACTTGAGCATATACAGAAATCCGCGCTGCTCACGAAATGAAATTGTATGGGCGTTTGGCCTCTTACTATTTATATTGTCTTTGGTACCGTTATCTCCAATCACGATTTTTCATGCAAAAATGAAGTGCCTTTAATTAAATTTCGGGGAGTGTATATACCATTAATATTCCAAACAACATATGTAAACGCTAGCGTTCGGCAGCGCTGCTGCGCTCTCAAAATAAAGGGCGCTCTGCAGCCGCCGCTTCGGCCCTAGCTTCGATCTGCCGACGCACAGTGGGACATCAGACGCAAAGAGGTGGCAAAAGTCAAAATTTTTATAAGCGCCTTGGATAAAATGAATACACGCATCTAACAGAGAATTTCCCAGAGCTTACAAAACTCAAATCTTCAAGATAATCCCACTTTTATTTTATGAGCATTCAAAGTTGAAAATTATTTCAGTGTGCACAAATGTATTCAACTTTTTTTCACTTGCTGCATCTTTGAGGATGAATTAAAAGTAAACTTCGTTACGTATTATTCTGTTTTTAGTGTTTCCATATAGGTATATTCATTGTTATTAGTAATCAAGAAAAACCTATTCTGTTGCATAGAGTGTAATCAAGAAAAACGTATTTTCAAAACCATCTAATTTTTGAGCTTTTTTTCAACTTTGACCTGACTTTACAAAAAAAGTTCATCAAATTTTCCCGAGATATTTTTTTTTATATGCTCATTGAATATTCCTTTACCTATGTTCCAAATCCTTATTTGCGATTTTGAGGCGTTCGGCTTCGAGGTCGATTTAAGTGAGGTTACCTCGCACGAAAAACAGGCAAAAAAGGGCTGTCGCAGGTGCTAAATCCCATACAAAATCATATTTTGGCCGTTTTTTTTTAGCGAGGTAGCCTCACTTAAATCGACCTAGAAGCCAAACGCCTCAAAATCACAAATTAAACGCAATTAAACGTTCTTTATTGATAACAAAAATGTATTTTCAAATGCAGTTTATTTCATGAAGATATCTTTATTCGTTCAGAAGTTATTAGTTTAGCAAGCTGAAATGGCCGAATGTCCCACTGTGCGACGTTGCTAAAGTCAGTGCTATGCTAAAGTAGGGGGAAATTATTAGAGCGAAACGAAGTTACAAACTTATTAAAACCCATTGCGAGTAACGCTGAAGATGGCCGTCGGGTGTTTACAGAGGGATCAACGATCAAGCGGGTCGACTCACCAAAACCGTAGGCGTGGACTAAGGTACAGGTGCTCTCGAGCACAAAGCGGCTGTGCTCCACGCCATAGAATACAGGGGGGTCACGAGCGAACAGTCACCCGCCGTAACTGTGCACACCGGCGGAAGTGCGACTATACTCTCTTCGTGAGGGCTGCTGGAAGCAAGCGCCCAGGGACCGAGGAACCATTTAAAAACCCCGCAGGCGGCGCTGCTGTCTCCAAATACCAGGAGAAAATGCGCGCGGTCTTCATCCTGGCCAAAAACTATCCAGCCTTTATATCGAGATATGTAAGGCTACTTGAAATTACCATTAAGTCCAACAAATATTGGACAGTGGTCATGTTATGAAACAATAATGACTGTTGTACCTAGCGGTGCTATTTTTTGCGGCGCCACTGTATATCCAAACTATAATCAAGTAATGGAAGCTAAATTATAGAATAGAAGTAATGGAAACTGCTGCTCAAGTATTTGCAAAATCTTTTAGATCGAACAATTAAATTGCAATCCGAGGTTTTCCGGCCATTTCCGTATAGTTCTGAAATCAAATTAATTTGCAGCTATGGATTTGATGATTCGACAGGTCAGAGTATGTACAAGCAGAAGTTTTAAACTACAACACCTGGTGGACAGAATTCAGATCACTCTTTATTTGTAACTTCTGTTATACCTAGACAAATGCTAGACTCCTTTCATCGGAACATATGGATTAATACACTGTAGTTCATTCGATTTTGCAGACCGTTAAAAATTGCATTAGTAAAAGAAACTGCTGCTCAAAAAATTTTGAAAAAAAATGATTTAGATTTTAAAATTAACAATCTTAAACCGTTAGTTTATAAATTGGATGAGAATGTTTAGATAGCCGTTACATATGAAATTCATATGACACTTATAGATGGAAAAGTTTAAACGTATTAGCTGGAACTAAATATACTCTATGTTGTCCAATCTGTGGTGTAACCCCATCAAAAATATTGGAAACTACAGATTTTAGTTCAAAAACCTTTGCCCCAAAAGCTTGAAGCTTTGAAATTTGGTGTAAGTCCACTACATGCATGGATATAAAAGGTAATGATAAGATCAAAATGAACATACGAAAAAAATATACTCAGGAAAAGATTTTGAATGAAATGGGTCTACGAATAAGCATGTCAAAGCAGATAGCAATGATGGTAATACGGCAAGAAGAGTTTTTACAAATAGTAAACGACTACTATTATTAAACAACATTAGCGAAGACCTTTTAAATAATTTTCACATTATATTAATTGCAATTTCGTGTAACTATTATCTTAACTGATCTTAACTATGTCCTTACCACGCTTGGAATTGTGTGGGGCGGTTCTCTTGCCGGAACTGTCCTCGTCTCTCCTTCTTCAACTGTCCCTTGATAGCTAGCTTTTATTGGACAGACTCCACCATTGTGTTAGCCTGGCTGAACAAGCCCCCATGCAAATGGACGACATTTGTGTCCGTCAGATAGGGAATATGGTCTCACGTAAGATCGGAGCAGAACCCCGGCTAGCAGAGGGGTTTCATCCCAAGATTTGGCTAGCAGCAATCTGTGGTGGAATGGGCCAGAATGGTTACAACTGGCCCAAGACCAATGGCCCATCCCAGCAGAACCTCCGCACGAGACCGAGTTGGAGCAACGAACGGTGAAGTGTAACTTGTCAGAGTCTGCAGCGGAGTCAAGTATCATCGACCGCTTCTCAGAATTCGGGAAGGCTATTCGAGTCTTGGCTTATGTTTTTGTTTCCTCAAGCGGTGTCAAAAGTCAGAAACTCAATTTCCAGTCGAGCTCAGTAGCCACGAATTATCCGAAACACAAGAGCGTATGATCATCCATACTCAAAGCGCAGAGTATGCAAAAGAGTTTCAGCACTTGCTAGATAAGCAGCCACTTCCAATGTCTAGCTACATCAGTAACTTTAATCCATTCATTGACCAAAAAGGGGTATTGAGAGCATGCGGTCGTGTGAGAACATCCGAGTCCCTAAGTTACGATGAAAAGCACCCGTTCATTTTCCCGTACGAAGCTACGGGCCTTAGTCAAGACGACTATTAATTCCTGTCGGATATGGGTGGTCCATCGACGGAAATTGCAAACCCAGCTTATGGAAGACTTGCCCGAGGAGAGGACGACGTTCTCTCATCCATTCACTCGATCGGGTGTCGATTTCGCTGGATCATTCTGGATCGAGACATACACAGGTCGAGCGGGCCGCACCACCAAGGGATATGTGTGTGTCTACGTGCGCTTCAGCAAGAGGGCGATCCATCTGCAAGCATCCTCACAACTCACGACGGAAAAGTTCCTCGCAGATTTAAACCGTTTCGTGGCAAGGTGTGGTTGCCCACAGCAAATGGACTCCGATAATCGAAAAACGTTTGTAGGAGCCGCAAAGACCCTTTCCCATGATTGACTGGTCACTACAAGAAACTGCGTTATTGCCGCACATCCAAAGTACGCCTTTGAAGAATTATCGACCCTCCTCTCTAAAATGGAAGCGTGCTTGAATTCGCGGCCAATTTCGCCTATGTTACAAGATCCGACTGACCTCCTAGCACTCAGTACAGGTCACTTCTTGGTTGGCGGCCCGCTGATTTCTATTGCTGAGCCAGAAATCAAAGAGGCCGCAGGATCAACCATCAACAGATGGCAGCATCTTAAGGCTCAGAACCACCAGTTCTGTTTCCGTTGGCAGGAAGAATACACAAAAGGAATAAGCGGCAACTCCCAAAGCAAAACCTCCAAGCAGGAGATATGGTTGTCGTAGAGGAAGACAACCTACCACTCAATAAATGGCGCCCAAGAAGAATAGAGCGCATATATCCAGGTGTCGATGGCATGGTCCGCGTGGTCGACATTTTAACGGTCCGTGGCACCATAAAGCGGCCAGTAGCAAAGCTCATTCTTCTTCCTGTAAACAATACTGTCCACGTCCAAGTATCCAATTAACCAATATGTTTTTTGTCGTTCGGTGCTTATGATCCAGCACTAATATTTCCACGTTTTCTCTTTCCAAGCATGACACCCCGTCCAGTAGAGCGCAACCAGGCAAGGAGATCCAGCATCTTCCGCTGTCGGGTCTGCCGAGGAGTCCACGCGCTAAGGAAGTGCCAACGCTTTCTGAAGCTGAAAGCGGAAAAGCTTTTACGGGCAGTGCTGATTAACAAGTACTGCCACAATTGCCTGGCTCACCAGCATTCCGGACGTTCATGCCGAAGCGGTGACACCTGCTCGGTGTGCGGCAAAAAACACCAAGCACTCCTCTACCTGGGCTATCGCGCAATACGTCACGTCCAAAGTCGCGCTCTCTTCCATAGAGGGGCTGCTCACCTTCAGCGATATCGACCTCAAGATCCGCTGTTCCTCCGACGACGCTGGCATCGCTCCTACAATCCAGAAACACAAGCATCCTTCCGACGGCATGGGTCGTGATCGACACAGACCACAAGTCCTTCAATGTTGCTGCACTTATCGATCCGTGCAGCACAACCAACCGCATCAACGCATCATTGGCAAAGGCCTTCGGGCTTCTCGTCACTCGCGTTGGTGTTGAAGGTGCTTGTACCGCTTTCATCCAATAAAGGACACGGAGCGAGGTCAGGCTAGCAGTTGCGCTGACTGTGCAACCTCAACTCTTGATAAGGACACCAGCAAGACCCTTAGGCGACCATGTAAAAGATCACTTGGCGGACGAAAATTTTCATCGGCCGAGCACCGTGTCGTTGGTACTGGAAATTGAATTGAAATTGAAACACAAAAGCTCAATGGCAAAGTTGCTGAGCGGCGGCCTGCGAGTACGAAGATGTTTAGAATTAAGCTTTCAATGTTAGTTAGTCAAGAAAATAAAGTGATGACGATTTTGGAGATCATCCCACACGAAGCCCGGCAACCACATCGACCACGGATTTGAATAAAAGGATTGCTTGCAGGAACTCCCAACACAAACAACGAGGTTTTCTAGGAACGTAACCCTCGTGCCGAGGTCCAAGTGTATTTTTATATGAACACATATTTTTCTTATTAAAAGCTATCATCATCAAATACCATAATAATATTGTACCAAAAATGTGTGTGCTCCCCTGTGGTCGGCCGAGCCAAACAAATTTTTCCAATTTTCCAGTTTATTAATTCCCAACAATAAATAATGAATGATTTAGCTAAGAATGTTTTAGTTAACGAATACTAAGTCCTATGAAATGTCATTCTCTTTATAGCCGAAATTTTCGATATCGGCGATGCAAATGCCAACTGAAAATTAAAAGCTTAAAAATACTGAAAAAAAAATTTAAATTTGAAATCCTAATATCTTCGTGACGGTAAGCTGCAGCTTAAAAGTGTTTGGGCTCGATTTTTAGCTGCATTTATCAGCTTTTGAGAATTGCCAAGTTCAATACAACCAGATGTAAGATACTTAATTAATGTGAAAAAAGGACCACTACCCTTGTCGGGTTTCCCACCCCAATATGACGTCGTCTAAATATACTTAAATTATAGTCAGTGGGGCGTCCTAAAGTAAATTCAGATTATTGTTTGTCACTTGTAATGACCACTGTAAAATTGATTGTTACCGCATATGCTTACGCACGGCAGCGGCCTTCTTTCGCCTATTTATATCGCCATTATCGATCTTTCGTACTCGGCTCAGCAGCAGCCCGAGCTGCTTTAACTCTCTCGTTTATCCCACTCTCTCGCTCTCTTCCAAGCGTTCCTGCATAGGCACGGCAATTAGACCGTCACCCCTTGCAACTAGTTTGGAGCTGATCGTCATAGACATCATTTCGAGTTCTTTGCATCGGTTTTTACATACATACAAACGCCTACATACATCTACATACAAACACCTGCATACATCGCTAATTTATAAGCATGCTAATTTCAGCATATATGTACCCGCAATCGACGGCTTTTATTTAAACTCTTCCCTTTTCATTTCACAACAGCTAGTGAAAAAGCTCTCTAGCTTAACATTTGGTGACCCCGACGTGATCGTGCAATAATAATTAATAAATTAGTGCACTGACAAGCTACAATCTAACATTACAAATGAAAAGCTAATTGCCATTTCAACCAGTATCATCGGCTATGCGATTGTTCATAGCTTGCTTACAGTTCTCCATTCTTTGTCTTTTACGTGCGGCGCCTTTGCATATACATACATAGCTGTTGGCTTGCGTTTCTCGGGCGCTGGCGTCCATTGCGCGCTTTACTCTTTGCGATGGTCTTCCCGCTAGAGACGTTTATTACGCGCTTATACTTTCCCATCATTTTCACGCAATAAACGTTTGCTAAGTTGCCTCTGCTATGAAGACGGATTCTGCTAATGCTGCCGCTGCTATGGAGATTCCACACAATTCCAACGACCAGGGAGCAAAACAGGTTGTCTTTTCTGAAGCTGAAGGCCACGGACTTATGTAAGAGCTTTCCAAGATTAAATGCCACTTGGGAGCAGGATTCTTCCGTATGTGACTATTGCTAGCTAGTTGTGAGGCTAGAGGAGATCGAAAAGCTGAACGGAAAATTTGCACGACGAGCCCGAGGAATTGGCAGTGGCCAGTGGCCGCCAGTTTGACAGTGGCTTGCGCAAAAGATTTCAAACGATGTTCCGTACGCTGAAGCCTTCGATTACGCGAGAAATCGCCAGGAATAGTGTACACATGCCACCTCATTCTACCTTTGCTGGAGGAAATACTACCGCTGGGTTTGCTTACTCCCAGTTTGTACCTTGCCGTAGACGGCAGCGGTGGTTATGCGGACTGGACGGATCGACAGTCATCCTGACTGGCATTGGAGACTGTTCGGTCGCTGAAATCTCGGATGGCAACTATAGCGTGGCATTAGATTTATTGGAAAAAAGGTTTGATAATCGACAATTGATTTTTCAGGCACACAGCAACGAGATCTTGGCGCTTCAAGCTGTGGAACCTGGGTAAGTGGTTATGCTTCGGGAGCTTTCGGACAACTTTAACGCTTATATGCGTGCGCTCCAGGCTTTGGGCACTACTGAGCAGATCGCAGGATGTATCATCATGCAGAAGCTTCTCCGGAAATTGGATCCAGCGACCCAAGCAAAGTGGGAGGAACGATTAGAAGACCCAGCGTTTTCAAATATGATTCCGTCGTGGGAAACTATGGCCCCATTCCTGGAGCAGCGATGCACGTCATTGGAGACTACGGATTTTGCTAGGGCATCCTATGCGCCGAGCAGTCAGGTGTATAGTATATAAGGATTCTGGGTCCATCTTGTTTGTAACTAACCAAACCTCAGGCTGCGTGCTTTTCAGTGATAGCACTCAGGAAGTCCGATACTGTCCTATGTTTAAAGCACTGTCCCCCGGCATAAAGAAGCCAAGCGACTTTCCCTGTGTGTAAACTGTTTCAGAACAGGTCATCGATCAAGTCAGTGCACCTTGTACCTGCAGGGGTAAGCACCATACTACCCTGCTTTTCGGCATGCCTGGAGCGACTGCAGCCCAAGGGAAATCAGTGCCAATTGATGCTCCATCTCAATTTACGTCTTCTCCGTCTACGCCGTCTCAGCATACCACTGAACCCTCTACTTCAGAACCTACGTTTACTACTCTTGTTGCCCAGGATCTCAGCAATGATGATGTGCTATTGCCCACAGCCACCGTACTGGTCAAAGATCAATTTGGAGCCATTGTTTCTTGCCGAGCACTGCTAGATGCCGGCTCTCAGCTGCATTTAATAACATCCAGTTTCGCAAATCCGCTTCAGCTTCCGAAGACAAATCCTCCACTACAGTCTCGGGAATAGGCGATTCCAGCTTCATCACCGGTGGATTGTCGGTCAACATTAGCCTGCACTACCGCTGTTCCAATTACTTTCTGTTCTACATGTACAAATATACCATTCTTATTATTTAAACGCTTGACTTTTTATATAAATTAACCTCGCAACAGCTGGTGAAGAAGCTCACTAGCGTAACTTCTGAAAAAAACATACCAGATTTCAAAAAATCTTTTAAAAAAACCATAAACAAAAAAAAAACCAAATCTGTCAGAAAGTCATTTTTGGCCATAGCCGGAAAAAAATGCAGTTTTGTTGAGTAGTGATATTAAAACTAATTTAATGAATCACTTTAAGCAGACAATAAAAAGACCAGCCTAAAGAATATGAAAAAGTTTGTGTGTATCTGCAAAAATTAAAACTAGACTCATTAATATCTTATTTAATATCTTACCTCCACAACCACCACACACTTTAATTAGAGAGTTAGGATGAATTAACTGATGATTATTGAAATCGTTTGACGATTCGTCCATGAACGATAGATGACACGAAGATATATTTGAGCTGGTCTCGACAATATCCTTATTCTTGGCAATATTTCTATAACCAATAACTACGGGAGCAAAATTTTCCGGACTTGAGGAATCTTGGGGATGTGCCACTAGTAAATCTCTATATGAATGGAACGATGCATTCATTGCAAAAAGTACTTTAATGACTTAAATTGTTAGGTTCATATGTCCTGCAAATATGTAAGAAAAGAATATATATATTTAATAAATGCTGTTGGAATAAAATATATTATGTACCTATTCATCAGGAAACTGAATAAAAGGTATGAAAACAGTTAAGGGCTAATTCTAACTCGACGAGGGAAATGAGATAGACCGAGCGAAATAGAGGCAGACAGAAAAGCGAGAGTCATCCATGTCTGAACCGTGTTTAACGCTTTGTGACTAATAGATAAATAATAATTACTAGATAATAAATAATAGACCAATTAATAAATTTAATTAATTATCTTCAGTTTTCCAGTATTTTCAATTTTGGGAATCCCAGTCTCCTGGCTTAAGGCAAAAATAGTCTGCAAGCGGGTGGCCTACGCAGGCGAGGTGTCTTTTTGGTAAAATACTCGCTTTGCGATCTCCCCAACCCTCGCACGGCTTAAATCAGAGACAGGCAGCTTCCTATGCTATGTGCATAGGAAAAGACCACGGCGCAGTGAAGTCGGTACACGCACAGTGTAAAAACTTCGGCTGCCGCAGCGGCAAAGAAAAAAGCATCGTCTGGCTTCGGGCCTAGACAAAATAATTAATAATAAAATAATTTCATAATTCTGCTCGTCAGAGCCGCGGCAGAAGACACGAATCAGTTTGCGTTCAGAAGTCGTATGAAGAAGACCACGCAGCTCAACTTCATGATATTTTTTTGCGAAAACTAATTTGACACTGAGAAAAATGTTCAACATAATGTGGGAAGATAATTTTTTCTTTTTAGAAAATATGGATGGCGGGGCGCAATGCTTGATTTGCCAACATGTCACAAGTCGATGCGCACTATGCATTATGCATTCCCGATACAAGCGACTTATAGGGGTTGAGCGTGCTAAAAGGGAATTCTTATGTGCCAGCTCCTATATTGAAAGCTTCATATACGGTAGCTCTAGCTTTGGCGAGACTGTTTGGGCCAGCAGCTACTTCATTCTAACAATGCAATGCATAATTTAACAGTTGCTTATAAGATTCCATGTACACTCCCCGAAATTTAATTAAAGGCACCTCATTTTTCGTTCGTATTTCATATTAAAAATCAGGGAACAATTTTTTTTTTTATACCTGGTACTCGAAGAGTAAAGGGGTATATTAGATTTGTTGAAAAAATTGATGTGTGTAACACCCAGAAGGAAGCGTTTCCGACCCCATAAAGTATATATATTCTTGATCAGCATCAATAGCCGAGTCGATATAGCTATGTCTGTCTGTCCGTCCGTCCGTCTTCATTAGCGCCTATAGCTCAGAGACTTTAAAAGCTAGAGGAACAAAATTTTGTATCCAGACTCCTGTCCTATCGCATTGTTACAAGTGTATTTCAAAATTTCGCCCCGCCCCCTTCCGCCCACTCCAAGGACGAAAATCTGTGGCATGCACAATTTTAAAGATACGAGAAAACTAAAAACGCAGAATCATAGAGAATGAGCCTATCAGAGTGTTGAATCTGGATCAGATCAGATCATAAATATAGCCACAATGAAGAAAACCATTTCGAAATGCATCATTCCCTCTCGCTCTCTCTCACACACAGGGGTAGGCGCTATGCCTGATCGAATTTTTTGACGCCTAGTTCTCAGAGACTATAAGAGCTAGACCAACCAAACTTTCTATCCAAGCTCCTGTGATATCAAACCGAGACGAGTTTGTTTCAAAATTTTGCCACGCCCTCTTCCGCCACCACAAAAGATGAAAATCTACAATTTTGAAGATACGGGAAAACCAAAAACGCAGAATCATAGAAAATGACCATATCTATCAGAGTATTGAATCTCGATCAGATCGGATCATAAATATAGTCAGAAGGAACAAATGAAATTTCAGTGGCCTTCCAAGCGCAGACTCATTCCCTCTCTCTCTCGCACACAGCTGTGTATGTATATGTAGGAAGTAGATAAAGACATGTAGAAAAGGCAGATGTAAAAATGTGTGTAAATAAATATGGAAACATCAAATAGATCAAAATCTTCGAAAAGGTTCGACTTAATTACTTTTTTCTTTTTTGGCTAAAATTAAATTTGTCCCTTTTACGAACATGCAATAAATTACAGCAAGCTGACATACTTATATACTGACTGAGTACCGGGTATAAAGTAGAGCCGCGGCGTAGACGCGGCTCACAACGTTTCCCCTCGTTAATTTTAATTTTAACAATGTAATTTATAAAATTTGAAAAAAATTAGCGAGATTTCTAGAAAATTGTTTTCAAAAAACATAGGGATGCACTTTGAAAATCAATTAAAGGCAGTGTTTCAAAAATCGTTATAAAAATAGTAATTTAGCAGTTTTGATATATTTATGGCTAATTACTAATGAGCCCAGCCGCCTGCATTGGAAATCGCCTCACAAATTCTTTTTGGCATGGATTGCACAACCTTCTGAAACTCTGATTGCGTTAACACGTCTAGCTAGATTTCCCCACATGTTTTCGATGGGATTCAAGTCTGGGGAACGTGCTGGCCACTCCAAAAGCTCAATTTCCCTTGCTTGAAACCATTTACGACTAGCTAGCGATACATGTATTGGGGCATTATCGTGTTGGAAAATTGTTTCTTGGTCCGGCTGCTGCTCCAAAAAGCTTACAAGGACTTCATCCAGCAAGTTTGTATAACCTTCTGATTTCATTCTGCCAGTAATCTGCAAATAGGTGTCCCATTGCGAAAACTGAATCCAGCCCAAAACATCAACGAGCCACCTCCACAGTTTCTCTTTGTTGAAAAGCGTTCAGATCCTTGCAAATCATGCCAATAATAATTGAAATTATCTGGGCCATCAAGATTAATTTTTTTTTCATCCGAAAATATCACTTTCTTCTAATCTTCTGTCCACGCCATATGGTTTTTTCCAAATTCAGCCTTGCTAATTTATGGACTTTAGTAAGGGCTGGCTTCGACTTCATTTTCTTCCACTTTAGTCGGTTACTGCCCGATAAAATTTGCTGCACACGACGTGTAGATATTGGCAGGTGCAGATCAGTTTTAATTTTGGAAGCTGTTGCGTTTTCCTTTAAACTTGAGCGAATAATTGCGATTTTAGTCCTTGGAGACATTTTTAGGTTGTTGTGTTGCGACCAATTTTTGTTATAGTTCTCCTTAAGTGTGAACACATTGTCCAGTGCTGAGGCTGAACGTTTTAATTTCAGTGCAATTTTCCGGTTGGACATACCAGTATCCTTATAGGCAAGAACCTTTGCAATTTCTTCGGATGAAAGTGCTGTTCCCTTTCCAATTTTAAATTTTGAGCAGAAGTCAGCGTTTTTAGGTTATTTTCTGGTCATAAATAGACTCAGCACATGAAATTAGTACGGGAAAAATATATTTGACTTCACAATCTTTTACTGGAACAGCTGCAAAGACACTGCCTTTCATTGAATTTCGTATCGAAAGTTGCAACTAAGCAGACAATTCTGCGAAAACAATCTGAAATCTAACGGTAAATGCATTTCTGAAACTTAAAATTGACTACGAATAAGAATAACAAAAGGGAATGAAAAATACAAGGTACCGTCAAAGACAATATACAGCTGCGCCGAAAAGAATAGCACCATGAGTCTTATGTATCTGTCTTGATGGTTTTTGTTTAAACAATGGTTCTAATGAATGCTTTTAAAACTTATATATAAATTTGAAGGTGTAAATTAAGATATCGCAAAGATTGGTATGTATTGCAAGACTCCAAATAAAAATATTTCAAAGAAAAGGATTAAATCCGAAATTAAGGCGCCAACAAAAATAGCACCGATTTACCAAAAAATTAAAAAAATATAAAATACAAAGAATTTTTCCGAAATTTTTATTAGAATCTGTTACATTAGTTGTATTTAAAGTCAAATATTTAGGTGTAAACCTTTGGGCAGCAAGAACAGCAGCAAAACGTCACGGCATTAAAGCTCACCTAATTTTCGCATTTTTACTTCGATATATTTATCCACGAATCATGCGGGATACCTCAAAGATCTTTATTGCTCCTTGGTTTCACATTAGAAACATATTTTTTAACTTCACGCCAAATATTTGCAATGGTGTTCAATCTGGGGACTGAAAAGACCAATCCATTACATTAAGTGAAGTTTTATCAAACCACTTTCGAGCTTTTTTTCTGGTACTTTTTGGGTCATTGTCCTGCTGGAAGACGGCATTTCTTATTCCACATAAGGCAGAATCACTGTTTGCTATATATCAACATAGACATTTTGATCCAACATCCATTTGTGCCACGCATTGGATCACCTTCCTAAAACGAAAATCATGCCCATACCAATATGCTTGTTCCTCCTTGTTTAATGGTTTTACATGTGAGTCAGGGGTTTGTGTTCTGCATTAGGTAGTCGTCTCATATAAGATCTAGACCCTTTAACACCGAAAAAAAAGTTTTGTCTTTCGTTGGACCAAAGGATGTTTCTCCATTTTTATTTGGGCTAACTTAAGTGCTGTTTTGCTTACTGAATTCGATTTGCCCTATGCCTTGTAGTCAAAATTGGAATTTTCCTCGGACTAAGAGCACCCAATTTATGTTCTTGTAAGCAATATCTAACTTTTCTGGTACCTGCCGATTTTGTAAGATTCTGTTTTAGCTCTATGGGCGGCTTAAATGGTTCCTTCTTGCTCTCACGAACCAGTAGTTTTATCAGAAATTTGCATATCGCGGAATTTCTTTCACATGTTTCTTGTTGGTAACATAATTGAAGCATTACGAATGATTTTATTTCAACAACCGACAATTTGCCCCCCCTACAGTGCTTTCCACGACCCAAAACTACATATATTTTATAACTTTCTTGTAACAATCAACGTAAGCAACCGATTTTTAATTCAATCAAGAACTTAAAATTTCAAAACGCACAGAAAAGAAAAATTTTTGATACAAAAGCGTTATTTGGTGCTATTTTTGTTGGCGTTCTATTTCGCTCCTCTTTCGCAAAATTGCCAAAAGTAATAAGAACCGTTAGGCGTAAGAGACTAAGTTCACTTCTCTCAGAAAATAGATATAAATTACAATAAAGTCCAACCAATATTGCACAGTGGTCATGTTATGAAACAACAATGACTGTTGTACCTAGCGGTGCTATTTTTTTCGGCGTCACTGTAAATAGTAAGATGCACTTCTCCATACAACATTTTTGAAGTCAATTTTGGCTGTCTGGAATTCACAATGGAATTGAACGAAATAGAGAGAGACACAGATAGTCAGAGAGCGAATCGCTCTCTCGCCCTATACATGAGGCTGAGATTTAACTGTACGTGTGCACACATGTTAGGTCTGCTGGTTTGTATAGGTTTTTGACGACGCCGCTCTCAAAGAAAATACACATTACTCTAGAATTCATTGGGGACTATGACACTATTTGAAGACGCTTGCTCGTAATACAAAAAAAGTAATATTTTGTATATCCCTTATATGCTAATTTTGTTTAATTTACTATAAACGAATATAATGAAGGAATTTACCTACACAAAAATAAATAATCTATGTCATACATGACTTCACACTAGATTAAATGTCTGTAAGGTATTCGTGGGTCGAGTCACCCCACCCCAACTCCCAGCAAATACATTTCTGTCTTGTTTACGTCTCGTCAAAATTCGGCAGCTCGGCACAAATACGCACACATATGTGCTTGCAGCTCTGTGTGTACTCACACATGCAAGCTCATTCTATTTTTAGATCCGTGTTCTCTTCTCTTCTTCTTGCGGGCGAGATAGCGCGAACTTGAGCATATACAGAAATCCGCGCTGCTCACGAAATGAAATTGTATGGGCGTTTGGCATCTTACTATTTATATTGTCTTTGGTACCGTTATCTCCAATCACGATTTTTCATGCAAAAATGAAGTGCCTTTAATTAAATTTCGGGGAGTGTATATACCATTAATATTCCAAACAACATATGTAAACGCTAGCGTTCGGCAGCGCTGCTGCGCTCTCAATGCTAAAGGGCGCTCTGCAGCCGCCGCTTCGGCCCTAGCTTCGATCTGCCGACGCACAGTGGGACATCAGACGCAAAGAGGTGGCAAAAGTCAAAATTTTTATAAGCGCCTTGGATAAAATGAATACACGCATCTAACAGAGAATTTCCCAGAGCTTACAAAACTCAAATCTTCAAGATAATCCCACTTTTATTTTATGAGCATTCAAAGTTGAAAATTATTTCAGTGTGCACAAATGTATTCAACTTTTTTTCCCTTGCTGCATCTTTGAGGATGAATTAAAAGTAAACTTCGTTACGTATTATTCTGTTTTTAGTGTTTCCATATAGGTATATTCATTGTTATTAGTAATCAAGAAAAACCTATTCTGTTGCATAGAGTGTAATCAAGAAAAACGTATTTTCAAAACCATCTAATTTTTGAGCTTTTTTTCAACTTTGACCTGACTTTAATAAAAAAAGTTCATCAAATTTTCCCGAGATATTTTTTTTTATATGCTCATTGAATATTCCTTTACCTATGTTCCAAATCCTTATTTGCGATTTTGAGGCGTTCGGCTTCGAGGTCGATTTAAGTGAGGTTACCTCGCACGAAAAACAGGCAAAAAAGGGCTGTCGCAGGTGCTAAATCCCATACAAAATCATATTTTGGCCGTTTTTTTTTAGCGAGGTAGCCTCACTTAAATCGACCTAGAAGCCAAACGCCTCAAAATCGCAAATTAAACGCAATTAAACGTTCTTTATTGATAACAAAAATGTATTTTTCAAATGCAGTTTATTTCATGAAGATATCTTTATTCGTTCAGAAGTTATTAGTTTAGCAAGCTGAAATGGCCGAATGTCCCACTGTGCGACGTTGCTAAAGTCAGTGCTATGCTAAAGTAGGGGGAAATTATTAGAGCGAAACGAAGTTACAAACTTATTAAAACCCATTGCGAGTAACGCTGAAGATGGCCGTCAGCCGTCGGGTGTTTACAGAGGGATCAACGATCAAGCGGGTCGACTCACCAAAACCGTAGGCGTGGACTGGGGTACAGGTGCTCTCGAGCACAAAGCGGCTGTGCTCCACGCCATAGAATACAGGGGGGTCACGAGCGAACAGTCACCCGCCGTAACTGTGCACACCGGCGGAAGTGCGACTATACTCTCTTGGTGAGGGCTGCTGGAAGCAAGCGCCCAGGGACCGAGGAACCATTTAAAAACCCCGCAGGCGGCGCTGCTGTCTCCAAATACCAGGAGAAAATGCGCGCGGTCTTCATCCTGGCCAAAAACTATCCAGCCTTTATATCGTCTTCCCAAGAAGAATACTTAAAAAGTCACTCAAAGAGCAGGCAACCGGAGGTCGAGACGGACCTAGAGCTCCCAAGTGACGAGGCTAAATCGGACTCTCGTCCTGTATCCGACGGGTCTGACCTAGCCACGAGGAGATGGAATCCCCCGACAACTACCCAGAAAAGACAATGGTGGAGGTGAACCCAAGGAATGTCACTGACAATACTGCAGATCAACCTGCATCATTGAAAGGCAGCATGCGCTGCTCTGCTGTTGTAGCCGACATAGTCCTCATTCAGGAAACCTGGGTCCTCGGAAACAAGGTCTCCGGTTTGAGGACTTAAGACTATGAGCTTTATGTAGCTGACACCACAGATGAAACACGTACCTGCACCCTTAAAAAAAAAGAGAGTTGCATTTATTTTTGCTCCCAAATCTCAGCAATGAAGACTACACCGCGGTGAGCCTCAAAGGACGGCAGTTCACTGAACAGCTGTTCACATTTCCTGGGCAATCGAGTGCTTTAAGCCATACAAGTCTGCTGGAACAGATGGAATCATTCCTGCCCAACTGATCCATGCAGGCCAAAAAGCAATATACTGGCTCAAGGGGAGGTTCTCCTTGAATCGGCCCAAAATACACAGAACTTTGAAAATTTGTTGTGGGATAATGAAAAGACATATCCACTTCTGGTTTTATTCACAAATTGGTTTATTACTTCTTAATAAGTTTATATAGGCAAAAAATATAGGCACTAAACGTTTTTTGGGCGAGATGAACGAACCTGTGCCTGCAAATGCGGCCCACATTTATACTGATGGCTCAAGGCTAGACAACCGCGTGGGAGAGGGTCTACTGTGACGAACTCAACATCAGTTACTGCTTCAGACTCCCGGATCACTGTAGTGTGTTCCAAGCGGAGGTTGTAGCAATCCAGGACATTTCGATCGTCTCCAAACTACCCCTTGACAGGCGCTTAGTGTGCGTCTTTTCTGACAGCCAGGCAGCTATTAAAGCACTGGGCACAATATCGTCGAGCTCCGCGACTGTAAATGACTGCGGTAGGTCTCTGATATAGGAGCAGTTAGAACTTTTTCTAGTGTGGCAGGGCACTACAATTCCTCTCCAACCGAAGAGGGAGCAAGTAACGATGCCAATGGCTACGCACGAAATTTTCGAGCAGTTCGCCAACAGGCGACGGCAGGAAACCATCACCTGCAAAACCTCTAGACCGATATGGCCATGTCAATCGAAGAAAAACCTGGTAGAGCTATATAGAGTCAACAGAGTCTAATGTAAGGCAAGCCATCACGGGTCACTGGCAGATTGGCACACACGCCTCTAGACTGTCAATCCCTCACAACGACTTCTGCAGTTGTTGCCGGGATGAGGAGGAGGAGGAGTCGGTCCTCACTTCTTCTGTCACTGCGCGGCCCTCGGAAACCGTGGACTCCGTATTCTTGGGACTGCCTTCCTCACGGATATTTCGGACTTATCCGAAATTAAACCAGGGCTTTTGTCCAAATACATTCAAGCCACCGGATGGGGCTACTCTTAACCTGCAAATTTTTGCTCCCCACGGTCTAGACCAGGGGTGCCCAGGCCTATGCTCATGGGCTCGCTTTGTTTTTGTTTTTTCTCCGGAGATAGGAACTCACAGAACGTATACATGAACGGCACCAAGAGTAAAAAACCCAACACATTCAAACATTAAGTATGTGTATGCTATGCGTGGAACCCAAATCGTTTCTGTTTGCTTGTCGTGGGTCGTCGTGCCACTTCGTGCCTCGTCGTTGCTCGCGAAAGCAAACTGACCAAAAACAATTTCGATGCTTTTGTTGTTGTCTTACTCATTTTGCTTCTGCCTTATATTCGAGCTTGCACTGGAAAAAACCTTTGTTGTGTTCAACCTGCCGGCACACTGTTTACTAGCGCATTCTTGAGTAAATTTAGTTTCGCTCAAAACTATTGTTGCGAACAGCAGTGCATTATATATCTTGCAAAATTTATTTTGAATACAAAATTAAATCATTTGCTAAACCTTTTTCTTCACATTAGTGAAAATTTATGCACACTTTTTTCTTCCAGTGCACAAATTGAAATACAAAAAATTGTTCGCCTCTTGGTATTAGTGTTTTTCTTTTTGAGTGTTGGTGAGGGGCTGGCGCCCATGAGGCATCACAACGGACCTTTAATAGGCCCATGTGAGCTGGGGGGAGGTCCTCTTCCCAGCTACCGCTTTAACCTAACCTAATATTACGATGAAAATCTGCTCATATCAACAGAAAATACAGATTTTTAAATTGATTTTTCTTTTCTTTGCGATATTACAGATATATGAGATGTTCTTAATCTGTCCTTACAAGGTAAGAACAACAAAAATTTAAAGATTTTGCAGCAATAGTCCAGAATTTAAGGAACATTTTCAGAGAAAGGTTTCAAGATTTTAATATTATATCGCGTGCAAATGAGTGAAAATCAGTGAGAAGTGCAAAGAAAAAACACGAAATACCAACAAATATTGTGTGCGGAGACAACACCAGCTCAAGAAAACATTAGGAATTCAAAAGAAAAGTAAAAATCATTAAAAGAAAGCAAAAGAAAGCCAAACCAAAAGGCCAAAAAACATTGAGTGCGGAAACAAAGCCCGCTCAAGAAAAAATAAAAAACAAAGAGAATTCAAATAAAAAAAGTGAAAACTGTTGAGCGTGGAGACAACGCCCACTCGAAAGACATAAAAAGGATTCCGTTAGAAAACCGAACAACCGAAAGAGCGCGGATACAACGCCCGCTCCAGGGTCAGAAAAATTATTATCGAGAAATCCGCCCGCGGCAGGTCTTAAATTGGATCGCTGCAAATTAGTGTGTGCATTAATTGCACTCAAAAGCTCGTAGCCCCGAGTGTAAATAAAAGGCATTTAAATAAACCCCCAACTGTTACACCAAAGCGGTGACGAGAGAAGAAGCAACACAAAACAACTCTAGAGCAGCCACCAAAAATTACGCCAACAGGAATTAAATTAATATACCAAGTGGAGGCCAATAAAAGAGGAACATGTAAGTGAAACTTTTCTTCAATTATCACCCAAAAGAAAAATATAGTAGAAAGTGAAATCTCGCTCAAAGAAAATAGAGAGACAAAAAGAATATAAAAAAGACGATGGGGAACGGTGTGAGCCGCGGCAAAATATGTGAGCCTACGATTTATGTTATTTATTATATATTCGCAAAAAGGACAAATCAAATTTTAGCCAATAAATAAAATTTTAAAAAAATTAAATCGAATACTTTCGGAGATTTGTATATGTACTAGGTATATTAGATATTATCTGTTTCCATTAGTTTTTTACATCTGTCTTCTCTTCATTTCTACATCTACATACGTCTTTACTTCGACTAGTGGAAATTTGTGCGAGAGAGAGAGAGGGAGAATAAGTAAGCACTTGGAAGAACACTGAATTTCATTTGTTCCTTCTGGCCTGATCCAGATTCAACACTCTGATAGGTATGGTCATTCTTTATGATTCTGCGTGTTTTGTTTTCTCGTATCATTGAAATTGTGATTTTCGTCCTTTGTGTGGGCGGAAGGGGGCGGGGCGAAAAAAGATGCAAAATTTGGTTGGTTTAAATTTGGTCTCCAAAATTGTTTCCCCCTGCACTTTTGTTGCGATATGAAGTAAGAAATATAACACAGCGCCACAAATACATTTTTGTCGGCGGGCAACAGCAACGACATCTGTGTATGAGGCCATTTTAATATGATCCCGAAGTAAAATAAACAGACACAGCGACCCCGCAGAGCTGGGACTGACCTACGACAAGGACAAACGAAACGAGAGGAAATCCGTACATGCCCATTTCTGAATTAGCAAAATTGTTCGGCGACCTTGAAATAGAACCCGAGGGAAGAGTAGAAAGAATGGACGCGGCACAGATCAGAGCCATTATAAATGCGGCGCATAGTGGAACATCAGACGCAAAGAAGTGGCAAAAGTCAACAATTTTATGAGCGCCTTGGATGAAATGAATACACGCATTTAACAAAAAAAAAAGACCTCTAAAACGTAAAATAAAGATAATCAGACTTTTATTTTAGGAGATATGGGCATTCAAAGTTGAAAATTATTTCAGTGTGCAAAAATTAAATTTTGTCCACTTTATGCATCTTTTAGGATGAACCAAAAATAAACTACGTTACATATGTGTCCTTTTAGGTATATTTATTGTTATTAATAATCAATAAAACCGTGGTTTGTTGCAAAGACAATTATGTAAAAAAACCTTATTTTCAAAACCATTTCATTTTCGGGCTGTTTTTCAATTTTGTTTTGACTTTACAAAAAAATTAATGAAATTTTCCCGAGATATTTTTTGTATATGTTCATTAAATATTCTTTTACTTAAGTTAAACATCCCTTTTCTCGAAAAGGAGGTGTTTGGCTTCTAAATCCATTTAAGTGGCGCTACCTCGTACGAAAAACAGGCCAAAAAGTGGTGTTGCAGGTGCTAAATTCTATACAAAAGCGTGTTTTGACCGTTTTTTGTGCGAGGTATCGTCACTTAAATCGAATGCAGTTATTTATGAAGATATCTTAATTTAGCAAGCTGAAATGGTCGAATGTGCCACTGTGCGGCGTTCAGCACTGCACTAGCAACGCAAAAAGTCGACTTTGATCGTATTTTGCAGGTAGTAACTGATCAAAAGCGAGAGTTCAGACTCCCGAGTCCAAGGCCTACGAGCCTTGAACCGAGCGGTGAATTTCGATGAAGCTCTGAATGCGGTAAAAACGCTGCCGGAGTTCAAAGCGGCACAGGAACAGTATGTTTCCTGGCGCCAGGCAGCAATAGCTGCCTTCAAGATATAAAAGGATTTTGTAGGAAGTTCAAAACATTACCAAGCGGTTCTTATAATCAGAAACAAGATTGGCTGACTAACTCTTAGCGTCGTTCAACACAGTGTTGAACTTTTAGGCAATCATCAATCGCCTCGATTTTACAAATTCGGACAAACGTCCAATACATTTGCTAGAGCAAGAGCTTGCCATGCTCCGACAGGTTGGATTATGCATCACACAGTCTTAGGAAGAGGTTGAGAAGAAACTCACCCTTCTGACAAGTAAGAAGATTATGTAACAAGACGCCGCGCAATACCTTAACGAAAAGTATAGGGCCGACGCACTTCGTGTCTTCGTTTCAGGCTTAAGAAGAGGTCTCACTGACACATTATTTGTGGCACAGCCTGCGGACTTGCCGTCAGCCTTGGACATAGCACAAGAAATTGAAGCCCACCATGATAGGCACGATTTTGCGACAAATTACGCAAGAGCTTAATTATAGACAAGGCGGACAGAATGAGCCTACCACTATAGGGGAGAGTCAAAGAACCCATTTTACACGAACAATCACGGCAACCATCAAACAAGTAGTCACCGTAGCCAAGATAAGGTAGAGATGATGGATGTTGACTCATCCTCCTTTAAGTTGTGTCAACCAACAAGCTTTCAAAAGTAAGAGGGACCCAATCCAGGCCCACCGGCTATGGCAAACTTTAATAACTGGCACCAACAGGGTGCGTCCAAGAGGCCGGCTGGATCCCAGATACTCTGACCAGCTCAGGCAGAGAATTAATCAACTCGCTCAGGTGGACCCGGACCAATACGAACAACAGTACGAACAGTTAGCATCGGAGGCAGTTGCGGAGATTGATGAGGGAAATAATGCGGGATACGACAGTGATACTGTACATTTTTTAGGAGAGAGTCCCTGCTCCCGTTCGTCAAACGAACAGTAGCAGGAAGAACGCTAACTCTTTTCAGCGAAAAACTATATCTAGCCGCTAAAAGAACTTCAAGGAATTGTCCCTGTAGAAGCCCCATTTATTCTAAAATCTCTGCACGGCTTAAACAAAGTAGAGCGAAAATGTTTCCAGAGCTACCAAGTTTTGATGGCATCGTAGGGCTTGATAAGCTATGATATGACCCCATATGGGTTGTTGTATCCAAGTGTATCCAATGCCTTGTATCTCCATGATACTCTCAAATCTAGGGAAGGTCTTGCCTTCACTACACTTTTCCTAAAATAAAAGTACCACCAAATCACGTTAGCTGAACGCGATCGTAAAAAGACTTAATTTTCGGTAAACGGAGGCAAATATGAGTTCTGCCGTTTGCCATTTGGAATGGATCAAGTATTTTTCAACGGGCCATCGATGGCGTGTTGCGGGAGCATATCGGTTAGATATGTTACATGTACGTTGACGAAGTTATCGTATTTTTCAAGGAGTGAGGCGGATCATGTCAGAGACATTGACACCGTGCTTAGCAGCCCTCCACGACGTAAATATGAGAGTGTCAAAGGAAAAGTCCCAGTTCTTCAAGAAACAAGTGGAATTCCTTGGCTTTGTGGTATTAACCGAAGGCACAAGGACAAGCCCCGATAAGGTCAAGGCCATTCAGCAGTTTAAACAACCCTCCACCCTGTTTGCGGTAAGATTATTCTTGGGTCTTTCCAGCTACTACAGCTGTTTTATAAAAGACTTCGCTCAGATAGTCGAAACACACTTCTTGCATCCATCAAGGAAGTGGTAAAGTCTGGGGTCGTTAACGCAATCCATTGCACTCTGCCGACTTTGGCGTTCCTGCAGAATGACTTGGTAAAAGACTTTCCCGACACAAAATTTCGGTGTTGTAAGACCCTGGTGATGGATATCACCAACGACGGGGAACGAAGGGAGATAGTAACAACCCAACACAATCGGGCGCAAAGGGCAGCCGAGGAGAATGTGAAGCAGGTGCTGCGCGATTATTATTTTCCAAAAATGGAAAAAATCACAGCAGAAGTGGTAACAAACTGCAGGATATTCCAGAAAGCCGAGTATGACAGGCACCCTAGGAAACAAGAATTAGGGGTGACACCAATACCGGCAAGGGTAGGCGAGTTAATTTACGTCGACATATTCTCCACCGCGATGAAGTACTTCCTCACCGCAATTGACAAATTTTCAAAGTTTGAAATAACGCAGCGGGTCGCTTCGCGCACAATCACAAACGTAAAAATGCCAATTTTGCAATTGAACATCTTCCCAGCTATTAGAACTATCTACTGTGCCAATGAGGAAGCAGACTATTCGGTCTTTATTGAAAACCCAGTTCAACATTAATGTAGCGAATGCCCTACCGTTGCACCGCACATCAAACGGACAGGGGGAGCGCTTCCACAGCACCCTGTTAAAAATCGTCAGGTGCTTAAAGTTGCAGCGCCAGGTGGACGATCTTGAGAAAGAAGTAATGTTGAAGCTAGTTAAGGCCCAACAGGATCAGCTTGATGAGAACTACCTGACCAGACGAAATAGGACTTTTGATGTAGGTGGACAGGTCCTGGTAAGAACCAATAGGAGGTTAGGAAACAAACTAACTCCCCTCTGCGCCGAACAAAAAGTAGAGGCAGCTCTGGGAACCACCGTTCTTATAAAGGGAGGACAAAGACAATTAGATGTAGGTAAGACATTAGGTTTAGGAATCCGTGATTTATAGCACTAAGTTGAAGCCCACTAGGAAAATGTACAGTAGGATTAAACAAAGTATAGCATAGTTAATACGTTTGTGTCTGGTCTGATGAGCTGGTGAGGTGGCTCAAAGGGGGCCCAGCTGAGGCCACCGGACGGGTCGCAGGTTGCGGATAGCGAACGGCCTACCTCGATAGGTAGGTCAGCTGCGAATAAGCGGGCATCCCTATAGCGAGTACCGAAAATAAGCAGTGCCGGACAGCCAGCGGGTGTTCGCGAAGCAGCAACACTGACGATGCGCTTGTGGTGCCGCCTCGTATAAGAACCTCACACACTCCCATCCATACACACTACCTACCCACATCCCAACTCCCACACTCACCTCACACCGGGCCGGACTAAGGTGTCATTCGACCCGTGCCGAGAGTCAGCCTGGCTGAGGGCCCGGTTTAAAACTACCTCAGTCGTAAACTGAGAGCTCTGGGACTTGGCAGCCCCCTGTTCTAATGATGCCTTGTCCGGGCAACGTGAATCTCCGCCCGGACGGACAGTCCTTTCTTTGCAAATCGTGGGAACAAATATGAATCACAACAATGAAAAAACAAAAAAAAAGAAACCAAGTCTGGCACTCCCCAAACGCCAACTGGGAGCAATCCCAAGCTTGGAAAGGCAGTGGCCCCAAGGCCTGGCCAAACTAGCTTAACAGCAGGAAAGACCTGCTCGGTGGAATGCGCTGGTACGAACCCGAGGGGGTCCCACCCTGAATCTGGGGTGGGTGGCAAAACACCTCCCAAAACTAACACCCTGGAAAGGCAGCAAAGCATCGGTGCGGCTGCCCGACCTCCTGGTAAAGATGCGGGGGCTGACATGCCATCGACAAGTGCCCAAGCCGGGAAGTTCTCGTATGCCGAAAGGAGGAATGCCGGGCAAATACTCCGTCGGCAAAACGAGAGCAAAACAGCAAGCCCATCAGCCAACTGGCTGAATAAGGTAAAGTGGGCCTCGGCAGTGCTCCCAGATTTCACCAAGGAGCAACAACAGGCGCCACAACCGAAAAGGCAGCGCTCACAGGAGATGCCTGGACCGACTACAAAGCGGTCTAGAGTTCTCCCAAACATATCCTTCGCGCAGATTGCCAAGGAGAGGACGCTAATCGGCGTCCTTGACAAGGGCAGCGCGGAGGGTAAAATACCTAGGAGCCAGTGGAAGTGGGTGGAAGCGGCATTGGCCGACCGCTGCTTCGAGCTCCTCGAAAATGACCGCGGGCCACCTCCTGTCTGCAAGGACATGGGGTGGTTCCAGGGCAATATTAAAGTTATTGCCTGTGAAGACGAGCGCTTCGTGAAGCTGTATAAAGCAGCGGTGGCGCAGATCGGAGAGGTCTACGCTGGGGCGAAGCTCGTCGCAGTAGACTGGAGCGAGGTGCCCAGTAGACCGCGGGCAAGACTATGGGTGCCGGCTACCTTCAAGGAGCCTGAGCGCATCCTCAGAATGCTGCAGAGGTGCAATCCACAACTGCCAACTACAAACTGGAAGGTAGTGAAGGTTGAGACGACGCAAGGACCGATGAACCAGGCTGTGCTCGTACTCAACAAGGAGTCGCTGGCCCCGATAGAGGCAGCTAAGGGCGAGCTGAACTTCGGCTTCAGCTCGGTCACCATAAAGGTGTATAAGTCGGACGCAGCGGCCGAGGCCCGTCCTTTCGACAACCCAGTCGAGCAGGACGTTGCCTCGGAGATCGAAGCACCCGACAACCAGCTGGAGCAGGCTAAAGAAGGCTAATCGTCCGATGCAGAGCTACTGCTCGATTTTGAGGCAATGTGTCGCGAGGAAGTATCCGACGACTCAGACGCCGATATCACAGTGGTGAGGATTCTGGAAGATGTCTCTGAGACTCCTACAGATAAATCTCCACCACAGTAAAGGAGCATCTGCTTCCCTCATTCTCCGCTTGATCGAGAGCGGAGCCGACATAGTCATAGTCCAGGAGCCTTGGATAGTAGGAAAAAAGGTCTGTGGATAAGCGACGAAGAAGTACAAGCTGATAGTAACAAAAAGAAGAAAAATTCGTACCTGCATTCTTGCAAGAAAACACCTAAACATTTGTCTGCTCCATAACTTTAGCAATGGCGACAACACGGCTGTAAGCCTAGAGTTGGAGGGGACGCATCTTAGACTGATGTCGTCCTACATGGCTCACGAGGAATGCGATCCTCCGAGTGACCTCGTTCGCAAGCTAGCCAGCGATAGCGAGAGGTCAAACGTAGGCCTGATAATAGACTGCGATGCCAACGCTCACCACACCCAATTAGGGAGCTCGGACACAAACGTAAGGGGTGAGTCACTGTTCAGCTTCATCCTAAACTCTAAGCTACCAATCTGTAATCGGGGAAATGACCCTACATTTATAATAAAGAACCGGCAAGACGTTTTCGACCTCACACTAGTGTCTCACAAACTGTCAGACACAGTCAAGAGTTGGAAAGTCCTAAATGAACATTCCTTCTCTGACCACAGGTACATCGAGATGATACTATCCCTCGAGAGCCCAAAACCCATTGACTACATTAGTCCCAGGAAAGCACACTGGGAAAAATATAGTAAAGAAATGGAAAAACTTCTTCCCTCCGAAGCACCAGTATGCCCGAACACAGAGGACGACTTAAACCGTCTATTGGAAAGGCTCACTGAAGCATGCAACAAAGCCTACCCGGCAGCATGCCCCCAAAAAAACATAAGGGAAAAAAAAACCCCCCTGGTGGTCAAAACAAATAGATATCCTACGGAAAAGCTGCAGGATTCTCTTCAACAGAGCCAAAGCGCTAACGGGGAGGAACACTGGGCAGACTATAGGACCAGTCTGTCCCTTTACAAAAAAGAAACAAGGAAGGCAAAAAGAGCCTCTTGGCAAAAATGTTGCTCTGAAATCGAAGAAACGTCGGAAGCCGCAAGGCTACGCAAGATCCTCTCCAAAACGACCCCCGCGGTGGGGTACCTTAAAAGAAGTGATGGTACGTAGACTAACTCAAGTTAGGAGTCCCTACACATTCTTCTCGACACTCACTTTCCCGGGTGTACTACCACCGAGCCGGTACGCCTCTCAAGTGAAGGCTCGGCAACTTTGATGACGCACATCCTTATAAAACGGAACATCAGCTGGACAATAAACAGCTTTCATCCGTTCAAATCCCAACTTCAAAAGGCTAGTGATATGGCCATCAAATGGCTGCAATGTATCTTCAAGATACTAGTGGTGGGAAAAATACCACATGCCTGGCTTAAGGCAAACATAGTCTTCATTCCCAAAGCGGGAAAAGCCTCACATTCAACTCCAAAGGACTTCAGACCAATTAGCCTATCGTCCTTTCTTCTCAAAAGCTTTGAGAGACTTGTCGGGCTACAATTGAGGACAACCATAAGTCCCCAGTTGTTATCAGACTCACAACATGCCTACCGAAAAGGAAAATCCACGGAAACGACACTTCACGCAGTAGTCTCAGTGATAGAGAAATCTCTTCACCTAAAAGAATACTCCTTAATAGCCTTTCTCGATATCGAGGGAGCTTTCAACAATGTCGTGCCGGGTGCCATTACGAAAGCGCTGACTGATCTGGCGTTGGACCGTCACTTGGTGATGCTCATCGATCAATTGCTCACATGCAGGACGGTGACATCATCAATGGGATCGTCCACCCAGTCAAGGTATGTCAACAGAGGCACACCGCAAGGTGGTGTCCTGTCTCCTCTTCTATGGAACATAGCAGTCAACAAGATCCTATGTGACCTGGAGAGAGGGGGCTGCAAAGTTGTGGCATACGCGGATGACGTTGCGGTTATCTTTTCGGGGAAATACCCGCAAACACTCTGCGACCTAATGACCGCTAAGCTCGCGAAACTGTCTGAATGGACGGAATCTCGAGGTCTGGGAGTTAACCCCTCGAAAACGGAACTTGTGTTATTTACAAATAAATATAAGATTCCGCCTCTCAACCCCCCCTCACTAAACGGCTGCAGGCTCTCCTTCAGCGAAAGTGCCAGTTACTTAGGGTTGGTAATTGACAAGAAGCTAAACTGGAACCTGAATACAAAAGACAGAGTAAAGAAGGCCACGATAGCCCTCTATACATGCAAAAAAGCTATTGGCTTAAAGTGGGTCATGTAACCAAGCATAGTCCAATGGGTATATCTAGCAATAGTTAGACCTATACTACTCTATGGAGTTACAGTGTGGTGGCCGGCCCTATCAAAAAGGACGATCACCAAACAACTGGGCAAAGTTCAAAGAACTGCTGCCTTAAGCATCAGTGGAACTCTTCGCACCACACCGAATGATGCGCTAAATGCCATCCTATGCCTACAGAGCCTCGACCTGGCAGGAAAAGAGCGTGCAGAAATGGCAGCAATACGTCTGAGAGACTCTGACCAATGGGCTCCACAGCTCATGGGTCACTCATCAATATTGAATAGCGGTACCGTTCTCACAAAAACGGACTACTGCGTCCCAAGGGAACACACAGACATCCCCTTCAATATAATCATCCCCAAAAGAGACGAATGGCTCGAGGGACATCCAGGCCCACAAAGGGCCATGAACATCTTCACAGATGGATCGAAGCTGGATAACAAAGTCGGAGGAGGAATCTACTCCGAACAGCTAAACAAACTGCACTCCTTCAGGCTTCCACATCACCGCAGCGTCTTCCAGGCGGAGGTCATTGCAATCAGGGAAGCACTGAACTGCCTTCAGGAAGTTACCATCTTGGTAACCATAGTAAACATATACAGCGACAGCTGTAATGTTTATCGCTAAATCGCTAAATGCGATTTCCTCGAGCTCGGCCACCGTGGCAGACTGCCGCAAATCTCTTCACGAGATGGCTCAGCAATTTGCTATCAACCTTATATGGGTCCCGGGTCATCGGGACATCGAAGGTAACTGCATAGCAGACGAGTTGGCCAGATCTGGCACTACTATCCCCCTTCTTCAAGATAAAGAAGATATTTGTATGCCTATGGCCACCTGTAAGCTGATCATAAAAGAGCAATATAAGCGACTAAGAGACAACACGTGGCAATCAGTACCACGATGTCGAATAACCCGGCAAACATGACCGACTATAGACAGAAAGCGCACCTCTGAGCTATGCAGTCTCGGCAGAAGAAGGTGTAGCGCAGTCATACGCTCCCTTACGGAACACTGGCTAATAGACACCTACGCAAACAGGCTGGGCGCCTCATTTAACGATTTTTGCCGAAGCTGCAGAGATGAGGAAGAAGAAGAGAAGGTGGAGCACCTGTTCTGCTCCTGTCCAGCTCTCAGCAGAAGAAGGCTACAACATATAGGCTCGCCCTTCATAGCAGACATTTCAGAAATGTCCACAATCTGTCCCAGGAAGATAGCAAACTTTATAAGAGCAGCCGGATGGGATAACTGCTGACATTAAAGTCTCACGACGCGGAAAGAGGAAAGATTTTCTTGCGGTATCACAACGGGCCGTAATCGGCCTATGTGTGGTGGGCTCCTGGCAACCGCTTCTACCTAACCTAACCTAATACGTTTGTGTCTCTCTCATTTCTTATAGTTCACCCTTTCGATATTTCTGTTTCCTAACAGTCTTAACCTTGACAACTCTGACAGACTTAAAAGACTACTCGCACGCAGACTACATACCCATAATTGACGATCGGACAGTAATATAGAACGAGACCTTCTACATACAACATTCCACGAACTTGACAGAATATGACCAGTACATTCTGGAGATACGAAAAACTTACTGACATTGACTGCAGCAGTGGGAGCTCACCACAGGCATGCGAGGAGTTTGAGAACATCCTGGGGTCAGCACTGAAAGTCATCACTGGGACACCGGACCTCGATGACTTACACCAAAAGAGACAAACGAGACAGGTCGAGTATGATTTAGTAAACGCTCAAAATAGACAGATAGCCATAAGTTCAAGAACTCAAACACAGATCAATGCCCTTCCCATCTCTATGAGACCCCTTTAACCCGAAATAGAATCTTGACGCTCAAACTACATAAACTAATGATTGCCACCACCTTAGCAAAAATAAACATATTATCGATAGAAAGGTTTCACCGCAATCAGCGTTACCCAACTATTGGGCGTAGCCAATGTGAGGGCACTAGTTAGTAAGGAATTAATCATTTTTGTAATCGAAATGCCTAGACCTAAGCTTATTTTTAAGAAAATAACTATCTTCCCAGTCGCACACAAAGGGATAATGACTTCCCGAGAACATCACAGCAGAATGCGGTAGCAAGGTCAACGCCGTCTCATCATGTATGGGGCCCCGGTCTTTAGCATTCTGTAAGGAGGCGCCAACAAGTAGCTGCGCACACTGCGGAGCGCAACCGAACGATCTAGACCCAATCTTGGAGATAGATGAGGGTGTCGTTAATCAACGACGCCACCGCCACTGCCAAGGTAAGTTAACATTACAGTTATTACTGATATATTTTACTAAAATATAATTTTAAATTTACGGACAAAGAAAACGACTGCAAACGTTGCGAAAAATTGGAGCAAACAATAGATGTTATAGAAGGTGAAAATTTCAAAAACAGTTTTTTTGACGCGGTAGGGTTTGAGTCCAATGTGAATGGGATGCTTGGCAAAAAGTGCCTTAAGTCGCTTGACCATTTTTAAAATAAGGTAAAGTCCACTTTTAAATAAAAATATTTAAAATATATATTTAATTATATTTACAGCATCATTGAAATGGGAGAATCAGGGCCGAGGCTCACACGCCTGCGCCGTTCTATTCACTTACAAAAGAAGCGGATGATCGGAAAAAATAATAAAAATAAGACTAGTGTGTAAATAATTATAGTTAGTAGAAGTAGTAGTAAGCTATATATCTGGGCCATGAAGGCATTTTTTTATTCATTTTATTTTTTAATTTTCGCGACTGAAGGTTATTTGCCTTTTATTATCTAATTATATTTAATATAAATACTAAATGCAAAAAAGGAATAAACGAGGGGGAACGTTGTGAGCCGCGTCTACGGCTGCGGCTCTACTTTATACCCGGTACTCAGTCAGTATATATGTATGTGAGCTTACGATATACACTGCGCGTCATCAAGTTAGCGCCCCCCCTTACACTCACAGTCAATGTAGCTTTGAAATTTTTATATATTATACTACAGTGAATTCTCTTTAAAATAAGACAACAATGGTTGATGTAACAATAATGCAAATTTTTTAATAAATATTTAAAAAAAAATATACAAAAAAAGTGTAACAAAAAATTGGTCATCAGGTTAGCGCCCCCTGCGATAAATTCAATTTAATTAAGTTTTTGACCAATAATGGTACTTCTAACACATTTATATAATATTCTAATCATTTTTAAGTAATACTAGTAGTGCGTAGTCATAGAGTATTTCAATATATTTTAATGATTAAGCGTGTTTGATCCCTTCGATTAACTCTGTTTTTGTACTATATTGCTTTCCGGATTCGTATACTTTCCTGGCCCACCATCCCCAGACGTTCTCAATGATGTTTAGGTCGGGTGAGTATGGTGGCCGCTCGAGGACATAAACTTTTTGGGACTGAATCCATGACTTTACGGATCGGGCAGTGTGGATTGGAGCATTATCGTGCTGGAAAGTCCACTGCAGATTTTTAAACAGGTTTTGGAAATGTGGAAAAGCCGTTTTTAGCACGCTGTTATAGTTCTGTGCGTTCATGCGTGATGAAACTGAAGCTCGCAGGTGCCATAATACGATATTGCTCCCAACACCATAACGCCCCCCACCCGGCTGTGTAAGCGGTCCGAATGATGTTCCTCTTTGCGTAGGTCATGAAAATAATAATTATATCCATCGGGTCCTTCCAAATTAAATTTCTTTTCATCTGAGAAAACAACATGCTTCCACTGGGTAGACCACGGCATGTGTGCTCGGGCAAAATGAAGGCGCATTTCTTTTCTAAGCTCATTGAGTGGTGGTTTTTTTTTTAGTTTTTGTCTCTTCAGGTGTTTAGCTTTTTTTATTACTCTTTGCACCGTTGATAAGCTTGCCTTAACACCGATTTTTTCCTTGATCTTGGTGGACGAGTCGTGCGAATTTGAAAGTTCCCTCAGTATTGCTTTTTTGTCTGCTTGAGAAATCACTTGATTGTTGCCGCCTTTGAAGTTCTTTCCATGGGTGTAAGAAAATTGGCAATCGTTTTCCTGTGTCTTCCTGTCGTTTCAGCAATTTTATGATAGGATAGTCCAGATTCGAAGTATGCTTCAATCTTCGATTTTTCTTCCAAAGATAAAACTTTTCCTTTACCCATAGTGTCCGTTTATTTCAAGATAATGAATACTTTGAACTTCACAAAAAATTTGGTGACTGTGATTGCCAAAACAAGAGACATAACTAAATTTGCATTTGGGGGCGCTAATCTGATGACGCGAAATAAGTGTGCATGCACTTCTTGTCGAAAATAAAACAAAATAGCAAATAACATATAACGGTTCTTCTCTCGTGCTTTATCTTCTTATAAGAGAGATCACATATGATGATAACAAAAACAAAACCAAAAGTAGATGATTGTCAGGGGGGGCGCTAACCTGATGATGCGCAGTGTATGTAACTAACAAATTAAATTTTTGTCAAGAAAGAAAAAAAAATTAAGTCGTACCCTATCCATTTTTGTTTACATCTGTTTTTCACATCTGTCTTCTCTACATTTCCACATCTACAGTAGCAGACAAAGAAATCCAGACACCTAGGTATGGCCTCTATATGCAAGCTTTGAACGGGCGTAAAATATGTAAAAAGGGTTCAATCGGCTTGGATATTTTTTCGTGTTATCTATTAAGTATTTAGTTTTAAAATACCACCCAGTTTGGTGCATCCTAAGCTTTAGATGTGAAAAAAAAAACAAAATAAAAAGTGAAACATGTCGAAAATGACTGAAGCTGATAAAGGTGCCATATTGGCTTTGCGATCGGAAAATGTAAGCCTCCGTGATATAAGCGCTAAAGTTGGCTTTAGTAAGTCTTCTGTCGAGGATTTCTTAAAGAATTTTGAAAAAACCGGAACTCTGAAGCGACATCCCGGGACAGAAAGAAAGAAGAAGACCAACGACCAGGAAGATCGTATTCTGAAGCTCTTAAGCAAGGCCAATCGATTCAAAACTGCAGAAGATATAAGATTCGAGTTTTTTCAGTCGGAAGGAGTCGATATTAGTACTCGAACAGATGAAGCCGCCTTCAGGATGCAAGACTTAATGGGCGCAGACCAGCAAAAAAAACCGGTTTTGACCGTTAAAATGCTTACAAGACGGCTAAAATGGGCTAAAAAGCACGAATCTTGGAGCTTAAACGATTGGAGGAACGTTATATTTTTAGATGAGTCCAAAACAAACCTTTTTGGTTCCGATGGTATGTCCTACGTGAGACGTAAAGTCAGAGAAAGGTTCAAAAAAGAATGACTACGACGGACGGTCAGGCATGGTGGATCCCGTATGGTCTGGGAATGCTTTTCTTACTTTGGAGTTGGAGATCTGACACTAATTGATGGAACAATAAACGCCGAAAAGTACCAACAAATTTTGAAGGATCATCTTGTACCATCTATTGAGGAGCATCTTTCGTATGCCGATGATATCATTTTTTAGGACGATTCTGCTCCTTGCCATCCTGCAAGATCGGTAAGTCATATTTTTTTTATAATTCCTTTATTTATTGTATAAATGATACTTAAACTCTTAAATTTACAATATTTTTTCTTCTTTTTAGATTATTTGAAGCGGGTTGGAATAGCTTCATTGGACTGTCCAGGCAATAGTCCTGATTTAAATCCGATTGAGAATCTTTGGCATATTTTAAAGGTTAACATAACGAAGAAGAAACCCAAAACTTTAAGAGAGCTTGATTCAATTGTGGAAAATGTTTGGTACAACGATTTAACCGTTGAAACAATCCAGAATCTAGATTCTAGATTCTATTCCGACACGGATAAAGGCGGTCTTAAAAAAAAGGAGGTCCAACAAAATATTGAAAACTAATTTTTTAAGTAGAATAATATTCCATTAAGTAAAATACGATTTTCAAATAATTTGTAACCTGCACATAAAGTAGAAAAAACAAAAATTGTTTTTGTTCCTCAGTTTTTGAAATATTAACAATAATTTTAATTACCCATTTTTCCTAAAAAGCAAACATCACTGGAATCCAAATAAGAATTGTTTTGGTTAGCAAATACATTTATTTAATAGGTTTAATGCAAATTTTCTTGAAACAATAAACACAATTTGAAAAAATTTACGAAAGGAACATTTTTTTGCCTGTCCGGATTTATTTGTCCGCTCCTGTACATACGTCTTTACTACGACTTGTGGAAATTTGTGCGAGAGAGAGGGAATGAGAAAGCGCTTGGAAAGGCGTTGAGTGGCCACTGAAATTTCATTTGTTCTTTCTGGCTATAATAATGATCCGAACTGATCCAGATTCGGCAATCTGGAACATACGGTTAATATCCATGATTCTGCGTTTTTTGTTTTCTCGTATCTTAAAAATTGTGGATTTTCGTCCTTTGTGGGGGCGTGGCAAAAATTTGAAATACACTTGTATTGATATGATATACAGGAAAATGGATAGAAAGTTTGGTTGCTCTAGCTCTTATAGTCTCTGAGATCTAGGCGCTCATCTGGACGAATGGGCACAGCACACAGCATGGTGTGTGCGAGAGAGAGAGAGGGAACGATGCATTTCGAAATGGTTTTATTCATTGTGGCTATATTTATTATCTGATCTGATCCAGATTCAACACTCTGATAGATATCGTCCATGTCTATGATTCTGCGTTTTTAGATTCCTCGTATCTTTAAAGTTGTGCATGCCACAGATTTTCGTCCTTTGAGTGGGTGGAAGGAGGCGGGGCGAAATTTGGATATACACTTGTAACAGTCATATCACAGGACTCTGTATACAAAATTTGGTTACGCTAGCTCTTATAGGCTCTGATATTTAGGCGCTCATGAAGACGAACAGACATACATGTCTATATCGAATCGGCTATTGATGCTGATCAAGAATATATCTACTTTATGGGGTCGGAAACGCTTCCTTCTGGGTGTTACACAAATCCGTTATCACCACAAATCTGATATACGCCTATACTCTTCGAGTACCGGGTATAATAACATTTCTTGTATGTATGTATGTATACATTTGTATGTACATATGTACTTAGTTTCGGTAGGTATGGGTGCGAAAAATGTTATACAAAAATTTGGACGTCAGTTTGTTTGCTTTTTTTATTGAAGATACATTTGATGGACCCGGTGTAAATTTGACTATAATTAGGATATTTACATGTTTGAACATGAATAATTTTGTAGTTCATAGCCAGCTTTAAGCGTACAACTCTCAATTCAGTTTTTTTATTATCATAAAAATTGGACCAATGCTATTTAGACCCAATCTGTAGGTCGACACAAAATTCTATGAAATTACGTATAGATAATATCCATAATATCTATTAGATATGTACGCACATATTAATGTAAGCATTTTACCGCTGGGTTAAAAACCTTACCTTATCAAGAGGTTAAATGTAATTTAATTGGTAAATGTTTGTCAGTAAAAAATTAATTGGCAAATAAACGCTTAAATTAATACCTTAATTTATCTTATTTTTAACTTACATTTTTATTAAATCAATTTTTAAAATATTGTTTTGGTTAAAAATGCCATTTAGATTAGTGATGAAAGGCATCGATACTATCGATTTGAATATATTCGAGTTCGTCGAGGTAATTTGGAAGTAATTTGGAATATTGGAAAGATACTTATAATTTTCCTAGCGTTGCATATATGAATATATTCATGAATTTTTCATCAGGTATCAACATTATTCTAGATCTGCTTTTCAGTGAGCCATACATAACAGGCATATAATATCTGAAATAGTTTGAGTTCCTAGGTTTTAATCAAGACTTCTGTATTAAGGCCTCGATGCACTTCCACAAGCTATTTGTTCGCATGTTTGTCTCCCAGCTTCGAGTTTTGCTGAAATTATCTGGATACTAACCATACATTTTATAGATATGTCAGTGTATACACCAAGAATGTCGCAAACCAACTTTCCCAGCGTCTTTGGCTCTTGCGTTCGGCTTTCGCCGCGTCATCGTGAGCCAGGCAGCCTAGCAACGCCTTGCGTGTGTAAGTGTTGCAAACACAATATGTTCTCCCAAAAAAATGAAATTTTGTTTTTGCAGGCTGATTATTTTGCTGGTATTTTTGGCATCTATTTTCTGTTGTGACTCTTGGGAATTTCAATGTATGCGTGTACACGTATTATAATGTTTATTGTATATGTTTTAGAATGGCTGGTGTTTGAATATTATTTTAGTTATTTCCGGCTAATGCCTCATGTCATGTTTACCTTGTTCGTTAGGAGTTTCAATTTCTTTTCCAGCTCATCGTAGTACTCCATGATTTACATGGAGCCTTGAGTTAGAATGCCCATCTCCTGTTCGATGCTAGTAAAGCATCGACTGATTCCTTCACATTACTCCTAATTATTACAACCGCTTGAGAGCAGCGATCGAAAATCTTGTATGTGGCAAGCGATACTTGCCGCTACATACGTTTAATGAGTGCCAAGAAACTCC